>QLNU02015360.1:96154319-96175148 GCA_006491805.2 Dysdera silvatica | reverse complement strand
TTTATTTAAACCAGGGGGCTTCCTCAACGTTTTGCTCGGGGACCCTCTTCTATGCTTCTGTGGTCCCTAACATTTTAAAATTATAATGAATGTCATTTTAATAATTTATTTTATCATATCCATTTATTATTTATTATGCACTATTTGCTCACAATATAAGATATATTAATAAAAATGTAACAAAATACCTTATAACACCACTAAAATAGCTATTAACAGCGTACAAAAACTTTTTTAAATTCGATAATTTGTTATTATTACTATTTATAAATAAGCATTTAATATTATAACAAACTTACTAATAAGTGCTCAATATTACAATAAAAATGTAAATAAGTATTATAATTTGCATCACACATTGCATTTATTTTTTCTTGAAAGGGGACATATAAAAATGGCCAGAAATATGTTTACTTAATACTTGAACGGCCCCTTTGCAATAAAAGAGAGTTACAATAAAAGTGTTATTGACAAAGTTTCAGCTGAAGTAAGTGGTTCATTC
Source organism: Dysdera silvatica (assembly GCA_006491805.2). Taxonomy (NCBI): domain Eukaryota; kingdom Metazoa; phylum Arthropoda; class Arachnida; order Araneae; family Dysderidae; genus Dysdera; species Dysdera silvatica. Next base: position 96,174,646 of record QLNU02015360.1, on the reverse strand, counting down.
ACAAAATAAAACACCCCTTTTTTAATTTAAATGGAAAATGTCTCCTGTATTACAAAATTTACACTGGTATTTAAATGGAAAGCATGACGTCTGGCTTTCTTCTAAGCATCTGATTATATCATCGTCTGGTATTGATTTTGTTCTATCAGACTTCATACACAAAATTTTGTCGCTCTAATCTATAGCCTAGTATAACATATTGGAAAATATAGCACTGATCATGAACAAGCATTTCAGGTTGCGAACACCCACAGCATAACATCCGAATATATGCCTGGAGTTTGCGGATTTTCGAGCTAAAGGAATTTTTCGCTTTTTTAAGCAGACAATATAAAATGAATGTATCTATATATGGGGCTCAACAAATCTGGTCGCTTGCTTGCCATTGAAGATTAGGTTTTTATGTGTATGTGTACATACACTTTAATCGCTTTTACCATATGCAGCCTGTACCGCTTATATGATCTGTTTTTGCAAGTCCCATCTAATTCAATAGGGGATTCTGTGTTAAGCAACACTGCCTATATAGTCATTTTATTTTTCTCAGTATCTGTTATATGGTCAGTTGTTTTTTCCCAAGGTCAATCGATCGATAAAAGTGCTTTTATCTGCTGTGTTACCTCTCAACCGGAAACAGGCTTGATGATGATGACCAATAGGAGGCGTTACATCAATGTCCTCCCTCCATCTTATTGGTATTTTTCATATGTGGAAAGTAAAAGAGAAAATCTTGTGTTTCATTCTGTTCTTGCTTGACCAAAAAGAACTTGCTTTCTTTTTTCTATGTGTCTTCCAAAAGAAAAAAATTGTCATTTGCAGAAAAAACAGAATAGGTAGAAAATTTTAAAAAATCCAATCTTTCAAAAGCAGCTTTCGCAAAAGCTCATTTGATATCCCAAACGACTTTGAACAGTATCTTAGCAACAAAATCATGTTCCTCAGATGTTAATGTCATCAATCGGAAAAGAAAACGTGAGTGCCTGTGAACTTACCGAAATGTGGAAAAGGCTCTTCTCACTTGGACAAAATATGCAAGATCGCAAAATGTTCCGATATCGTAGATTGTTTTGAAGGAAAAGTCTTTGGAAATTGCGCTGAACTTGGCGAGTCGAACTTCATCACTAGCAATGGCTGGCTACAAAGATCCAATTTACAACATAATCTATCTTTTAAAAAACTGTGTGTGTCGAAGCTGCTGATTTCAACGATAGTGTCTTAAAAGAATGGAAAGAATCAGTGTTGTGTCATGTTATCAACAGATATGAACCTGTCGATGTTTACAATGTTGATGAATGTGAACTATTTTATTGTGTCTTGCCAGGCAAAACTCTCTGTTCCAAGAATGAAAAACGCATAGGTGGTAAGAAAAGTAAAGAGCGGTTAATTGCTGGCTGGGTCAGAGAAATTGAATCCCATGGTGATTGGAAAATTTCTGAAGCTTTGTTGCTTTAAAAATTGTAAATCTTTTGCCCGTTGTCTATGACGCAAATAAAAAAGCATGGATGACGGACATATGGGATAAAACAGGTGATGGGATCGAAAATTTTCAGAACAGAATAGGAAAGTTGCAGTCGTTGAAAACAACTGTACTGCTCACCACTACTGATGGCTTGAAATCAATTGAACTGGTTTTTTTTTTGTTTCCAAACAGACCATATGTACCATGGCCTTTGGACCAAGACATAATCCGAAACTTCAAGATCAACTATCGAAAGCTTCTTGTAAAAAACATAAACTCTGCAATTGACCGAAAAGATAAATTTCAAGTGTCTGTGTTAAATGCAATCTTTTACATTGACCAAAGTTGGAATATGGTGTCGCAGAAGACTATTGCAAACTGCTTCTGGCATGCTGGTTTACATGTCTTCCATAAGCCGAAGAATTATTGAAAGACGAGGATGAAGATTTTCCTCTATTTGAACTTACACAAATCCTGCGGAATCACGATTGTGCAATAGCCAACGAAATGTTGTGTGACACCATTGATGAAAATGTTACTACTAACAGTGAAGCTTCCGTACCAGAAATTATATCTGAGCTGTTAAATTCGAATGCTGAAGAAAGCAATAATGAGGATGACAGTGATGAATGTGAAGTCGAATCAGTAACGTCTACAGAAGTGCTCAAAGCCATATATGTTCTCCGGTGTTTTTTTGCTAATTCCGAAGCAGCAGATAAACATTTGAAGACTGTTCGGGACTCATTGAAAGTTGTGTTAACACTTGATACAAAAAGGCGGCAATCCTGTATATTGGATTATTTTAAATAAGTGCACGGAATATGGATTTACTGGTGAGCTAAAAGATTTTAATAAAAAGTTTTGTACTTAACTTCGTTAAAAAATTTAATTTCTTGATAAAATTTGTAGTTTCCTGCATATATGGTCATATTTTCACAGACCGCTGGGCTAACCATATAACAGATACAGACTGTAATACTTCAGTATTTTTTCAGACCACAGATTTAACGAGTTAAAATGGAGAAAAACTTTCAGCAAAATTTAAAAAATTCAAAAACATAATCAAAATTCGAAAACTAAAAAAACGATAACCGAGAATGTCTTTTGAACTGAGACGAACATAACGAATTTTCTGGTATTTGAAATATAAGAATTTCTGAGAATTCTCATACCTTTCAGAATACATAGTAAGATATTCACCACAAACGTTTTTTGATGACAGGGGTTACATTGATATCTATGCACTTAATGCGCTAAATATTTTACAACGATAAATTGATGAATATAGATACTTTAAAATGATGAAAAACTATATATATATCATTGGCGTATGCAGGGGGTGTTGATGGGGGTTGTAACCCCCATTGCAATGAAATTTTGTATATTTAACATAGGAATATGTGAGTTGCAGCTTTAACTCCCACATATATATAAACTTTCTGCATACACGCATGATATATACAGACCAATTTTTGGGCACCACCAAATAAAGGCTAATTTGGAAATGATTACAAACAGTCTCTCTCTTTTGCTAACACTTTGGCGAATGGCTTTTGACAAAAAATTGTCGCCAATTTTCACATTGTTTCCGATTGGCCAAAATTCAGTGAATTATCGCAGGCTCATCCCCTCCTCCAGCGGCCACCCTTCTCAACCCTCCCTTGCCCACTTAAGTAAGCTTGTCCTTCTCCCCCTCTGAGTCACTTGCATATAGTTCTCTTTGTACTCCAAGTCAGAAAAGGTAGGGCTGGGCTTGGCCTAAAAAAACAGCCCCATGCAGGACTCTAGTGCAAGGCGCACGCTTTGAATCGATTTTGATGTGATTGCAACAACTGCTTGCAAAGGACAGTGTCACCACTATCCATAGCCTATTTCTCCGACTCTATACTGTAACTACAACAGACAGCAACATCTGTCGGTAACAGTTGTAACTGATTTTTTTAAAATTTATGCATCTGTTTTTTACAACTTTCCCAATAAATATACCACTTATTTCATTCTTCTATTGATCACTGTTTCCAAATTATTTAATTTCAAAGTTAGGGAGTCTTTTGTAAAACACCCTGTGTGTGTGTGTGTGTGTGTGTGTTTGTATATATATATATACATACATACAGGGTCTTTATAATTAAAGTTCCACTTTGAAATGGCCATAAAATGAAAACTACTGGACCAAATGTTATCAAACTTGGTAATAGCTTACAGGAGGTCATGGGATTTATTCCGCTTAAAAAAAATCACCACCAGCGGAAATGGCACTGTATGCAATATTGTTAAACGAAATAAAACACGAAGACATCGTTTTAAAACGTTTTTAATCGTTTCTAAAACGTGTTACAAAGCATGTTGAATGTGGCGTCCACCATTTTCTGAAAGCAAGTTAAATCGCATTACTGCGTTCTCAACAGCAGCTCTTAGCATATCAGGAGGAATGTTGCGGACATGTCGGTGTATCGCATCTTTCAATTCTGCCAAATTGTTTATGTTATCATCATAAACAATTTGCATAACCCCACAAAGAGTTTCGTTTTAGAAACGATTAAAAACGTTTTAAACCAATGTCTTCATTTTTTTTATTTCGTTTAACAATATTGATTACAGTGCCATTCCCGGTGGTGGTGATTTTTGAACTTTTTTTGAGGAGAATAAAATTCCATGACCTCCTATGAGCCATTACCAAGTTTGATAATATTTGGTCCAGTAGTTTTCATTTTATGGCCATTTCAAAGTGGAATTTCAATTATGAAGACCCTGTGTATATATATGTATGTGGTGTACCGTGGACTTCAAGTATACGTGTGTTGAACAGGATAAAAAAAAGCAATATGCAGGAACTCAACAAAGTAGTGATATATAATCATTATTTATTTTTTAATTTTACTTCTTTAAACACATACTGACATAACAAACATGCACATAAATTTTAAATTTTTAAAAAGTGGATATACAGATTCACCAAACACAATCATGGTAATAAGCATTGAACGTGGTCTGATTAACAAATCGTCAATACCATTCACCATGATAAAACAAACATGACACAAATATTTAAAAAAAACATTTGCATGCTACGTTACATCGCCTTTAAAATGAAACGATGAACGTAAGGATGAAAAAAAAAAGTTACAAATTCACATACCACCACGGGGAAAAAAAAAGAAAAAATCCACAAGGAGAGAGAAAATCAGATGCGGTAACAATGATCTTTATTCTGTGCTTTTGTTTTATAGCACTCTGAATCAGCTAAACAAAACATCAGGAAATGCAGTTCTTCTGTATGTGTGTGTCTGCTGATAAAATAGTATGGGTGATTGAGCAACAATACAAGTGTTAGACTAGCAGCTAGACTTTTGTGGTTTCTGTATTCAAGAAAGCCCACCATTTTCGGATGGTTTTTGCACTTTGACAGAAGAATTAAGTATTCACTTTATTTATTATAATAAAATAGATGATCATACAAAATATAAATATATATAATAATTACAAAATATTTACAAAATATAAATATATATAATAATAAAATATAAATAAGTGAAAATTTCAGAAAATTTCAAACTTTTTCTTCAAAAATTATATGTTTTTATTTTATATTTTTTTTAAATAGCAAAATAGCGAATTACAATAATTTGGAAAGTATGTGCTGCACACAACTATCACATATTGAGTATACATCCCTGATAAACACACTTTTTTGCAAAAAAAAAAAAAGCACCATGAAGAAATTATCTGTTTTTATTGAAATTAAATATACATCCAGCACATACGCAGGTTGTAGGAAACATCAATGGCTAGGAATTGAAAACTGAACGTTCAAATTAATAGTTGGTGAACCCTCTCCCCCCCGGTGGCAATGCATGCTTCTATACGTCTAGATAAGGAGTGATAAAGATTCCTCATGTCATCCTGCGACGCATTCTGCCAGGAATTCCTTTCCTGTTGTTCCAGATTTGAAACATTTTATGGTGGTATTTTATTAATCTAGCATCCTATCATGTCCCATACATGTTCGATTGGCGAAAGGTCTGGTGATCTTGCTGGCCAAGGAAGAGTATCAACAGCACGGGGGTAGCTCACAGATATGCGAGCCGTATGGGGCCTGGCATTATCTTGTTGAAAAATGACTCCAAACTGTCGTGTCATGAAGGGTAACGTAAACGGCTGCAGGATGTCATCAACATATCGTTGAGCTGTTAAAGTTGTATGCAGGATGACTAAGGGCGTTCTGCTGTCGTATGAGATAGCACCCCACATTATCGCACTAGGGGTAATGGCTGTATGCCTCTGTAAAACAAAGGGTGGTTGGAACCGCTGGCCCTGGCGCCTACACACATGGATCTGATGATCATCTGCTCCAAGACTGAAGCGGGATTCATCGCTGAACACTATGTGATACCAATCTGCTGGCAGCTATGATGATCGGCTACGACACCACTCCAGACGACTCTGTAAATGGTGTGGGGTTAAAGGCAGACATCTGATAAGTCACTGTGAATGTAACTCCACCTTAGTTAAGCATCGTAAGATGCTGGAAGGTGCCATAGGTGGTATGGAAGGGGCTGTAGCATATTGGATGGTGGACAATAATACTGTTGGGTCAGCTTGGGCCTGTTACACAACCAACCGACCTTGCCTCGAATTCGTGCACCTTGGCCTTTCAGAACCTTCATTCCACCGATAAGTTCTTCGCAGCACTCATTGCTGTCAACACCTTTGCACAGCAGTGTCTACATAGTGTAGGTGGCAGCCTATTGCTCAGTAGGACCAGCCAGCTTCAAGCATCCCGATTATGCAACCACGTTTGTAGTCGCCCAATTGGCTATAAGGTCTTCGACAACACCGTAATGGCATTACTAGTTGTGTCTCCAGAGAATTGCAATGCCAACAATGGGAAAAAATAAACCGTCTGCAATTTTTACCTCTTTTGTACGATGCCAGCTGAGCAGTAGAAATGTGCGCTATGATCGAAGTTAACACTCATTGGCTTTGAAAATTTAATCATTTACTTGATCTAAAGGAATTTGCATGCGAAATTTTGAGATGATCGGATAATTTTTTAGGGGTGCTTCATTTTTTGTGGATAAAGAGTATACGTACATTTCTTTGTAAATGTTCGAAATGTTTCAATTTCGTACACACTGAAAGTAATTCTTGAGAGAGAGAGAGGTTCTTGTATTTAATTTTTTTTACAAAAATACCTATTTCTAAACAGAATTCTAAATAATAAATTAGTAAAAATAAATCATTAATTGTTTAATTCAAATAACGAACACATAAACAGATTAACTCATGCTATATGGTCCAAAATTGCAATTGATATCTAATTCATGCTACAGTAATGGAACATTCAAATCATTTTTAAAATAGATTATAAAAAATAAAGTTAAGCAATTGGAATATTTAACCTTTTTACACAAGGAAAGATGAAATGACACACTGCGCAAAATATTAAATAAAATAAAACACATTAACACAGTTAAAATAAATACGATGGTTTATAGCTATTTCGGAAGCGCGTTTAGGCTTCCTTCTTCAGAACCCTAGTTACACTAATGTGGCACACGTGCTAGAAAAACTATCGATGCCAAATTGCTAGTCCAAAATTAGTTCGGGTAAACCAGTTGTGGGTCCGTAGCCTCGTCTTTTGCTATGGAATGGATGAAGTTTCTCCAAATGGAGGAAGCAGCATGCAGCGGGAGGCTAACAGTAAAATGTCAAGCTTACCGAGATCTGTATCACACAGACTTGCTTTTCTTTCCGTGATCAATTATTTTCGCAAACTGATGCCCTTGCCATGAAAAATCCTCTTTCACCCGTTTTATGTGATATTTACATGCATTATGTCGAAGAGGATATTCTCAATCGCATACCATTTAAACTGTGGATTAGATATGTGGATGACACATTCGCTATCCTTCCAAACGATTGTTCAGATCTCTCTACAATTCTCACCACCTTAAAGTCCGTCAACCCTCACATACAATTCACTTTGGAAGAAGAAAACAACGGTTCATTGCCTTTCCTGGACGTTTTGGTACATAGATCGCCGTCCGGGTTCCAAACCAGCGTATATCGGAAACATTTTGCTGTTAGCCAAACGCCGCATGCTGCTTCCGCCATCCACAAAATTAGACGATAAGCACGTTCTACTGGTTTGGTCTCATGTACTCTAAAATTGTCATCATCTGAAGAATTACTCAAGATTGAACTTAACCATATTCTTGACATCGCTCGAGATCGTGGTTACAATCCTACCATTATTGACGACGCTTTGAAGAAACTCACTAGACCTAAGCTGTGCAGTACACTCTTGATTGATTCCTCTCCTTGTAATTTTATCAGCATTCCTTTCGTTCCACGAATTTCTTCAAAAATTGCTTCCATCCTCCGTAAATTTAATTTCAAGGTCACTTTTACTCCAATCAATAAACTCGGTTATTCCAAACTCAAGGATATTATTCCTGATTGCAATTATTTTGGAATTTACTCCATTCCATGCCAGTGTAATCGTGTTTATATTGGTCAAACACGTCGGGCCCTTCGATTTCGGCTTAAAGAGCATGAAGCCTACGTGCGTAAACAACAACTGGAAAAATCTGCTTTGGCCAAACACGCCTGGGAAGCTGGCCACAAATTTTCTTTCGACAAGGCCCATCTAATAGAGAAAGTTTCTTCACCAGCCGACCTCAATTTCTTTGAAGCCTTCCATATTCTTTCGCATTCCTCTTCTACTGTTAACGATCAGCTTCCGTTCAATTCCATGTCCTCTATTTGGAGAAACTTCATTCGTCCCATAGCAAAAGACGCGGCTACGGACCCACAACTGGTTTACCCGAACTAATTTTGGACTAGCAATTTGGCATCGATAGTTTTTCTAGCACGTGTACCACATTAGTGTAACTAGGGTTCTGAAGAAGGAAGCCTAATGTGCTTCCGAAATAGTTATAAATCATTGTATTTATTTAAACTGTATTAATGTGTTTTATTTTAACTTTTTAAACAGTTTTAAATTATTTTAATCTATCCACACATATAAAGTAGCTTAAAAGCTAATTGCTAACAAATCTGGTTTTCATTGAGTATTGTACTGAAAATCAAAATAGAAATTTTTAAATATAAAATTACCCTTTATTTCTCTCAATAATAATAATCACTAAAGGAAATTATCAATCGCTATCTTTTAATAAATGTCTCACAACGTTGAAAGTATCTTTAAGAACTATCTACTGTATATTAAGGGTGGATCCAAAACATTTTCTTCTGGGAGCAGCATAAAGTTTAAAAACCCTACTTTATCATTTTTTCTTAAATAAGTTTAAATCAGGATGTAAAAAAGTATATATATGACTTTTAAAAAAAATAAAAAAATCAGATTTTTTGATTCAAAGTGAATTTTTCTGGTTAAGATTGCATACATTAGAAATAAATCAAATTTTTCATTCAGCTTCATTTATGTAAGATTTTAACATTCAATTTACTTTTCTTAAGTGGTAAGTGAATATCTAGATAATGTATTACATACCATAAAAAACAAATATTCAACGTCTTGATTTCTTGTTTATTGAGACTACAATATACATTAGAGATCTCAATTATGATATTATTACAGTGGAACCTCGATTATCCGTCTCCCGATTTACCGTCTTTCTCGCCTAACCATCGGCGTCAAATTCAAGTTAGGGCCACTCCGTTAACATCGACAATGAGACAATTTTACACACTTGTGAGGCTCTACCCGCAGGAGAAAACATTGAAATTAATGACGTTGGTGAAGGGATGGACATTGATAAACTTGAAGCAGGTTTCGAGTTCCTAAGTGACGACGAGCTCAATCAGCAAGTGTTGAATCTCAATGACCCTAAAGAAAACGATGAAAGTGCATAGGAGGCTGGAGAACCTACAAAAATCATCATCCACGCTGAAGCAGAATGTATACTTTTCAAGTTCATTGACCGGTTTAAACAGCAGACTGAAGCAGATGCTACTCCGCTATTACTGCTTTGAAGAGTACAGGACATGGCAACCAAAAAAAGCACGCAGTGTGCTTAAACGATAATAATAACTGTGTTTTTCAACTAATGACAATTTTACACATAGGTATGTAATGTTTTATATTCATGTTTTATTAAATACAAATTCTCTTGATTCAAATAAACTTCATGCCTTCAGCAAGTTTCACAATGTAATTTTTTAAATGTATTATTTTAATAAAAATATACTATATGTTGTACTGTAAATTTCTTCTTTCTTGCTTAACCGTCTTTTTAATTATCCATCAAGGCTCTAGTCCTGTGTCTGATGGATAATTGAGGTTTTACTATATAACCCAACATTTAAGAATTTAAATAAAAATGCCAACTTTGCTGCCTTCTCAACTCCTAACTGATTTCGTAACTTGATATGAAATGGACAAATCCAAATATGGAAAACATCCTTTCAACTCCAGTAGAGGTTCCCTAAGCTGTGCATAGTTCCTCACCATCATCGAATTCCTTTTAGCCAACACATTTTTCTATGAGGACCAATGATTTCCACCATTGAAGAGTGGTGACTTCACAGTCTCTTTTTAAAATAAAGCACCATTGAGAAGTGCATGGACAATAAATATAAGACAGATGCCTAATAATGAGGTATTAATATATATATATATTTTTTTTTTAATATATATAAAACCTATTGCTTGTTCCTTCTCACTCCTTGACAAGAGTTCTGCTTTAATATTTGGGGATCATAAATATGCCAAATAGTGAGCTGTAGCTACAACTTGCTCATAGCGTATTTTAAACATCTTAAGGCAGGGGTCTTCAACCCGCAGCCCATGGGCCACTTGCAGCCAGCCGACATAGCTTTGTGGCCCGCTGGCTCATGAAAAAATACAAATTGTTTCACAAAAAGAATACACTCCTTACTCCCTGTGAGTCTTAAGTCTATGTTTTTTTTATTCAGTTTACATTCTCACATTTATTAATAAATAGTTTAAAATACTGGAGAACTAAAGTGAGGCGTTGTCTTCCCTTAATCGTGTTTTAATTTAGTTTTCTTACGCATGTGGATATTGCAGGTAGTTTTATTGATTTGCAGTGCAACAGTGATTTTAAAATAAAATTCAACTTAGGACTCATTGAATTCTATTCTATATCATCTGTATATCAATAAAAAATCTTCCCAACCATGCATGCTCTGACAATGATATCACTATTCGGGAGCACTTTACGTCTCTTTTTAAAAATGAAGTTAGTAAAATCAAGAGTTAGGACCAGCATAACCAACGTTTACCTTAAAAACACTCTTAGGGTTGCAACGTCAAAAATAAGACCTGACAAGGTTGTTAAAAATAAACAGTGCCAAAAATCTCACTAAATGGGTTGGGTTTTTTTTAAACTGTCATAATAATTTCGCTTTATATATTGAAAGTATTGTAATTCTTTTTTCCATAAGTATTTTACGTCGTAATATGTGTATATTCAGTGCCAGATGCGGATCCAGAAAAAAAAATATATCTTCAATATTACTGAATATTAGACCCTTAAAATGTATGCACTCTGTTCAGTCTTGAACTATTTGTGCCCTGTGGTGGCGAGTGTGGTAACGCGTCTCCTCCTAGTCGCTTAATCCGGTTTGACTCCCAACGGTGCAAAGAACACTTACTCAGAGATCTCATAAAGATCGCACTGCTCACTGTAGTCCGGGGTTTGGTTCCCTAGGCCTTAAGAGGTTCGGATTCCTCGGAAAATAGTAGGTCCCGGCGCAGCATGACCACTGTAGTCTTTGAGCCGTAAAACCAAAAAGAAAAAGAACTATTCTGGTGTATAATCGAAACAATAAATGGTGCCACGAACTGGGATATTTTATTAATTTTTTTTCCTGTACTTTTAAAAGCATTTGGTTTTAGTTTTGGAATCTGCATCTGAGTGTCAGGTGTGTCTGTTCATGGCATAAAAGTCGAAATCTGAATCTTGCTATGTTAATTCGTTAACCTAAATGATTCTATGTTGGAAGTTTTCACTTCACTAAATCAAAGAATTTAATTCTATGAATACTCCATTCATGTGAAATTTATTCTTGTGAAATAAATCATCCAGTTTTTCCGTGCACGTGTGTTATTTCAAAGTTACTGTGCTTTTCAATCTTGGATAATCAATTGGAGTTGGATTTTCAGTGCAACTTAAAGATGGATTTCAATTTTCACAAAAAACTCAAGATATGTACAAAAAAATATAATTTGTACAATCCATTTTCAAAAAAGGGAACTACCTTAAATCTCATTAAGTGCCTACGTGGACATTTTTGGCCTTGTAAACCCGTGGAATAACAGTTTCTTTTGAATAAAAGTGAACAGATATATTTCTAGTATGCCCCGTAAAACTTCATCCATATTTAATAAATTCCAGCTGTGGTGCAAGGAAACAAAAGGGCTTGTGCACGATGTCAAAATTGAAATTGAACAAGAAAATTTTTGTTTGTTAAAAACTCTGAAAATTAAATTGCAAAATATTGATTCAAATTTGATTGAGGCATATAATAATGTATCTCAAGTGGAAGCAGATGATCCGTACGAAAACTTTACGGAAACACAAGACTTGTTGGTAAGAACACAAGCAGAAGTTGATTTTATTCTCAATCGAAAATTGTTGAAAAACGTTCTCATGTTTCTTTAAGTTTAACCTACCTGTCTTTAATGGGGATCCGAACACCTGGTTGGATTTTAGAGAAATCTTTGCAACCTCCATTATTCAAAATAATTAGTGGACAAATTTACAAAAACTTCAGTATCTCCAAAGCTCGGTAGATGGAGATGCTTTACAATTAATAAAAGGATTTTTTATTTCAGAAGAAAATTTTAGTCAAGCTTAGGAAACTTTGATTTCCAGGTTCGGCAATAAACGAAAATTGGCCTTTTCGCAAATTTCAAAGATATTAAATTTAAAAGTAAATAAAGTTGTCAATGCAAAATCATTATATTGTATTTTAGATACCTGTAACGAAGCATTAAGAAATCTAGATACTTTAGGTTTTGAGAAAAATTCTTTTGTTGATATGATGTTGATTTATGCAGGGATCACACGCCTGCGCCAAATCGGAAGTGCTGCTACAAAAACATCAATTTTTGCGTTTTTGTGCCAAAATCACATTCATTTCACCAGGTGGGCTGTTTTTCTAGCTTACATCATTATTGGTTATACTGTGTAGTATTTTTTCTCTTCTCCAATCGTTTGCGCTTAATCTCGCCAATAGCACATAACACGACGGTTGATGAACTGGTTATTTGATACTAACGTCTAGAGACCGGAACAGTTCAGTCTTCTGCGTATGTGCATGGGTTTTGCGAAAAATTCCTACCAGTGTTTCTATTCAACAACATTTACTTGGTTAACGGTACGGATTTTAACTCCACGGTCGATACCAAGAAAACTAAGGAAAACCTCATTCAAGTTCCTCACATGCAATTTTCTATTAGCGCCTAAAAAATTCATATATTTTATGGTTTTTTGATAAAAAAACAACAAAAAACGCACTTTGCAGATGGCCCCCGCCTTCTACGTTTGGACGCGACGCTTCCGGCTTATATACGTGTTTCTCTGATATTTTTTACGTCTTGCTTTGTGTATGAAAATTGCTTTGAATTTGGATTAAAACAACGAAATGAAACGCAGCCGTGATTGTGAAACAGCTGGGGGAAAAAAAAAGTCGGCATGATGTACCCAAGAACTAAAATTAAATCCTGATTCTATTCAAATTCATAAGACACCATCAATCAAGGTACTCGGGCTTAGATGGAACTCATTTGAGGATTCACTTCAAGTTCAGATTGCTGAACAGACAGTTCTTTCGAAAAGACAGCTCTTATCCTTTATCGCTAGGATTTTTGATCCTTTGGACTTCCTATCTCCTATAACCATACTTCTAAAAATTATGATACAAGATCTATGGAAAGATAAACTCACATGGGATGATCACATTCCAATTGCTATTCAAACTTTGTAAAAACATTCAAGCATAATTGGTGTTTTTGAAATCATTCAAACTTCCTTGATTCTTACATACTATAAACACTGGTGTAACAACATTCAACTACATAGATTCTGTGATGCTTCTTCCAAAGCTTATGCATGCGTCTTCTATATTCGAGCAATTTCTGACTCGGGAACAATCAAGACCTATCTAGTGATGGCAAAAACTAAAGTTGCACCATTGAAACCTGTCACTCTCCCAAGACCAGAACTGTGTGTTGCATTATTATTGGCAAAAGTATACAACTGCATCATTGACTCACTTCAAGTACATATTTATCAGACATCCTTGTGGTCGGATTCAACCATTACATTGAGTTGGATTGCATCACTTCCTACGAAAGGAAACCAATTCGTATTGAACAGGGTTGCAGAGGTACATAGATTAACACCTCATGCCATCTGGAATCATATTCCTTGGAGTTTCAATCTCGCTGACAGTGCTTCACGAAGAATTTTGCCCGAAAAGCTCTCCAACACTCCACTTTGGTGAGAAGGTCCTGCCTGGCTCTCTTAGAAATACTTGCCCTCCTTTCCTATTGTCAATTCTTCAGGATCTACTGAACTTGAACCCTCTGAATCAAACCTGCTGGAATGTGCGGTAACTACAATTGAAGTTCAACCTGTTCCAGAATTCATCTCAAAATGCTCATCGTTCTCGAAAATGACAAGAATCGTAGCTTATTGTCTTAGATTCTTCACAACTGTAAAACCATGTCAGATAAATACTCTGGAAACTTAAAAGCAAAAGAACTAGCCAGTTCTATTCATTGCATTGTAAAAATTATTCAACGTTGTGAATTCAGTATGGAAATTCGTCTATTGGAACAAAACAAACTACTGCCAAATCGAATAAAACTGTTACCTCTCAACATATTCTTAGACTGAGATGGACTCTTACACGTTGGAGAAAGACTTAGCAAACATCAAACTTTGACTATGGATCAAAAATTTCCTCTGTTGATTCCATCACGTCATGATATCACTAAAGCAATAATCGGATAGTATAATCTTCAGTATCCGCATGCTGGTCCTCAGCTAGTGCTGTCTCCCGTACAATAGAAGTTTTGGTTTGTCAATGGATGATCGGTTGTGCGTCAAGAAATCAGTAAGTGTTTAACTTGTTTCAAACTCAAGAAGAAAACCTGTCAACAACTCATGGGTGATTTACCTGCTGACAGAATCACTTTGGTCAGAGCCTTCCAGAAGGCTGAGATAGACTTCGCTGGTTCCATTTTAATCAACCCCAATCTTCCCAGAAGCAAAATCAAACTGAAAGGTTATATCTGCTTAATTATTTGCATGTGCACAAAAGCAGTGCATCTGGAACTTGTATCCGATCTATCTACTCAAGCTTTCCTCACTACATTTAAAAGATTCATCAGTCACCGTGGATTGCCTTCTGATGTGTATTCAGACAATGGTACCACCTTTAAGGGTGCTGCTCACCATCTTAATGCTCTGTTCAAGTTGATTCAACAACAAGACATTCAGCACTTCAGTGAAACTCACGAAAGCTCATCTGTCTAAAGTCTGTAAATCATCTATATTAAACTTTGAAGAACTAACCACTCTCCTGTGCCAAATTGAAGCCTGCATCAAGTCAGGACCACTAATTCCTCTCTCTCTTCTGATTCTTCAGATCTTCAAGCTTTAACTCCTGGACATTTTTTAATCAGCACCTTCCCCTATTAACTTTACCAGAATCTAATTCAAATTCCACAAGTATTTCTCTGTCTTCACGTTGGCAGCGAATTCAATACATGCGAAACTATTTTTGGAATCGCTGGTCACAAAATTATCTCCATCCTTTGCAACAAAGGACAAAATGAACTTCCTTATTTCCTGACTTGAAACCTGGAGATCTTGTTCTTGTCAAGGATTCAGTTAACGTGCCTTTTCAGTGGATTTTAGGTCAAATCTCAAAACAATTTCCTGGAACTGATGAACATTCTAGAGTTGTGACTATCAAGACTAAATCAGGAGAACTCACTTGCCCAATATCCTGGCTGGCTCTTCTCCCGGGGACGGAGGATGTTCATTCTTGTTTTAGTGTATAATCGAAACAATAGATGGCGCTACAACTGGGATATTTTATTCGTTTTTTTTTCTGTAGTACTAAAACCAAACGCTTTTAAGCGTTTGGTTTTAGTTTTGGAATCGGCGTCTGAGCGTCGGGTGTGTCCGTTCATGGCGTAAAAATCGAAATCTGTAAATCTGAATCTTGTTATGTTAATACGTTAACCTAAATGGTTTTATATTCGAAGTTTCACTTCACAAAATCAAAGAATTTAATTCTATGAATACTTCATGCGTGTGAAATTTATTCTTGTGAAATAAATCATCCATTTTTTCTGTGCACGTGTTATTTTAAAGTTATTTTATAGTTACTGTATTTTTCAATCTTGGATAATCAATTTGAGTTGGATTTTCAGTGAAACTTACTGATGGATTTGAATTTTTACAAAAAACTCAAGGTATGTACAATTAAAAAAATTTATATAGTACATTCTCAAAAAAGCGAACCACCTAAAATCTCATTAAGCGCCTACACACTCTGAATGCGGAATATCGTAGTCATAGCCCCATTAGCAGCCCAGAAAAGGGATGGGGAGCTCCGGGCCTTCCGATACGGCCCTGACATGTGACATTTCAAGTGCCCTCACATACACTCTCTGAATACGGAATATCGTAGTCGTAACTTTAATGGCAGCTTAGAAAATGGATGGGGGCTTCGGGACTGTCCAGTACGGCCTTGACATGTGACATTTCAAGTGCCCTCACGTACACATTCTGAATGCGGAATATCATAGTCGTAGCATCATTAGCAGCCCAGCAAAAATGCGACGGGAAAAAATTACGCTTTTTTTCCGATTGACCTCCATAAAAACATTTTCAACGTTAATAATATTTTCAGGCGAGGAAGGGGCGCACAATATAGAGGCATACGAAAAAGCTGAAACAAAGGCGAATGCAGGGTGATAACTCCCTGTGCCTCACTCCCCCTTCGACCAGCCTTTATTCACTCCACAATAGCAGTATGTGGAGGGCTTGAAGTTATGATCACCGTATGTATATTACAGTAAGGTAAAATATATATTATTTTTAACTATATATATATAATTTTTTCCTCTAACCTCTTTGCGATTTTATTTTTCAATTTTAAATGGAAATGCACTGGCTAAAAATAATGCAAATATTTTTGAATAAGACCTTCCCCCTCCCATTTCTTCAATCATAAAAGGAGAATGAATAGGCAGCGTTTCCTTTAATAAAATTATATAACGTTATAATAACAGATAACAATCCATATGATATTGTAGTGACGTTATACAAGATTATGGCAACTGATAACGTTGTATATTATCTTATAACAACGAAAAACGTTATATTTTTTTTTCTACTTGATTTATAGAACTTTGCGACGAAAATCTACACTGAATATATATATATATATATATCATCATCATCATATTCAACCATTATCTATCCACTGCTGGATGAAGGTCTCTCCAAATGCTTTCCACACAAGTCTATCCTGAGCAATTCGCTTCCACGTCACCCCAACCTGTTTTCTTATTTCATCCACCCATCTAGTTTGAGGACGTTTTCTAGGTCTTCGGTGGTCTCTTGGAATCCAGTTCAGAATTTCTGTTGTCCATCGTTGATCAGTTCTTCTTGCAATATGCCCAGCCCATCGCCATTTCAGCCCTTTTACTTTAACAATGATGTCCTCTACTCTAGTTTGCTCTCTCACCCAAGTGTTCCTTTTTCGATCTCTCCTAGTTATTCCAAGCATGCACCTCTCCATGCTCCTTTGCGTTGTCTGTAACTTTCGTATTGCTCCAACTGTTAGACTCCATGTCTCTGATCCATAAGAGAGGACTGGCAATACACACTGGTTGAAGACCTTTCTTTTTAGACACAAAGGCAATTTCCCCTTCAGGATAAAACTGTTTCTTCCAAATGCACTCCAGCCAAGTTTAATACGTCTGTTGAGTTCTTTCATAATGTTGCCATCCATTGAAATCAGCTGGCCAAGGTAAATATATGAATCAGCAATTTCTAGCTCAATGTTGTCAACTTGTATTTTTGTTTCCTCTACAAAATTATTGAACATGATCTTAGTTTTTTGTAGGTTCATCTTGAGTCCAACTTCTTTACTTCTAGTTGAGAGCTCCTGTACCATGTCTTGGAGTTCTGATGGGTTCGTTGAAAAAATAACAATGTCATCAGCAAACCGCAAATGATTTAAATATTCACCATTTATTTTTATTCCCTTGTTATTCCAATTTATCTGCTGAAAAATCATCTGTAAAGCTGAAGTAAAAAGTTTTGGAGAAATGGTATCTCCCTGCCTCACCCCTTTGCCAAGTTTGATAGTTTTGGTATCTTTATGTAACCGAAATTTTGCACTTGCATTTTTATACACACGTTTCACCATGTCAATGTACACATCCTCAATGTCTGTTGATCTTAAAGAGTTGATGACTGCTGATGTTTTAATAGAGTCAAAGGCCTTCTCATAGTCAATAAATGCCACACACAATGGAAGTTCATATTCATGTGTTCTTTCAATTAATTCTCTTAATACTTGAATATGGTCCACTGTACTGAATCCACTTCGAAATCCAGCTTGTTCTCTTGGTTGAGCTGCATCTAATTTTTTCTGCAGGCGATGTGTTAGCACTTTTGTGAAGATTTTATAAATAGCAGGTAACAAGCTAATTGGTCGGTAATTTTTCAAATCCTCTTTATCACCTTTTTTATGCAAAAGAATTACTGTTGCAGAATCCCATTGGTTTGGTATGTTACCGCTGTTAAGACATTTGGTAAAGAATTTTGCAAGTATGTCTTCTACATATTCTCCAGCTTCTTTTAAGATATCTAATGTAATACCATCATCACCAGGGGCTCTTCCTTTCTTCATACTTTTTATTGCAAATGAAACTTCTTCTTTTAAGATTTTCGGAGCTATTCCTTCGACTATTTCAGAGTCTTCGTTTAATCCACTGTTTCCCTCATACAGCTTTCTGTAGAATTCTTCAACTCTTCTAAGTATTTCTTCCCTATTTCTTGTTACGGTGCCATCCTCTCCTTTTAATGCAATGATGTGTTTCTTCCCAACAGATAAACTTCCTTTAACAACCCTAAGGCTCTTGTTATTTTCAATGGCTTTCCTTACTAGCTCACAGTTGAATTTTCTTATGTCTTCTTTCATGCTTTTGCGCAGAGTTTTACAAAGTTCTATGTACTCAATCCTGGAACTGGTATTTTGATTGTCCACCTTCATATCTCTTCGCCTTTTCATGAGCTGTTTCGTCTTCTCAGATAATTTGCTATTGTGCTTTTTACAGGTTACACCACCAATTTCCCCAGCAGTTTCAACTATTGTCTTAACAATGTTTTCATTTGCTTCTGAGATATCACTTTCATCAATAAGTCCTTCCAGTGCAGAAAAGCGATTTTTTAATTCCAACTTGAATGCCTCGGTATTTTCTTTTAATTTCTTTAAATCCACCCTCTTACTTACTTGTTTCCTAATGAGCTTCTGTCGTTCTAATTTAGTATTTAAGTGCACTTTACATCTCACCATTCGATGATCACTTCCAGTATTAAATCTGTTCAGTACACTGCAATCTTCAATAATTGATTTCTTGTTTGCCAGGATATAGTCAATTTCACTAGTTCCCCCATTTGGGTGTTTCCATGTCCATTTTCTTTGCGGTTTCTTCTTAAAAAATGAATTCATGATGCTAAGATTTTCAGCTTCTGCAAATTCGATGAGTTGATCGCCACGTTCATTCCTTTCCCCATATCCGTATTTACCAACCGATGTCTCTCCTTGTTCCTGTTGTCCAATTCTTGCATTGAAATCCCCCATGATGAGCTTGATATGTTGTTTCCCTTTGGTGTGTAACTCTTTGATTTCTTCATAAAATTCTTCAACCTCTTCGTCGGTATGGCTTGATGTTGGTGCATATACCTGTACTATTTGAAGTTGGTATCGCTGGGTTAGTTGAACAACGAGCCTCGCTGCTCGATCTGACGTGCTTTCGACTTCAAGAAGGTAGTCTTTAATTCTTTTGTTGATTAAGAAGCCAACACCACTTGTTCTTCCAGTTTCCGTTCCTCTATAATAAAACAAATGTCCACTTTTAAGTTCCACCAACTCTTCACCTTTTCTTCTAACTTCACTGAGTCCTACAATGTCCCATTTGATCTTGTCAAGTTCTTCTTCCAATTCCTGAAGTTTTGCTTCAGAAGCAAGGGATCGTCCATTAAACGTAGCCAAGGTCAATAACAAACGGCAGCCTGGGCCATTCCAGTGATTCTTAGCACCCCCTGCTTTCATGCCACACTGACCGCTGCCTTGATCAGGAGCACTCCAGCACCTGGAGACTAGGGGCCATGGTTTCTGGTGTGTCAACATAATGGAGGAATTAGCCATAATTTCACCACGCTGGCTAGACGGGTTGGTGAATTAGCCCTCCCCTTCCGCCTTTCTATCCGTGTAGCAAATATTAATTTGCCACATAAATAGAAAGCTCAGCCTGCACCACTTGAAGGCGGGGTAGGACACTAGGTTACTGGCCTGGCCGGTTCCACACATCGTCACATACGTTCAGCGTGTGGGTCTCCTTCCAGTTAGATACCAGCAACCCTTTTGCAGGCCATATATATATATATATATATAATTAATTAAATATTTTCTTAATGATTTATTGTATTTAATGGGACTTTGCCATAAATAATAATTACCTGTTGGAGTAGAGGAAATGACTCATATCTCAATCGGTTACGTCACCCTCACTCTTAAAACGTTGAGAACAGTGCTGATGTAACCGTTAACGTTGCCA
>QLNU02015360.1:96133612-96148819 GCA_006491805.2 Dysdera silvatica | reverse complement strand
AAATAAAACTTTTTTGTTTTGATTTTACAATTAAAAATATCAATAATAGCCTTATAGCTATGTAAGTTGAACAAAAAATATCTTGTAGTATCCTTAAGCCTGTTCTCTGCTTCTATATAAATTAATACTAAATTTACTTTAAGAATTATTAACATACACACATTAATCTGTTATTCAAGCATTACCACTTTGCGTAATAATTCACTGTTATTCAATTTCAATGATTAGCAGTTTTGTGATTAGAAAATTATGGTTATTTATTTAATGTCTATTGCATTAGTGTACATTAAATTTAATTTCTTTTAATGTGTACTTTTTAATTGAATCATTTCTAGGGCATGAAATATTTCTTCAATAATGGGCTTATTGATGACCAACCATTAGAAATAGCAAGGTTTTTTCATAATACTCAGGCTTTGAACTTAAGACAAACAAGAATATACTTAGATGGACGGTAAGGCTTTATATTGTTGTCAGATTTTTTGCTTTTCATTTTTTCATTTCTATTAACTATAATTTAAGTTGTTTATGATGAGTGCTTTTTGAATAACGAGTAGTTCAATATATTGATTCCTTTGTACCCAATAATTTTACAAAAATCCGGGTTGTTTTTTTTTGTTTTGTTTTTTAAATTCTACTAAGTTGCTTGCTCATAAAAAATTAGCAAAGTTGTTTTAATATTGATTTCTTATAATATATTTGTGTTGATAACCCACTAGAGACTTAACAAGGAAATGAAGTAGTAAATGGAATGAAGTGGTACTTGAATTTCTAAAAGCACTGATTTTTATAATACAACATGAAAATTGTAATATAATACTTTTTTCCAATTCCCACCACTTGAGCTTTCGACCATATAACATTCGACTGTCAAGCTGTCAGATGATGGCAAATAGTTATCAGTCATTCATGATAGTTCTCTAATGCAGGACTTACATATAAGCCAAATAGTTCTGGACCTAGGGCTCCACAACTTCGGGGCTCCCCGTGAAAGAGCCTGATGTTGTTTAAGTTTGAACGTTGTTTTAGTCTTAATTTTAGCTCCATAAAATAGTTTTAGTCTTAATTTTAGCTCTATAAAAGTTACAATTTTAGCCCCTACCTTTTCATTTAGTCCATATGCCTGCTGACAATGCACAAATGAATTTAATTACTGTACAGCATTGGAAATAAGCGGTATCACATCGTAGTTTTCAATTAAAAACGTATGCAAGATGATACATTTTCACAAATTACATAAAAAAAATTGCGATGTAAAAAAATAACTCTAAACATTTTTTAAAATGTCAAAAATTAACATTATTTTAGAATGAAAACATTAAAATTTCGATATTAAATTCCTTCCCATTGATTGTCATCCATACTGCACTGTTTTCTTCTTGTCTATCTTCCGAGCTTCCATTCATTCTGCCCTCCCCTCCCATCCCTTCTGCTTTCATGCCACGTGTCCTATCTTGGTACCTCTCTGTTCAAGAGGAGCGGAATCCCGTCTTTCTGCAAAGTCATATTTTCCCTTCCCCAATCATTCTCACTCGTTCACCTTGCTCTTTTTATGCTAATTAAACACGTGCTGTTAAAATTAATCATGTCTACTAGAACATACACTGAAGTGCCAGAAAAACTGGTACACCTACCATGTGTCCCCCTCCATGCCCCAACACGACGTGGCATGGACTCGACTAATGTCTGAAGGTATCCTGGAGACAATTCACACCAGGAATCCTGCAGGGCAGTCCACAAATCCATAGGAGTGCGAGGTGGTGGAGATCTCTTCTGAACAGCACGTTGCAAGGCATCCCAGATATGCTCGATAATGTTCATGTCTGGCGATTTAGGTGGCCAATGGAAGTGTCTAAAGTCAGAAGAGTGTTCCTGGAGCCACTCGGTAGCAACTCTTGATGTGTGGGGTGTCGCATTATCATGCTGAAATTGTCCAAGTCCGTCGGAATGCACAATGGACATGAATGGGTGTAGGTGATCGGACATGATGCTTACGTACCTGTCACCTGTCAGAGTTGTCTCTAGACGTATCAGGGGTCCCATATCACGCCAACTGCACACGCCCCATACCATCACAGAAGCTCCACCAGCTTGAACAGTCCCCTGTTGACATGTAGGGTCCATGGATTCATGAGGTTGTCTCCATACCCGTACACGTCCATCCGCCTGATGCAATTGGAAACGAGACTCGTCAGACCAGGCAACGTGTTTCCAGTCATCAACAGTCCAATGGCGGTGTTGGCGGACCCAGACGAGGCGTAAAGCTTTGTGCCGTGCAGTCAACAATGGTACACGAGTGGGCCTTCGGCTCCGAAAGCCCATATCAATGATGGTTCGTTGAACAGTTCGCACGCTGACACTTGTTGATGCCCCAGCATTGAAATCCGCGGCAATTTGAAGAAGTGTTGCACGTCTATCTCGTTTAACGATTCTCGTCAGTCGTCGAAGGTCCCGTTCTTTCAAGGTCTTTTTCCGACCTCACAGCTGTCGAAGATTTGATGTTTTACCGGATTCCTGATATTCACGGTATACCCGTGAAATGGTCGTACGCGAAAATCCAAATTTTGTCGCTATCTCGGAGATGCTATGTCCCATCTCTCTTGTGCCGACTATAACGCCACGTTCAAAATCATTTAACACTAGAACCGTGGACCTTTCATTATATCTAGAACCGCGGCTGTGGTCATTTTGACAGCCCTTGTATATTCTTTAAAAAACTATAAATACAATTTTGTTTTTGTTTCAATAATACTAACGTATTTAAGTTAAATCTCAATAATATTCATTTAATATTTTCAATAATTAGGTTAATTTTTACAATTAAATAAAAATTTTAGCACATACTTTCTTTCCGAAAAACAAATTATTCTTTAATATCATAACGTCAACTAAAAATAATCTTATGTCAGTGTCAGTGATTTAAGTCAGTGTGGTTGCAAGAGGGGGTGGGGGGGGAAGTGGGGTGATCGCCCTACCCCCCTCGAGCCGGGATTGTATCATGAAAAATGAAAGGGTTTTTAATTTATAGTGATAAAATTGCAAAAATAGAAGAAAAAATGTAGAAGTAAAATTTCAGCTATTATCAATTTTTAGTTACGTAAACCGGGACAGAAATTAAAATGAATGCCTAAATGATAAGCAAACGAAAGCTATGTTCAACTTTTCAAGGTTGTTATTTGACATTGTGTACAACTAACATTTCGCATCCGTTGCAATTAATTCGCACGTTCTTTATATTTGGTTTCTGGGAAGGCAATTGGTTTTTAGGGCTATCTGCTTAATATTACATTCCTCTCGATTTCACGAATTGATAGAATAACATTAATATTTGGGTAATAACAGTGGTAATTAATAATTAACAATAGTTAATTAATAATGTTTTTGTGTATCTAATTCATTCATGCATGTAAATAAACTGATTTATTGATTGATAATCAAGCCAAATTATCTCGTTTCACATATTGAACTTCAATCAGCCAAAAAAATCTGAATAATTCCACGATGTTCGCATAATTATGATACATTATTAATTAGTTTAATTTTTTGTTATACGTAGGATATTCAGAAAGTGAGTTACGTTTTAGAATAAAAAAAACCCCAAATGGAAGGAAACATTTTTTATTACTTAAACTCGAAAGGCACATCGTTCAGCTATTTTTCAACATAATCTCCACATAAATTAAGATACTTATCATAACGGTACACCAGCTTGTTAATTCCATCATCATAAAATGTAGCTGACTGAGACTTCAACCATGCATGGGATGCCTGCATGCAGTTCCTCGTCATCGTCGAAGCACTGTGTTGTGAGATAGGTCTTCATGTGTGGAAACAAGTGAAAATCGCTCAGGGCAAGGTCCGGACTATATGGTGAATCCCATCCGAAACCATCCAAGAGCCGTCGAGTTTGAATGGTTGTGTGGGGGCTTGCGTTGTCATGAATGAAAAAAACTATGGAAAGCAACTTCCCTCGACACTCGTTTTGTATCGCTCTTCTTGATTTCTTTAATTTTTCACGATATCTCTTACTATTTGTTGTTTCACCACATTCGAGCTAATCCACCAGAAGCACACCCTCCCTGTCCCAAAATACAGTTATCATGATCTTTCTTGATGACAATGTTTGGAAACATTTCCTTGGTTTCCTGGGAGTACTTGTGTGACCCCACTCCATACACTGTTGTTTTGTCTCACAAGTCATGAACCGTACCCAAGTCTCGTCTCCTGTTACGACACGATCGAGAAGTGATTCACCATGTTCGTTGTAGGCCTCAAGAAATGTCAAAGATGCTGCCATGCATTGCTTTTTGTGGTCTTCTGACAAGAGTTTCGGCACCCATCTGGCACAAAACTTGTGATAGCCTAGATCTTGCGTAACAACACCAAACAACAAAATTTGTGAAATTTTATGAAATTCTAGTGAGAGCTCCGAAATTGCGAAACGGCGTTTCACGAATCTTTTCATTGATTTTCTTTAGAGTTCAACGTTAACAATGCTCGGCTGTCCACTTCGCACTTCCTCGTGAACATTAGTGCGGCCATTTTTAAACATGATGCACCATTATCTCACTCTGGCTTCACTCATTACATCATTTCCATACACTGTACAAAGTTCCCGATAAATTTCAATTGGTTTCAGTTTTTTTGCGAACAAAAACTTAATCACTGATTGCACTTCATAACTTGTGGGGTTTTCTATTGCAGCATACATTTTAAACATTCACAGTGAACAAAGCAGAGGCAATATGCACCACAAACGACCGCAACCCAATGCGTAAGATTCACTAGACGCTCTAACACCAAGACGGGAATGCTAGTGCCATCACTTGCTGTGCAGCGGCAAAACGTAAGTTACTTTCTGAATAGCCCTCGTATATGTATCATATTTATTAGGAACATATTTTAGGAAAAGTCAAGAATTTTCAGCTTTAAAACACGAAAGGTTTAAAAGATATTTGAGTTTAAACTTCACAAGTGGTCAATTTGATCATAGCCACGGTTCTAGTGTTAAAACTTGACAAACCTGCCATTGTAGCGGCAAGAACCGATCTAACAGCTTTGCCAGACATCTCTTGCCTTATATAGGTGCTGCCGACCGCATCGCGTTACGCTGATTGGTTGCAAAGCTCCGTTATTTGCATACGCACGCCTGTACCAGTTTTTCTGGCACTTCAGTGTAAATTAAGGTGCTAATGGTAAAAAATGGATTAGTGAGCTTGATCTGAAAAACAAATGATTAAGATATGTTAAAAACGATAAAGTATCCATAAAAACTGTGTTTACGAAGTGTATCATGACAATGTTAAATGTTTGAAGACAGTGAGAAACTTTAATAATTCATTTATTAACTTGGTTCTGGGATCTACAATAAAAAAAAGGACAGTGTTCAAAATATCTGAAATCTGAGATCCACCAATGAAGTGCTTCAAAATATGAAAATGCTGCGATATCATTGAATGACTTCTTATACAAGTGCGCTGTTAATCCGGGTTTGACTCCCAACAGTGCAAAGAACGCTTAGTCAGAGATCTCATAAATATCTCACTGCAGTCCAGGGTTTGGTTCCTTAGCCTTTAAGAGGTTTGGATTCCTCGGAAAATTGTAGGTCCAGAGGTTTGGATTCCTCGGAAAACAGTAGGTCCCGATGCAGCATGACCATTGTAGTCCTTGAGCCATAAAACAACAAGCAATGGCTTCTATAAAAACACTCCTATTGGACAGTTGATGGCTAACAGCTGTACTGCTATGAATAATTGTGTGCAGAAATTGGCTGATATATGTAATAGCTAAAGAGGAAACCTTGTTTGCAAAATTTCAAAAACTCTTTGAATTAGAACTGTCATTGTGTTGATTTGATCAAAGCTATCAGCACAAAAATGCATGTGTTGAATTTAGCGAGTGTGTTTCAGACGTTTTGAAAGACAATCTGGTGAGTGATTTACAGAAAACACAGTATTTTTCTGTTTATAGGCAGTAGTATGGACGTAAGTGTCGTGAACATGAAATTGTATATACTATGTATTTGAATGAGGAGGGAGATGTTAAATTTATCTTTTTAAAATTTCCAAAATTAACAGTTCTGATGCATTGGGAATTAGAAATTTTGATAGAATAATTTACTGAATATGATATTGCAAATTTCAAAACAAAACTCATTGGATTTCTTGCCAATGGAGCAAGTGTTAGTGTGGGTCAACATGGTGGTGTTGGAGCAGTTCTTAAGAAAAAGTGTCCTTGGTTAGTAGTTGTCCACTGTCAGAATCATTGTTTGGAATTGAGTATTAAAGAGTTTATGCCTTCAATATATTTTCAGGCCGTGGCTAAACTTATGAAAGAGTTGCATAGTTATGAAAAAATTGCAAAACAAATTCATCAGTTTAAAGAATTAGCAGAAGTTCTTGATGAAAACATTTGTAATGTGGCTTTAAGAGTTTATGGCACTAGGTGGATAGGGCATTTGAAAAAAGCTGTGGACATTTTACTACATAACTGTACTGTTATTGTTACTCAGCTGGAAACCGTAGTTGCTGATCTGAGTTTCAGCCCAAAAAAAGACGGGGCTAAACTTGTTGGTATATTGCGCAAGATAAAGAGTGTTAAATTTGTGTGTTGATTGTTGCTGCTTCATGATATGCTGCAGCCTCGTTCAAAATTATCTGTAGTTCTCTAGTCTTTTGTTGTAGATGTTCTTATGTTTTTAAATGCTCTTGAGGAATTTAATGATTTTATTAAATAATTTAAAGGATAAAAAGTTTTCTTGGAAGTTGTTGAAGTTTTATTGCAATTATAAAATGCATCTGAAGATTCTGTCAGTGGTACAAAATAGAATTTTGTGGTATTGAGCTTGCACAGTCTAACGGTATGTCACATGATAATTTCAATAATGATTGTGAAGATGTGCTGAATAATTTGTGGGAATGTATTTACAGTAGATTAGGAGACTTGCAGGAATGTCCAGTTTTTCATGCAGTGAGACTGTTAGAACCTAAATTAGGGCCAAATGATAAAGCTGATTTTGCTAATTTTGGGTGTGATGATTTAAAAGGCATGATTCAGCATTTTAGCCAATTATTAGCAATCACAAATATTGAAAAGCAAAGTATTATAAATGATTGGAATTTATTTAAAATATTTTGGTACAGAAATCTTCAACAAATGTCAAAGACTATGTTGTGGAAATGTTTTAAAAAGAATTATTCTAATGAATGTTCTTCTCTTGGTTGCATTATTCTTAGATTATTACCAGTATCAAATGCAAAAGTATAAAGGGCCTTTTCTGCAGTGAAACGAATAAAAACTGATAACAGAAACCAATTCAGTATAAAAGTGTTGAATAACCTTTTGATAATTTCTGTAAAAGAACCAGAGCTCTGTAATTTTAATCCAGAAAGAGTTGTTGCTAAGTTTTTTGATAAAAAAGACTGACATCCTTATACTCAACCATATGGGAAGATGGTTAGACTTTCCACTGATTCAGCTTCAGAGTAAATCCTTCCAATGTTATTGCGGTATTAGACGATGAGCAGAGAGAGACAGAGAGTTGTAATTATAATTGCATTTGCACCAGTTCTTCTGTTTTGTAAATTACTTTGTCTGTAAAAGTTAAGTTTTAAGAGTTTGTAACTGCAGTTATTGTTCAGCACTTTTTGAACGCACACATTAAATATTATTTTCTTTTTAAACTTGTTGGTTTTCTAGCAGAAAATGTAATTTTGAAAATGTTGCAAAACTGCCCCTCAATTTTGTAGAACTGCTTTTCAATATCAGGATTTGAGGAGCAGTACTGCTCCTCAAAATGAAATACTTATTTCCAATGCTGTAGTGTATATATTAAATTATATTTATGGCACATGTGTGTGTGTGCAGGCACTTTAGAAATCTGTGAGCATCTACAGGCAAAACAATAAAAAGCTTCCTATTTTCTACTTACTTTTTCCCTTTAAATTGCTGGTAATTTACAACACTAGATGGCTCCATCACAAGTTTGGAACTTCACTGGAAACAGCAAAACTCTTTATATTTTTTTAAATTTTCACTAAAACTCCTGCAGTTAGACAGGCCACCTTCAGGGTTCCCACGGGTCTTTGAAAGTCCTTACGAATTCCATATTTTTGGTTTTTATTTTTAAGGGCCCTTAAAAGTACTTAGTTTAGCCAACTGTCCTTAAAATTCCTTATTTTTCGTGAAATCGGAATGCGATTGACGGGACGATTCGATCATGATTTTCTGCCTTACATGTTGATATTTAGGTAATTGCATATCCATACCCGCACAGAGACATGTCATACACAGATAAGTGAAAATAAACTATAACACATAAAGGCAAAAGACAGACTATTGTCACACTATAATCTGGGTGATTGCTTTCTGCAGTCAGGACAGAAATGCTAATGGAGGGATGGTTTTTTTTGTGGAATACAAGGAGATCAAGTTGTGCTTTTTAATAAAAAGAAAATTCTGATGTGTTTAAAAGCTAAAATATTTTGTGTTGAATTTATTTAAATAAAACTGTTCTACTTTTTGAACGATATATTAATTTTTTTATGAGTAAAATATACATATGCTTATGTGCAAGAAATATATAAGCGAACAAAATATTTTTATTAAAATACTAGAGCAAACGGGAATGGGGCATGTGACATCCACATGTAAGTTTAAAAGGGGTTGCAACATTTGCATGTAGGGGTAGAAAGGGCACACAAGAGTAAAAATTTCGAGAAGTGCTGGTTTAGTCAATAGTGATGCGGTGAAGGTGCAATATAGTTTTTAGCATATCACAATTGGTCCTTAGAAATTCCTTGTTTTTTGTTTTGGAAAAAGAGTGGGAACCCTGACCATCTTTAGGGGCCCATTCTACTCCTTCAGTCTAGGACAGGGGGTGCCCATGTGGGTTTTCCAAGGTATGTGTGAGGGAGGGGGTGTAGGCAGATTGCTTCCAAAATGCAAAATTTTATTTTTCCATAAAAATCAACCTAAAAAATTTCAAGTATTGCAGAGCGATAAGGAGGGGCTCAACACCCTTCCCTTATCATTTGTCTAAGGTAGTGGTTCCCAAACTTTTGAATCCACGACCCGCTGTTTACAACAGGGGTAGGGGATCTTTTCATGTTGGAAGGCTGCATTAAATTAGCTGTTAATATTAGAAGGCCGCATGTGTTTTAATTGTCTCAGTTAATCAAAGATGATTATTTCATTAAATCTCTTCTTTTTTATACTTTACTTAGGTAGATTTTAAAATTATAATGCAAATAAAAAGGCCAACAGAATCATATTAATAAAAGGATTTTGTTGCAAAATTCTAACCATCAAAGATTCCATTTTTCATAGTTATGGTTGCGCCAGCTCCCTGTGAATGCGTAACAAATTTTGGCAGTAGGTTCAAGTGATCCTTTCGAATTAGTTAAAATGGCTGACAAGATCAATGAAGTTGGAGGATTAGAATGAAACATTTTGGAAGTGAGCAACACAGTAAAACTAGAAATTGTTTACATAACGTGATACAGTTATCTGCAAAAATCGGCAATTTAACATGCATAGTTGATAAAAGTTATCGATTTCGTCAATCAATGTAATGTTCTACACATGGGGAGCAGAGCATAAACAAAGCTCAACTCAAAACACAAGGGAAAGGGAAATTGTGCAAGGCAGATTTCAAATACGGAGTTAAGGTATTTGCATGCAAACCTCACTGTGCTTTGTCGGAAAACTAAACAGCTCACCTGGCTTGGTAGGGTCAAGTTCCGACGAGCTAATCAACTGTCTCTTCATAATAGATAAGAGAATAGGAATTAAATTCCTTATAGATAGCGGTGCTATCATATCAATGTTTCCTTAAAGCATGGTAAACAGTTACAAGGCTTCAGACCTTTTTTTCGTATGCTGCTAATGGGACCTGCATCAGCACATTTGGCACAATTCGCCTCATGCTGAGTTTAGGCTTGTGCCGTGTCTTAAAATGAAATTTTGTCATTGCCAACATCTCTAGACTAATATTGGGCGTTGATTTCTTAGAGTGATCTGACCTTCTAGTGGATATTAGGAATCGTTGCCTAATAGACAGGCAAACCGATTTAACCACAAAGGTAGAACAAACTAAAACATCTTCATTAGGTCTAACAACCGTATCTGGGGACTCGCAGTTTCATTAAGTCCTGCTAGAGTACCCCAAAATCATTAACCCTTCCCTTGTCGGCGCCAGTAGAAACCATGACACGGTTCATTATGTATTATTACCAGAGGACCTCCAGTTTTTTCAAGGGTGAGACGTTTAATTGAAACTTTGATTGATCTAGGAATAGTGGAACCTTCGAAAAGCTCTTGAGCAAGTTAGTGCTGAAGGGAAATGGACATTGGCGTGTTTGCGATCATTTAAATGCAATTTTTTAACTCGACAGATATCCTGTTCCCCATATACATGACTTTGCAATGAATCTGGTGGGGGAAAAGGTTTTTTCCAAATTAGACCTGGTGAAGGCTTACCACCAGATACCGGTTTGACTGAAGAATGTTGCGAAAACAGTGATAATAATGCCAATTGGCCTATTTCAATATAAACAAATGGTCTTCGGATTAAAAAACGCAGCACAAAGTTTTCAACGTTTCATTGATGAGTTGTTCCGGGGTCTGTCTAACTTATATCTACATTGATGACTTGTTAGTGGAATCTGAAACAGAAGCACAACACAAAGAAGACTTACGGCAAGTATTTGAGCATTTAAACACATTTTTTTTTTGGTCTTAAATGTCCAAAAATGCATATATGGATGAAGTCAACTATTCTTTTTGGAATGCATGTTATCAGTCGAAGGTGTTGCCCTGTTACCAACAAAAGTGGATGTTAAAGTACAGGAATTTTTTTTTCATCATAAAGTAATATTAAATGATAAATTATTCGCAAAGAAATGATTTCACGAATTCAATAGAGTAGTGATAATTTTTTTTTTAATTTTACATCTTTAAATATACCGGCATAAAAAAATGTGTATCAACAATTTTTAAAAAACGGATATACAAATTTACCAAGCACAATCATTGTAATAATCATTGAAAAAGATCTGATCAACAAATTGTCTGCACTATTCACTATAATAAAACAAATATGACATAAATATTCTAAAAAAATGTTTACATGCTATGTTAAATTGCTTTTGAAATGAAACGATGAACATAAGGATGAAAAATAGAAGTTACAAATTCAAATACCACCACGAAAAAAAAAATCACAAGGAAAGAGAAAATCAGACGCGGCAGCAACGATCTTTAATCTGCTTTAGTTTTATAGCACTCCTAACCAGCTATACCAAGCATCAGGAAGCACAGTTCTACAGTACCCATGTGTCTGCCAATAACATTGTATGGATATTGAGTGATGATATGAGCTCTTTAGTAATAGCTTGATCTTTGTGATTATCGCATTCAAGAATACCTACCATTTTGGTGCAGTTTCTGTTCTGTGCCAGAAGAATTAAGCATTCACTTTATTTATTATAATAAAAATAAATGTATTTTGTTCAAATTAAAAAATGTATGCAACTTTTACTTCAAAAATCATATATTTTTATTTTACATTTCTTTAATAGCAAATTCAAATGATTTGGAATTATTTAAGGCATATGACAACTGCTTATATATATACATACGCTGTATTTTTTTTGTGTAGAAACAGAGTATATAATATTTATATCATAAATGGTTTTTTGTGTTTATAATATATTTTAATTTTTATGAAGTTTTATTGACTGCTATGTGAAATTGTATAAATAATGTTTATGTTAATAATGCACCTATAGCATTTTAACACAAAGGAATGATTGAACATACATAAATAATAGGTGCTTTTTGGTTTTACGGCTCAAAGACTACAGTGGTCATGCTGCGCCGGGACCTACTGTTTTCCGAGGAATCCGAACCTCTTAAGGCCTAGGGAACCAAACCCCGGACTACAGTGAGCAGTGCGATCTTTATGAGATCTCTGAGTAAGCGTTCTTTGCACTGCTGGGAGTCGAACCCGGATTAGCGGCGCACTAGGAGAACGCGTTACAACACTGCGCCACCGCAGGGCAATTAATAGGTGCATTTGTTTTATAATTTCCCTTTTTTTTGTATATGAATGTTTTATTATAAAACACAAACTGTTTAACTTCTCACCTGAATGCATCATCTAAACAGAACTATTTGCAGATTATTTGTTTTTGATTTTTTTTTTCATTTTTTGTATTGTCTTTTACATTAATTAGCAGGATAACTGAGAGTAAAGTGTATTTTTTAACTTTGTTGTTACTATAGAGTTACTTTTTCTAATTTTAGGCGTGATGTATTGGATTGCTTAATCGAGTTGCAGAATTATGCTAACCAGTTTCTACCTCAAGCTTTGCGAAATTTTTTTCAAGCATTACAAGCCCCTAATCAACATGATAACTATCTCCATACACTTCTAGAAAAATTTTCAGCTAGGTTTTGCCATTGCAATCCTGACTTGCCCTTGAATTCTGGTAAGTCTAATGATGATATGTTTTCCTGTAAATGGTTATATCGTATTAATTTTTAATTAGTTGCATGTAGGATGTTTTAATACATCTTATTATTCATCATTGATCGGCTTTCCTTAGAGTATTTTCAGCTCTTGGTTACTAAGAGCTCTGTCCATAGGTTGGTTTCCTAAGCCTTAAGAGATTCGGATTTCTTGGAAAACTGTCGGTCCCAGCTCAGCATGGCCCTTGTTGTCTTTGCACTGCAATACTCATAAACAAATACTAAGAACTTTATGTTAAGAGTGCCTACTTCAAAGGTGGTCACAGCTGGGAAATGTTGGGGGAAATTTTTAGGAAAAATAGCCAGATTTAGCTATGAATGGCATAATTTGGCTATAAAATAGCTAAACTAGTAATGTTTTGGCAACAGCAATAAATTATCAGCTAAGCTTCGGTTTTCTCTAACAGCTCGTGAATTTGCAAAACTGCACATGCGTGCAGACTTTAAATGCAAAGAACGACCTTTTTCAACTTTTCATTGCTGCCAGACGTCTGATCCAAACGCCAAGTGCAATCGTTTTGCCCTTAAGGTGCCAGGACTTCCTATTTACTTCCGAACTTCGGAAAACAAAGAGAAATGAAGTAAATTTATATTTTATTCTGTTATTTTTACTTGTTATAATTTATATACCTTTAACAATGAACTGGGACCTTGGAGGGAGTTCTTAACCTATTTGTGGGTCATGGATTCATATGAGATGTGTTTGTTCGTGTTTGTTTTTGAAAAAATTTCTGAAAAGGAAATTAATGTAAATTTTAGTAAGTAAAATCTCTAGTACACCACTAAACAAAATAGCTTTTTATTTTTTAATAATAATTGTAAATTTTTAGTCAAACTTTTTTTTAAAAGGTGCTTAATCTGTAATGAAAATCTGTTTGCAAATTTGTTTCCATCCTTCATTTGAATAATTATTTTTTCATTAATAATACTTTATTAAAATTTTCAGTATATCACTAAATGAAATAGCTTATTTTTTAATAATACTTGAAAATTGAAAAAAAAAATGTCATTTTTTTTTTTAAACAGTGCTGAAGGATCTTCAAAGTATATGTTGGCAAATTTCTTTTTCCATCCTTCATTTTAATGGTTATTTCTTCATTAAGGGTATCTAAATTTAATACTAATTTTTAAGAATTCAGATAACACTTATACATGAATTCCATAAGATTAAGAGGACCAAAATTATTTTTGCCCTCTTAATTTTATGGAATTTATGTATAAGTGTTTCCTGAATTCTTAAAAATAGGAATCTAAAGATTTATTTGTGTGATCTGTTTTGATTTTGCATAAGAATTATTTTTTGATTATTGATTAAAGAAATTTTAACTTTGTAAACTAATTAATGACAAGTTCTTATTACAGACCCCTTATAACACGGTAGATACGCTCCTGTTATATGAATCTGTGTTGTACGAATCACTTAGATTATACAAATACATGAGCCGTTCACAGCCCAAAGCGATTAACTTACTTGTTATATTTAAAATAACTTTCTTTAATAATCAGGCTTAAGAAACTACATGACAACAATTTTTATGGCTGTTGAATAATAAATGCTTTTTTTTCACAAGAAATGTATAAAAATTTATCAATACATATTTTCTAGCTTTTCTTTTATGGACTTAATTGTTTTAGCAAATGAGGGGTTAACATACAGTTTACTTAAGCATAATCATACACTTATACAGATACTTAACAAAGCTGTAAAATACATATTTAATATGTAAGAGTTAAAATATTTTTTATTTTTCTTCAAAACAAACAAATATTGAAATTAAAAATGTTTTGTTATTCATTTTGCGTTAAATAAAAGAAGTAGTTACACTTTTTTTTTTTTACATTTATTCACTGTTGGAACTATCCATAATTAGGTTCCAACAACATTCTCTTTTAAATGTTGGTTTTGTTATTTCATAGCTTGAAGATTCACTTGTTTCTTCTCTATTATTTTCGTTGTTTAAAAGGGCATCTTCTTGTGCTTTCAACAACTTATTATTGTTACTTTCTAAATCTTCCTTTACTTCAAAATATGGAGCTAAACAATCTTTCAATTTTTTTCTTAAATTCCTCAGAGCGCTTTGTTGATGGATCATTAGTCGTAAAATGTTCTTCTAGATTTTAATAATTAAAGTTATATTAATTACTGAAGCTAAAACATAATAAAATTGCAACATCTGTCTCATTCTTTTACAGTGTTATATGAGCCTCTTTTAGTGTGTTATACGAACACGATCACAATTTTTTCGCCATGTTATGCAAATCCGTCTTATATGAACCTGTGTTATAGGGGGTCTACTGTATACTTACTAGTATATTATAATAATAATAATATAACTTACTATTACTAAGAAAATACAAATACATTATCAGGAAATTCAAAATCGATTTTCGTGACAACCCTGAATATTCTATTACAAAGTATCACTTGCATTCTCTTTATACGTGTGAAGACAACATGAAACAGAATATACGTAAATATATTTAATGTTGTTTGGATACTTTTTGAGGAATTTATGGAAGAAATTAAAAGGCGCCAAATGGAGATAAAGTCTCTCTTCTGTCAAACCAAAATCATTTTTTATTAATTATTTTTAGCGTTAATCTGAGGAGATAGCCAGATAATTTTCACGTATTAGGTTTCTTATGGTGTTTACTTACGACTGAATTAAATTCGTT
>QLNU02015360.1:96094263-96114597 GCA_006491805.2 Dysdera silvatica | reverse complement strand
GTTCTGATTTAGTGTGAAATTATATTTTTCAAATATTTTTAAGTGTTGTATCATGTTAATTTGATATTTAAAAATGTCTTTTCTGATAATACACCTTATATCAGGGTTTAAGCTGCAGTCTCGTTTTTCGCAAAATGCGACGAGTTGCTCGAAAATGCGA
Organism: Dysdera silvatica; assembly: GCA_006491805.2. Lineage (NCBI taxonomy): Eukaryota > Metazoa > Arthropoda > Arachnida > Araneae > Dysderidae > Dysdera > Dysdera silvatica. The sequence goes on along the minus strand of QLNU02015360.1, from coordinate 96,114,437 downwards.
AGAAAAAATTATTGCCCATCGCGAAAATGCGACAGGCATTTTTAACCACAGTTTATTCTCTGAAAACAGGATTCCTCGATTCCAGAATATCCGTTTTGCACTTCAGCGATCTTTTCTTGTTCCTTTTTGTTTCCTCTTCAAAATTCTTAACAGCACCTGTTAAGCATCGTTGATATAAATAATTTCATTGATACGATTTTTCGAGCAACGAAAGCAACTAATATTTTTTAGCATTTTGCTACAACTTTTTTCCCATTTTAGCATTTTTGCGACAGCATGTTTCGAGCCAGCTTAAACCCTGCCTTATATACTTGTATATAGTATGTCTTTAATTTTTCTATGTATTATTTCTTGTTTATAATATAACGAATTTCACTAGGTTTTGTGTATCGATCACACATAATTTTTTACTTTAAAAGCTACTTCATAAAGAACGCAAACGAAGTCTGAGTATTATTTCCTTTCTTTCTCTAATGCAGGATTATCTTCAACAGGATACCGTATCTAGCGTGAGCAAGATCATCCGGATGAAAGCAATGGTACTTCTATTGCGCTTTTTTTGTAAGTCCATAAATGTGCTACATATTTAGTAGTACGGACTATACAGCGTAATAAGTATAAAATAAGATATAAGCCCCAACTATATAGATGGGCATATTTGCTAAATGCCAAATGCTTTTGGGCAACTGTTTTTTAATGTATGTTTTTTTACTGGAAGTAATTTTTTCCTTATTGTTTGTAACTATATTTCTTTTATATTTTAGAAAACTGTTCATTGGGGGAATAAGTAAAGAGACTACACAGAGTAAGTTTTCAAAGTGGTATTTGTAAATTATATAAATCTTTTCCATTTTTACTTTAATTAGCCTTGTTTTTAACTTTGCTATCTATTTTAAGTTAGTATGTTTCGTTTTTTATTTAAATATAAACCATATAGGAAGTTGTGAAGGGACTAAATCCGAATACATTTACTGTGCATCCACAATGAGTGAGAACAAATATTCTTAATAATATCCTAGTATATGATAGAGGGTAAAGCTTAAATTAATAGCATGCAATAACTTTATGTAAGTTTTTTTAAGCACCATTTATTGTTTTTGTTAAAAGTTCTTCCAATTTAAAAATTGAAAGATGTATAAAAAAAAAAGTTATACACACAAAATGATTAGACTCTGTGTCCTCCCCAGACTTGATCTTCTAAGTGGCCTTACATAATTCAGGACATTATTGTTAGTAAGGAAAGTTTTTTTTTTAACATTAAAAAGAAAATTTTTACATGCTAACAATTTAATGATACAATTTCCTCTATTATCACATCTTTCAACTTATTAATACCATTTTCATAAAAGTTTGTTATTTAAAGAATTCGACAAGACAGAGGCTTTCACTTCCTGGAAACTGTATAGTTTTCTCCCATTTAAATGGTTTGTACTCTTGTGTGATAAAACCATGAGAGTATGAAGGGCGAGTGAGAATTTACGAGCCAGATTCATTTAATTTCCTTGGCGCAGTATAGCCCAGATGCTCTTGCGCCATAAAAATCCAAACATACATTTAATTTCTGTATTGTTCAAAGCACCATGTGAGACCTGGTGGAAGACTCCTTCCAATTCATCAATGCTGGCCATTTCTCTTGTAATGCTTTCTTTCAGTGCTCCCATTGTTGGAGATAATGACTTGTATTTATAAACGAAGATGAGGCAGCTCATAATAAATTATTCCTTTTGAATTCTACCAGCAACGTAGTATTTTTTGATGCACATCTGCTTTTATAGTTATCAAAGAAATTTCACCTTTAGTAGACCAATGTCTGTCTCTTGCTTTTAATCAGTACACGTTTGCCACAGGTGACTAAAATGTTACAATTTGCAGCTAGTTTTGACCTATGGCGACTTATTTGGCTCAAAGGCCCTCATTTTCATGAAAGAGGCAACTTTTTCACATGCTGGCGGCTTTTATCCTTTTGTGTATATTTTCATTTTTTCCCTACCAAGGTTTGCAAACATTTAATGGTTTTGACAAAATTTAAGTATCTGACAAAAATAATCGTCAAATATTCCGTTGGGGATCTTTTTCTCCATGCTGGCACATGCATAGTTTAAAAATTTCTAAACTTACAAATTTTGGAAATGTCTCATTCTACGATAGTTTTTGTTTCAAAAGGGTTAATTAGGCCAGGACATATTGCTCGCATAAGGCTTGTTGTTGTGGTCCCTATGCTGTTGTTCACGTGGTGATGGTAGCTGCCGAATAGGGGTGATGCTTACATTATTTCTAGGCCTTTTTATTCAGTACTGGGCATTTAGTGGCCGTTTTGAGGGGTGGCTGTCTAGAGAAGTTTCATTGTATATGTATTTCATAATTAGGTGTTCCTTAAGAGATACTTACTGTGTGTGGCTATGTGTATAAACACATACAAACACAAACATCATTTGGAACGGCGAGACATCCTATCAGGATTTCTGAGTTAAACTAGCCACCCAAGATAAAAAGCCTTGAGATGGAAAATCGCAGAATATTTTTGGGATTACGATTACCTTATGTATGTTATAAAGCTAAACAACGTTTTTATAAATAAATTCCCTTTAACTACAAAAGTGCTTTTTTCAGTGTTGAGAATGAGGGGGTGGGGGGACATGCTTCTTGAGGAAAACAGATCGACAGAGTTGTACAGTTAAAAAAAAAAATTGTTATTGAAATAAATTTTTTCCTGGAGACATTTTGTTGCTTTTGTTTTTAAAACTGGTTTATCACTCAAAAGTTTTGGAGCTAAGATTGCATGATCTGCGATGTTCGATTCTGCCAATGGAGAGAGATCCAGTTTGGTGGTGATGTGCCCCTGGTGGCTATTTTTTTTAAACATTTTAGGGGTTTTGTGATGAGGGACTGGTGGATTCTGTCCCAAAGCCTAAGTTGCATTCTGCGGCCTCTCCCCTCATATATGAGTAGCAACCCACGGCCCGTTTCCCTCCAGGCTGTATTGCATATTGATGGAAACCATCTATATTTATCGCCTTAATATTGTGTCATAAATTTCTTGTTCAGTTTATTAGCATTATCCAGAAACCACAAGGAGGCTGGCTGAATTGTCTCATATAATTTTTTTTTAAAGGTCGTCATTTTCAAATATACCACATCAATTGTAATGTTTGTCTTATTTGGTCAATTATGATAAACATTCATTTAGAAGAAATTTCTATACAACTGCTTTCATTAAATCAAGTTGCGATTTATTTATTTTTTTTGTACTTCAGCATACATTCCCATTCCCTCAAGTATTTTTTTTCCTTTTCAATTTTTTTACTTTTTTTTAGATCTACTTTGGATTCTGCTACTGTTTTAAATGGCTAAATTTCCCATAAACATGAAGCTATTTTCATCACAACTGAAGTTCAGTAGAAGTTGCGCGTGATTAGTCAGAATTTTGTACTAAAGTGAGGGGGAGAAAACCAGAACTTGGAGAAGGGGGAGGATTTTTTCTCCAACGCGGAGTGGGAACCCTGTTTACATATATGGAAAATAAAATTTCTTTACCACCAACTTAATACAAGTTTGGTTAAAAGCAGTTAAGGTAGTGGGATTGCGGTTCATTTCTGATTACTTATTTTATTGCATGAAATATTAAACATGTATTGATTAGTCTTTGTCTTCTAAACCTAGTTTTGATGAAACAAACATATAATTGTAACTGTGTTATAAGCAGATTTTCTGAACTAGTATTTTTTTTTCTTCTCTAACAGAGGATCTGAAAGAATATTTTTCCAAGTATGGTGAAGTTACTGAAGTAAACATAAAGACCGATCCAGCTAGTGGGAAGTCCCGTGGATTCGCCTTCGTTACTTTTGGTTCCAAAGAGGCTGTAGATTCTGTAAGTGTTCTTGTATTTCTGGACAAGTTAATTTGATCTTAAACTACCCCTGTTTTCTCCCTATCATCAGTGTCAAAATAAAAAAAACTCTTAAATTCCCCAACAGAAAAGTAATTTTGTTTTAGTAGATTGCTCTGGTAATGATTCCTAAAGTTAAAAAGACAAAACAAAAAACTCGGGGTAGCTACAGAACCTGGAAATCGTGGAACTGTCAGGGAATGTTATCATTTGGGCTGTTCAAGTATAACATAAGCAAATTTTTGGCCATTTTATACTCCCCCCTCCCACCTTGTAAGAAAAAATAAGCAAATGCCTATCCCTCCCATGCTTACATTTCGTTCTCCAATTAGTTGGTACAAGTTTTGAAATAAGACTTCACCAGTGATGAAATTCGGTACTTATTTTCGTTTTATGGCAATATGGAGCACCTAGTTGTATGTTATAATATTAAACGCTGATTTATAAATAGAGAGTAATCACAACAAATTATCTCATTTAAAAAATATTTAACACGCTCTTAATTGCTATTTTGGTGGCATAATAAAGCATTTTGTTAGCTTTTATTTTTAACATTTCTGAAGTTGTAAGCAAATAGTGTGTAATATATAGGAAATTGATTTGATAAAATATATTTATTAAAAATAATACATTTATGATAATTTAAAACATTAACGGACACTGGGAGCATAGGCTCTAGGCCAGTGCTATGAAGAGCTACTGGTTTAAGTAATTAATTAACTGTGATTACGCTTACTTGATATCTTCTACTAGCAGTGTGCATGCATACAAGTATTGCAGTTTTGTTAGGGCGATGGTTACTTTATGACGGTGTTAGTTTTATTAGCTTTTGTGTTTTATGTAAGCATCGTTCAGACCTCCTCCCCATTGTCAGTAAAAATAAGCAAATGTCAAATCCCTCTTCCCCCAAAGATACTTACATAATACTTGAATGGCCCCATTCTGGAAAAATCAGGGAATTCGGCCAAAATTACTCCACAATCGGGGAATTTTCAGCTTTCATGTTTCCCTGTAATTCCTTCATGGCATATCATAGTCATGCTAATTTCCCCAAGGTCAAGATATCGCTCCCATGTGTGTTAGAGAAGTCCCCCTACCCCCTTCTTACTTTCATTGCCTTTTAAATGGCAAGAAACTGCTAACTGAACTCTTGAGTTTACATGTATGCTCGCATGTTAATAATTAAAGATTGATTCTTTCCGGCTGTGCCTGAAAAATATTAAACCATCTTAACCATGAGCTAGCTAGAAGCATGATCCTATTAAGGTTTTCAAATGCCTAGCTAATGCCACTGCATCTGTATTTAGGTGCTTAACCTTCTGACAGCAAGACAACCTTGCACTTAACTGGACTTCTGGTGACAAGGTACACTCTATAACAAAAAAAAATCGACGCACCAAAAAGGAGTTGTCCGATTGCGATAAAAATTGGTGGATGTGAAGAACATACATAGAAAAAGAAACGATTAAAATTTCAGAACAATTGAATGATTTATTGCAGAGTTTGACCGTTACAAAGGGAGGAAGTCAATAAGGCGTTGGTCCACCTCTGGCCTGGATGCAAGCTGTCACCCGGCGTGGCATAGACTGATAAAGATCCCGGATGGTGTCCTGCGGAATTTCTTGCCAAATTGTCTCCAACTGTCGGGCTAAATCGTCAACATTCCGGGATGGTTGCAATCGCCTTCCCATAGCGTCCCAAATGTGCTCTATGGGAGAGAGATCAGGAGACCTAGCTTGCCAAGGAAGTGTTGGGCAAGCTTGAAGACAATTCATAGCAACACGTGCCGTGTGCGGCCGGGCATTGTCTTGTTGAAACGTAAGTCCAGGGTGTCGCAAAAGGAACGGTAACACAACCGGTCGTAGAATGTCGTCTACGTACCGCTGTGCTGTAAGTGTGCCAGAAATGACCACCAAAGGGGTCCGGCTATCAAAGGAGATGGCACCCCCTGACCATAACGCCCTGTTGTGGGCATGTGTGGCGTGCGATAGTAAGGGCAGGATCCCCACGCTGCCCTGGACGTCTCCAGACACGTCTGCGGTTGTCGTCAGGACACAGTTGGAAACGGGACTCGTCACTAAAGACTATACGTCCCCAGTCAGCGCAGTTCCAAGTTGATCGAGCCCGGCACCACTGTAATCGGACTTGACGGTGTAAAGGCGTGAGAGGTAAGCGGCGTAACGGTCGGCGCGAGCGTAAATTCCGCTCTCTCAGTCGTCTGCAGAGGGTCATGTTGGACACATGTGTGCGGGCCACACGTTGGATAGTTGATAACGACGAATCCGGTGCTGTGACATCTGCTCTGACAATCGCTCTGTCTTCCCGTTCTGTTGTGGCCCTAGGTCGACCGCTGCCGTCCCGACGCTGACATCTGCCGTTGTTGACCCACTCTTGCCAGCACCGTCCAATCGCCGCATCGCTTCGACCCACATGTCCAGCGATTCTTCGATTCGTCCAACCAGCCTCTTTCAATCCGATAGCACGACCTCTTTCAAACTCTGACATATGCTCGTAATGAGCACGAATCTTTCGGCGAGGCATTGTTACAGTCGACGTAAGATATCCGCAGTCAAAATGCAACAGAAATTTTGACCACATATTGAGAATCGCTCCTTATATACACCTGCTGAATGCGCAGTTCCGATGCGCTGGAGTTCCCGCTATTCATTCATTGGACACCAAATTTTAATCATTTGCATGTTCGGTCAAAATGTCTTTGCATACGAAATTTCATTACAATCGGACAACTCCTTCTTGGTGCATCGATTTTTTTGTTATAGAGTGTATTTTAGCCCTAACCAGTAGTTCTCTGACGAAGCTTTGGGAATCGATTTCAGAATTCCGTCAGGTGAAAATGCTTTCCCCTCCCAATGTAAGCAGCATGCTTGCTGTTTTGTCTCAGTGGGAGGAAATGTGGAAACTCGTCAAGAAGGGGACTTCGTTGTATCTTTATCTTTAACCCTCTCGTTTACTGTTTCTTTACTTCAAAATTGTTTGCTCCAACCATGGCGTGGAAAAAAAAAAAACCCCTCTAATTTCACGGTGTTATTCATAACACATAATCACATTAAATAATTTTATTAAATTTCATAAATTTTTAGTTACATTGCCTGATAAGTCTTAGGGAGGGGTGAGGCATAATAATTGAAGAAATGTAAATTATATTTCATAAATGGCCATTCAAGCATTACGTAAGCATCTTTGTGAGATTTGGGGGGGGAGGGTGAAATTTGCTTATTTTTCCTGACATCGGGGAGGAGGTCTGAACTATACTTACGTAAGACACAGAAAGTAATAAAACTAGCATATAGTCACAAAATAGCAACCGCCTTGACAGAACTGCAACACTCGGAGTTACGATACAGTGAGTAGAAGCTTTAAAATATAAAATACACATAATCACAGTTAATTATTTAAACCAGTGGCATAAATTTTTCTAGGCTCCTCACCTCCCCTCTGCCGATAGTCTGAAATTATGTATGACTGTATTACTGATGTATTTTATCAAATCCACTTATTACACACTATTTACCTGAAAATGTAAGAAACATTAATAATAAAATGTAACAAAACACTTCTATAATAAATTATATTATTAGTGTTCCTTATAGTTTAATAATGATCATTTTATAATATTAATTAATAAATTATGCAACAAACTTGTAAATAAGCTTGAGCTTGCGTAACACTGTGTATAAATATATTTATATACAGTAAAACCTCCCTACAACGATGTCCGATATAACGATAAATCCCTCTACAACGATAATTTTTCTCAGTCCGTATAATACTATCATAGAGAGGTTTTACTGTATAATGAACCCTCCCTATAACAATGACTCCCTCTACAAAGATAATTTTTCTCGGTCCGTATGTTGTTGTATAGAAGTTTTACTGTATATATAGGGTGTCTCAAAATGTTGATGACAGTTTTTAAGGGTAGGACCGTCAGACAAATATGAACGGATTTCACATAGGAAGTGAGGATCACGAGCACGACTGCACGGTCTGACAGAGACATTAAAAATGACAATGAACGCTGTTTTATTTTCAGTATCTTATTTTATGATTGACATTCATTATCTTATTTCTAGTTATGAGTTGCAGTGGGGTATAAGTTTGTTTTATTATATGAATTATATAGAATGAATTATAACCTGATCAAAGTTCCTTCCTGTTACCATGGAGACAGTATAAAATTAAAAATTATTCATAATAAAACAAACTTACAGTTGCCACTATAAATGGAAATGAGATAATTATAACTACCAATCATAAAATAAGACAGCGAAAATACAACAGCCTCCAATGTCCTTTTTCATGTCACTATCAAATCATGCGGTTGCATTCACGATACTCATTTCCTATGTAAAATTCGTATTTGTCTGGAGGATAGACCATTAAAATTTGGGTACCGCCTTCTGGGACACCCTGTACATAGAGTAATCACAGCAACTTACCACAGTTAAAAAAGTTTTAAATATGCTGTTAATAGCTGATGTATGGTCTTGATGATGGTAGCATATGGTCACCAAAATAGCTATTAACTGCATATTAAAATTTTTTTAATTTGATAATTTGTGATTACTCTCCATGTATAAATAAGCGTTTAATACAGGGTTGGCAAGTTTCTGCCAAAGCGGTTAAAACCGGCATGGCAAAGACTAATTTCTGCCACAAAAGTGGCAATAACCGGCAGGGACCCAGAAAATAGTTATTTCATGCGTTAAAAACTTATCAGAATACCCCAACTTGCAAAAGGGAATGGATTTATTTTAAATTAAAGGAAGTTTAGTTATGATTTTTTTAGTATTTTTTCAAAACTTACCTAATAGCAAATTCTATACAGGGTGATTCTTAACTAGAGAAAAAAATTTTAAGGGGTGGTAGGGGACCCGAAATGAACCATATTGGCCGATATCCCCATGTTCGAAACGGAACGGGTATCGCTGCAGAGTCAATTCACACTAATTAAAATAATTTTTCAATACAGAATTCACATTACAGCAGTGACGAAGAAATCAAGAATTCCCTTTTCTGATCCTGATCTGTGTTACGATTTAGTGAAAATAAGCATAAAACTGCCTTTTTTTGCACATTGAAAAACAGTTGTGGACTGCCAAGTATGTGCAATAGGTAAAGGACATCAAAACAAACAATTTTTGTTCAGTGATTTCTTTTCTTAAAATTAGCCGTTCGGGAATTATAGTGAATTTAGTGTTTACAGATACAGAATTTATTTCTTTTGTACAAATGACCTAGGCAGTACCCATGCATTTCACATTGATATTTACTTTTAAGTTAATGATAAAGTTGGGTGCCACTGCAGCACTAGCGTGAATGAAACGGTCTAAAAACAAGTTTAAATATACTGGTTCATTGTCCGGTTTTCTGTGATAAGAAACCACTATCTGTAAGTGGGAGCAGTCAAGTGCTCTCACCACGAGCGACGATAGCACGAGGTGAGTTAATTATTAAAAATCCGCAAAGCACAATGTTCACCTTGCTGCAGGTGTTCCATGAGCCTACTTAGACTCAAAACCGAACATGGCCTGTCCCTTTTGGAGTAGATTAGGCATTGAAGGCAGTACCTTGAGGGTTCGATGAGTAATGCTATTGGATTGTCCTCCAGCTTTCCAAAGAAGGTGAAATATTCGTCGAGTGCTGCTGTGTGAAGGAGTTAGACTTTTAAGACTCTTTAAGTTTCAAACGAAACAAGGAGCTCCACACATTGTTCGTAAACATTTATTTTGAATTATTTGTAGTGTTCTCATTTTATCTGGACCGAGAAAGGTGAATACAGCACAGCAGTAAAGAAGAATTGACCTAATTGAAGATTTATATACCAGAATTTTTGTTGGAAGGCTCATTTTGGATTTAGGTCCTAAAACTGGTAACAGTGTGGAGAAGGCAATACAAGCTTTTATTTAATTATTTATTAATTTAGTGTTTATGTCCACCCCGTTCAAGGTTTCTACAAATGGCAAAATGCGCCATTTCAAGAATTTCTAAAATTATTTAATATCAACGGACCTCGGGCTCTCTCTCTCTATTTGGCGACTTTCTAAAATCTGTTAAATTCACTGGAATTGTAAAGCGTAAAGTGCAGTACATCTTGGAAAAAGAGATATCTTAGGCAGGGGCGGCCTTAGTGTGGGGGTGGGGAGGTGAGCCGGCACATGCCCTAGGTCGCTAAAAATTGTATTGCGCATATTGAGAAATTAGTTAATGGCCGCCCTTACATACATAATTCTCAATGAGATGGTTGAGAATAAATAAAATAATAATAATAATGTATGGCATGTACAATGAAATCATGATTTCAGCGACCTTTAAACACTTTTGGTCAGAGCCCGCATTGGGAGAGAGGGGGCAACCATCCGGGGCTGCTTAAAATCAGAGTGTGTGTCGAAATAAGTTTTTAGCTGTCCTTACAAATTATGTCCAAATACAAAGTATAAAGTACTGAAGCTAAAACTTTCAAAGAATGTATGTTCTCGAATGAAAGAATGTATGTTCTCGAATGTATCATGCGTAAGTGCCATCCTAGAAATTTCTAAAAAAAAGTAACGATTTTATTTACCTTTTTTACAATAAATGCTCAAATGGACTACCACCAGAAGTGATGCATACCTCACACCGTCGACACATTAAATGATGCACATTTTCAAAGATGCCAGGTATTTCTCGAATAGTGGCAGCAGCGGCGACGTCTGACTACGAGATTCTGATTAGTAGCAATTGGAGTCTCGTATACGATGGTTTTCAGTGTCCCCAGAAGAAGAAATCCAAACTGGATAAATCGGGGGATCTCGGTGCCAATCCATTGCTGTCCAATTGCTGCATCCAAATAATTGCGCAAGTGAAGAGTGAAATGGGCTGGGGCTCCATCGTGCTGGAACCACATTTTATGTCGAATGGATAGTGGAATGTCCTCAAGTATTTATGGCAAGGCATTTTGCAGAAAAATGGAATATTTTCTCCTGTCGAGTTGGCAAAAGGTATGGCCGAATCAGAAAGTCGTTCACGATACCGGTCCAAACATTTACAGATAATCGTTGCTGAAAAGCACCTGGCCATGTAGCATGTGGATTCTCATTTGCCCAAAAATGAGTATTGTGCACATTAAACATGCCCTCTCTTGTAAATGAGGCTTCATCCATGAAGAGGACATGTGTTGGAAAATCCGGCTGCATTGCACTCTGCTACAGAAACCATCGGCAAAATTGCACACATTGAGGATAATCCTTTGCTGTCATAAATTGATGTTTATGTACATGAAAGGGGTGCAATTGATTCTGATGCAAAACACTGTGTATGGTGCTTTGGCTCACACCTCTGCTATGTGCAATATGTCTGGTGCCTGTGCTGGTCATTTCTCCAACCTCTCGTATAATTTCTTCTTCCAGTTGTACTGTTCTTGAATCGCTTCTCCAACCACTCTCATGCCTGCTAACATGGAATGATCCAGTTTCACAGAGTTGCCTGTGCAAACGTGAAAAAATTCTGAGATCCGCTACTCGCATAGTGGGGAAGCATTCACAATATGACCTTTGAGCTGCACTTGCATTCATATTGCTAGCCCCATACACCAGATGCATATCTGCCTTTTCAGAATTCGTGAATGGCTCCATCGTGTACGACATCCGCGTTAAGAATGATTAGTTTAAGCAAAGAAGTAAATTCTGCATGTGCCCAATAGCGCCCTCTAGTAGTAAACATACACATTTTGTTAGATTTGCCGCCTCTACTGCCACTGTTCAAAAAATGCCTTGCATTTCCCCTACACGATGCTTCCCCTGTATGCATAGCTGTATACAGGAGAAGGGTCGCTGAAAACTGATTTCATTGTACATGTGGTACATTTTTATTATTTTATTTATTTATTTTTTCTTTTTTTTTGGTCTGGGATTTTATGACCTCGTTGATAATTATGTATGCAAAGGCGGCCATAAACTAATTTCTCAGTATGCATTGGTGTGATTAGTTACGTAGCAACGAGATAAACGTAAGCAATAAATCGACTCTGCAGCCATACCTGTTCCGTTTCTAACATGGGGATATTGGCTATTGATGGACCAAACTGTTATTTTTGAATAACCTGTTCCAACGTTCCTGTTCCAATCACGTAACAGGTTCCAATCACCGGTGATTTCAGTCACCAGTGACTGGAACGTAAGCGTTGCTTCACATTATATGGGAATTGAGGAACTTACCGATAACACATTTCAATGCTCAATCCGTAACAATACGTTGCGTCAACTCCATAAAAATAATAAATCCTTTGGAAAAAAATACACACATATGAAGTACAAAAATAATGAGAAAAAGTAAGGCTTTAAAATATTGAATTTTAGATATTTGAAACATTACACGATATTAAAAATCAAAGAAAGTTTAAAAAACTAATTCTAAGTAATGAAATACAGCAAAAAATATTGACACTGCTGTAAATTAATTGGTAAAACATACTGGAAGGTTACAATGTGGAACTAATTAAACAGGATAATGATAAACAAAATGTGTATTCTCAGCTGATGTAGTTATACACATGTATGTATTCAGAATTTTTCATGTGTAAAGCTCAGTAATGTAAAAATATTAATACTTGTACTAATTAATATACATGGATAAAAAATCTATTCCATTAAATATGAATTGGCATTTAGGAACAATAATCTTTCGATGTGAAGAGGCCCCAACCGATTTCTTCGATCCGTTAAAAGGTTACCGGCCTTTGAGAAAACACTTTCGCAAGGCACTGATGTTGTCATAAAGTTGAATTTTCTTTTTGCTAATTCGGATAGATTTGGGTAGATTAGAGAATGGGTTCTCCACCATGACAAAGGGTCTTGATTCCGTGGCAAGTAATTATTGTCTAGATAGCGATTGATTTCACTAGTTGCTATTGATGTGGGAGTACCTAAATAATCAAATATTAACTGAGTTTATACTTTAAGTATATTAAATAAAAATAATAAAATAATTAAAACAATAATTAATTAAAAAACGATTGATTAAATAATGATCGGTTAAAATAATGATTGATTAAAACAATACTAAATTAAAACAATTAAGTAAAATAATAAGTTAATCTGAATGCTACTAAAACTTAAAGTATATTTTGAAAATGTGTGTGAATGTGTTAAGAAAATTTGTTCGTGATATCCGTAATATTCCACATATAACTTAAATCAAACTAACTGAAATCGTTTGCCTGTTATAGCTGTGAACTCGTTATGTCAGTGCTCATTATGACTGAGTTCTACTGTACATAATATAGATAATAAAAAATAATACATTAACTGAATTTAAACTTTAATTTAAATATTAAAAGAATAGTGATAACAAAATACAAGGCATGTTAAGATTTTTACACTGGTAAAAAGAAAATGAAATGTTATATACTTCTAGGCTTTTTAGCAGCAACTTCTACATCGAGTTCGTCCCAAACGGAAAATTGATTCCCTTCACTAATTATTTTTGATGGAGATTCTATTTGAACGTCTGATGACTGATTGACATCTTCGGTAATTAAGTTCACTAATGCTCCAATGCAGGTTTTTTTCAAATTTTCCCTTACATCTGAATTTTTTAAAGGAAGTAATTTAAACCTTGGGTCTAATAGCTTTGAGAGACCAAGACTAATATTGTATTCCACATTTTTCAGTCTTTTTAAAATGCCCATATGTAATTTATTTAATATATTACGAACTTCAGGGTGAAGGTTTTTTTCGAGAAGCTTAACACAAAATTTTTTTAGGCCCATTGTTATATTATAATACTACCTATAGCATATTTCTCCCCATTAATATCACGAGCAACTTCTTCGAACGGCTGTAGTATTACACAGAGATCTCTACAGATATCCCACTCATCTTCTGTTAAAATAGGAATGTCTTTATTAATTATTGCCACGGTTGTCTTTATCGAATCTTTTAGTTCGATAAATCTTTTCAGCATGTAAAACATTGAATTCCACCGAGTTGGAACTTCCTGTATTAACTTTTTTGGTACTTGTATTCCCGAATTTTTCTAGGCTACAAACAATTTTTTGCTTCCCATGGCACTTCTTTTGAAGTACGCCACGACTGTCTTTATTTTAGTCAATAAATCATTAGAATCGTCTAAGGCATGCTGAACAATAAGGTCCAAGGTGTGAGCGTAGCAACCAAAATAATTCCACTTTAATTCTTTTGTTACGGCACTTACCATATTTGAAGCATTGTCTGTGACCACATCAAGTATTTTGTATGTTAAATTAAACTTATTTACTATATGCTTCATTTCGCTGGCTAAAAATGCTGAAGTATGGGAAGTATTGGCTACTGTACATTCTAAAAGCATGGACCCCATTTGAAAATTCTGATTAACGAAGTAAGCGGTGAAAGCAATGTAGCTATCCATACTCCTTGATGTCCAAGAATCGGTGGTCAAGCAAGCACCAGCAGCAGCATTTAGCTGTTCACGGACAATCATCATGCACTGATCATATTGAGCTGGAATAAGTGAATTTGCAATTACTTTCCTATTAGGTAATTATTAGGAAGGGTTAAGTCCTTTAATAGGATTGGAAAATCCGCGATCTTCCACTATTGAAAACGGTTGATAGTCTACCGTAAATAACGCTAACAATAATTTATAAATATTCTTTTGTTGATTTTCTCTCATACTTTTATTTAGTGGCAAAAAAGAAGTTAATGTTTGCTGCGTTGGTCTCCGCTTGTTCAAACTTACTTCCGCTGTTGAAATTTGTTCAGAAGGTCTATTGATGTCGGTTTCATTCTGAGGTATAATAGAACTTGATGATGGGACCACCACACTTTCTTGGGAGTGGGAAGACGTGGATGATGAATGTGTGGATAAATCTATGCTTGGATGCTTCCTTGTAATATGTTTTTTTAAGTTCGTTATGGAAGATTTGTAACTCAATTTTTGTCACACAAATCACACGTAGCACTTTTTTCCTCCTTGTCATTTATTGTAAAAAAGGGACCACAAGTAACTGGAAGCTTTTCGATTAATTATGCTTAAAAATTGCAACTAAATGCGACTTCTCGTAATATCAGACGTGACACAGGGAATCAGCGCCTGAGCCCTGACGTCAACTTGACTGACTATGCCGGATGTTATGGTAACAACCCGTTATCTCAACGCGTTTCCTGTGTGAAGAAAGTGAGGAATATGTTCCTAGAACGGTGATTTTTAAACGTTACTTCAAGTAACTCCTGTTCCTAGTCACCGGTGACTGAAATAACAGCTGTTTCAGAGGAGCATACTGTTCCTGGAACAGTGATCACTTGATAATAGGTGAATTTTAACAGTTACCTTAAATAAGTCCCATCTCTAATATCGGCCAGTATGGTTTATTTTGGGTCCCCTACCATCCCTTAAAATTTTTTCCTTGAGTTGAGAATCACCCTGTATATAATTTTTCATAGCAGTCTATAATAAAATATCAGTTTTGGTGCGATTTCCTAATTCAAATAATTTCTTAATTTATTATGAATAGACGAAAAGCGTTACAGAAGCATTTTTCCAAGCCCAACAATACTGCAGGCAATATTATCACTGTGTGAACAAAAGTTACAAAATCATCATTTATAGTTGTTTCCTTTAAACTAGACCACCACATAGAAGCAGGGACATTTTCTAAGATTTTATTGGAGTAGTATGTTTCAGGAAAAGGAGCTGATTTTGCTCAAAAAGCTATAATGTAAAGTACAAAATTTGGGTTAATGACATTAAGGAATTTCATAGTGTTTTCTTCCTGCTCATGTGACAATTTAGATCACATGTACTTTGGATGAAGCATATAAACTGGCATATATATGATGTTATTGCATGATTAAGTCTATGTTTTAATCTTTTTGATTTATTTCTATGAGATTATCATCATCCATGAGGGTCAACCAAATTTCATAAGCATCTGGAATAGAAAAGTCATCTTTCCGAATCTTATACAGGGCAATAATAATAATTTTATTTTTCCAAATACATTTTGATTGAGTTACATGATTTATTCAGCAATGGGTTTTAAAAGCTGCAACAAGTCTTTTTACATCTTTATTAATCATCTGATTATTTATCACTGCCCCTTTATATACTGGGGCAGCCCCTTTATATACTGGGGCAGCCCCTTTATATACTGGGCTATCCAAATTAAACAGGAGGTGTTTAGACCTCTCTGTAGAGAAAACTACTTGATCAATTTCACCCAAATTTCATACACATGCTCCCCTGAGTATGCGGTTTAGATTTCTAAAAGAAACAATTTAGTTCATATTTCGGCCGCTAGAGGAGGAAATGGCGCTGCAGAGCAGGCAATTTACATATTAACATGCGCAACATCCTCTGCCTATGTAAGGAGTCGTGAAGCATTTTTCCACCATACGAGGACTCCGTCATGAAACTTACTTTACCAGATCGCGCGTTACTTGTTAAGCTCTTATGCATAGCATTTGAGGAGACTGGAACATTCGCCATTAAATCAGGACGAGGCCGCAAACCAACTCGAGTGCAGCAAATTGAAGAAGTTGCAACTGCAGTAGTGGAGCAGGGAGCAGCAAGTGCACATGGTAGCAGTAGTGCACGTGCGATATCACGGGAATTGGACATACCATATACGACAGTATGGGGAGTTATAAGAAATGTCCTGAAGTTTTATCCATATAAGATAGCCCACACTCAGCAATTGCTTTCTGGTGATAATGACGTGCGCAAAAAATTTGCTTTGATGTTCATTGCTCGGATGACAGTGGATGATGAATGGCCTTGGCAGATACTGTGGAGTGATGAGGCCCATTTCCACTTGAATGACACTGTAAACACATGTAACTGCCGTATTTGGTCTGACACAAATCCCCACGTTCATCAACAAATTCCGCTACATGCTCCAAAAGTGACAGTGTGGTGTGGCTTCACCTCATCTTTCGTCATTGGTCCTTACTTCTTTGAAGAAAATACGGCCTCGGGGCCAATGACATGTTCTGTTACTGGCTCTAGGTATGCATTTATGCTCCGGAACTTTGTCATTCCTTTGCTTCAACAGAGAAATTGGCTTGACGCTACAATTTTCATGCAAGATGGTGCACCCATGCACATCGCGTTGCCTGTTCAAACATTATTACGGCAAAACTTTTCGGATGACAGAGTGATTAGCAGGTCATTTTCAACATCTTGGCCGCCTCGGTCACCCGATCTTAACCCTTGTGACTTTTGGCTGTGGGGATATTTAAAGAGCTGCGTTTATAAAGGCAATGTTCCGAACTTAGCAGTCTTAAAAGACAGAATTTCGCAACATGTATCCCACCTCCAAGCGAATGAGTTACGTTCTGCCGTGGAATGTGTTGTGCATCGAATGCAATTTCTAGAGCAAAGAGACGGAGGACATATCAAACCGTATCTGTGATGATAGTGTGGTTCCACATATGATAGCAATAAAGTTATTGCACAAATCTTTTTTTAGTCATACCTACTATCCTACGGTATACTGTAATTTGTAGTTAATTTCATGTGATTGCAATAAAGGTTATTGCATGTTAAAACACTTTTTCGTTGTTAATATTAATAAATTGCCTGCTCCGCAGCGCCATTTCCTTCCCTAGCGGCCGAAATATGAACTCATTTTTTTTCTTTCAGAAATCAAAACCGCATACTCTGGAGAGCATGTGTACGAAATTTAGGTGAAATTGGCCAAGTAGTTTTCCCTACAGAGAGGTCTAAACACCTCCTGTTTAATTTGGATCACCATGTATATCATCATATTCAACCATTATCTATCCACTGCTGGATGAAGGTCTCTCCAAATGCTTTCCACACAAGTCTATCCTGAGCAATTCGCTTCCACGTCACCCCAACCTGTTTTCTTATTTCATCCACCCATCTAGTTTGAGGACGTTTTCTAGGTCTTCGGTGGTCTCTTGGAATCCAGTTCAGAATTTCTGTTGTCCATCGTTGATCAGTTCTTCTTGCAATATGCCCAGCCCATCGCCATTTCAGCCCTTTTACTTTAACAATGATGTCCTCTACTCTAGTTTGCTCTCTCACCCAAGTGTTTCTTTTTCGATCTCTCCTAGTTATTCCAAGCATGCACCTCTCCATGCTCCTTTGCGTTGTCTGTAACTTTCGTATTGCTCCAACTGTTAGACTCCATGTCTCTGATCCATAAGAGAGGACTGGCAATACACACTGGTTGAAGACCTTTCTTTTTAGACACAAAGGCAATTTCCCCTTCAGGATAAAACTGTTTCTTCCAAATGCACTCCAGCCAAGTTTAATACGTCTGTTGAGTTCTTTCATAATGTTGCCATCCATTGAAATCAGCTGGCCAAGGTAAATATATGAATCAGCAATTTCTAGCTCAATGTTGTCAACTTGTATTTTTGTTTCCTCTACGAAATTATTGAACATGATCTTAGTTTTTTGTAGGTTCATCTTGAGTCCAACTTCTTTACTTCTAGTTGAGAGCTCCTGTACCATGTCTTGGAGTTCTAATGGGTTCGTTGAAAAAATAACAATGTCATCAGCAAACCGCAAATGATTTAAATATTCACCATTTATTTTTATTCCCTTGTTATTCCAATTTATCTGCTGAAAAATCATCTGTAAAGCTGAAGTAAAAAGTTTTGGAGAAATGGTATCTCCCTGCCTCACACCTTTACCAATTTTGATAGTTTTGGTATCTTTATGTAACCGAAATTTTGCACTTGCATTTTTATACACACGTTTCACCATGTCAATGTACACATCCTCAATGTCTGTTGATCTTAAAGAGTTGATGACTGCTGATGTTTTAATAGAGTCAAAGGCCTTCTCATAGTCAATAAATGCCACACACAATGGAAGTTCATATTCATGTGTTCTTTCAATTAATTCTCTTAATACTTGAATATGGTCCACTGTACTGAATCCACTTCGAAATCCAGCTTGTTCTCTTGGTTGAGCTGCATCTAATTTTTTCTGCAGGCGATGTGTTAGCACTTTTGTGAAGATTTTATAAATAGCAGGTAACAAGCTAATTGGTCGGTAATTTTTCAAATCCTCTTTATCACCTTTTTTATGCAAAAGAATTACTGTTGCAGAATCCCATTGGTTTGGTATGTTACCGCTGTTAAGACATTTGGTAAAGAATTTTGCAAGTATGTCTTCTACATATTCTCCAGCTTCTTTTAGGATATCTAATGTAATACCATCATCACCAGGGGCTCTTCCTTTCTTCATACTTTTTATTGCAAATGAAACTTCTTCTTTTAAGATTTTAGGAGCTGTTCCTTCGACTATTTCAATGTCTTCGTTTAATCCACTGTTACTTTCATACAGCTTTCTGTAGAATTCTTCAACTCTTCTAAGTATTTCTTCCCTATTTCTTGTTACGGTGCCATCCTCTCCTTTTAATGCAATGATGTGTTTCTTCCCAACAGATAAACTTCCTTTAACAACCCTAAGGCTCTTGTTATTTTCAATGGCTTTCCTTACTAGCTCACAGTTGAATTTTCTTATGTCTTCTTTCATGCTTTTGCGCAGAGTTTTACAAAGTTCTATGTACTCAATCCTGGAACTGGTATTTTGATTGTCCACCTTCATATCTCTTCGCCTTTTCATGAGCTGTTTCGTCTTCTCAGATAATTTGCTATTGTGCTTTTTACAGGTTACACCACCAATTTCCCCAGCAGTTTCAACTATTGTCTTAACAATGTTTTCATTTGCTTCTGAGATATCACTTTCATCAATAAGTCCTTCCAGTGCAGAAAAGCGATTTTTCGTTGTTCAACTAACCCAGCGATACCAACTTCAAATAGTACAGGTATATGCACCAACATCAAGCCATACCGACGAAGAGGTTGAAGAATTTTATGAAGAAATCAAAGAGTTACACACCAAAGGGAAACAACATATCAAGCTCATCATGGGGGATTTCAATGCAAGAATTGGACAACAGGAACAAGGAGAGACATCGGTTGGTAAATACGGATATGGGGAAAGGAATGAACGTGGCGATCAACTCATCGAATTTGCAGAAGCTGAAAACCTTAGCATCATGAATTCATTTTTTAAGAAGAAACCGCAAAGAAAATGGACATGGAAACACCCAAATGGGGGAACTAGTGAAATTGACTATATCCTGGCAAACAAGAAATCAATTATTGAAGATTGCAGTGTACTGAACAGATTTAATACTGGAAGTGATCATCGAATGGTGAGATGTAAAGTGCACTTAAATACTAAATTAGAACGACAGAAGCTCATTAGGAAACAAGTAAGTAAGAGGGTGGATCTAATGAAACTG
>QLNU02015360.1:96075674-96094163 GCA_006491805.2 Dysdera silvatica | reverse complement strand
ACTTAAAAAAAAGTGTGATTCATTGGCTGTAAATACAGCTTATCCAATTCGTCATAAACCATTGAGGCTTTTTTTTACATACCATCTGTCAATGTTGTTGCTTTTTTATTTTATAAACAAAGGTTTAATGAAGTGCAGAAGGTAAATAAGATGAAATAGGCATAATTTAAATAATGTGGCCTTCGAAAGTTTGTTTTTGTAGCAAATCTTTGATGTACTCGAGCATTTTTAATTATTTTAAAGTATTTTAATTATTAATATACAAGATTATTATGATAAAAATATGCATTTGTAATCTTTCATTTACTAAATAATACAATACTGTTTTCAGTACTTTTATTAGTTTCTGCCAGTTTCTCCCACTTTCTACTGGTTATAACCAGGGCCACTGGCACGGCAAAAACCAGTTTTTGCTGGTAGAAAGCCAATCCTGGTTTAATATTATAACAAACTTACTAATAAGTGCTCAATATTACAATAAAAATGTAAATAAGTATTATGTGTATGATACATTGCTAATTATTTCAAAAACTTATACCAAAAAATTAGAGAAACTGAAATCTTACGTAAGCATAAAAGGGAGGGGGTCTTGTTCATGTGCTTATTTTTTCTTACAAGGTGGGGAGAGCATAAAATGGCCAGAACTGTGCTTACGTAATATTTAAACGGCCCCTATCTTCCAATGTATGTAATATTTTTCTTTTTGGAGAAATAAACTTGTGCAAAATATCGAAGTTAATCTATGATATTAGCTTGTATCCAGACAAAAAACAGTTAATGACACCTGAAGAAAACACTGTGCAAAAGAGCTTAATTTATGGTGGTCTTCGTTAACTACCAGCTATGAGTGTGGGCAAAGGGAGTGAGTGTGAAATGCACCTCTCTTTCTCAGATTCAAATCACCTTTGTAATTAACGTTCATTCAGATTTATATAGCCAAATATGGATGCTATTGAAATAGCATGTAAGTGTCCAGTCCAGTATAAATTTATGTACAAACTATATTTTGCGCACCAAATACATTTCAAACCCAGGGGTATTATTTAGGTTAGGCAGGGTAGGGCAATTCCTTCCCTTGGTAAAATATAAGAGCAATTCAGAACAGAGTGTACAAATATTTTAAGCTAAATATGCAAAACAGAATGGGGAATTCTACAACCATATTTTCCTTCTAGTAATGCTCAAGCCCAGCCTTATTTGAAACTGCATTTGGATTCATTCACAAATGCCTTCCATCCTCCCTCTATGCATACCTAAAGTACACAATGACTTTTGTAAATCTTAGAAAAAAGACAAGACCTACAGGGGGCCTGGTTTCCTATGATCATCTTTATTTCCAGTCTTCAACAGAATACCATGAAGTGGGGGAAGCAAATACCTGTATTGCAAGTGAGCCCACATCTTGACTATCAAGGGGCTCGTTATTGTCAGAAATGAGCTAGAGTTTGGAAGACGAGAAATCTCGTCAATGGCAGAATTGGACCAGTTAGCCGTGGACGAGATACCTCGTCATTTTCATTCGGGGGGTTAAAATTCTGTTCCAAGGGAGTTGTTAGTTTCTCTAACCATATACAACTATTCCAACAATCTATACAATGCATTTTAAATCTGAGGATGCTGAATCAATATTAGGTTGCTAGATTAATAAAGGTATTTTTTTTTATCATTATTAAATTAATGGAAAAATAGATAAAAGCATTGTTATGCTAATGACAGTTGTAATTGCCCTTTGGCGACTTCAGATTTTCAGCAGTCCTGAGACCTCTCACATCATCACAATATGACAAACGAGTAAATTCTTTGTCAGAGATGCAAGTTGCTATGTTAAGAAAATATTCTAAGGACTTTTTCTCTCATGCTAATTTGTGTCCAGATCATTAAAATTTAATATAAGTTTTTCTATAGATGTCCTTTGCTCTTTCTCTTCATTTCATGCTCCTTAAATTAAATATTATGCCTCTCACTTTTTCATCTATATATTAACTTTGAGAGTTAACACATAATGGAAGGGTCACGTAAATTTACGTTTTTCCATTCTGACTTCCTAGGACGGGCTACGTAGAATTACGTTTTTGCTTGAATTTTTATTACGATGCGTTAGTTTTTCATTTTTATGCGTATTGGGTTTATTTCTTGTTACCATTAGTTGGTTAACTATCGTTCTATTAGTTGCTTAACCATCTGTCAGTTGAGCCTAAATATTTATTCATCAAAAATAGTTTATAAAAAATAGTGTTGATTTAATAAAACTGCAACGCTTTAAAATCAAACATGTTTATTTAATTCTTTTAAAAAATGCCCGGAAACTGAGAAAGACGGAGAAAAAACAAACCGTCTGTTAAGTGCTAACACGTTGAGTGCCACGTCAGTCATCAGTGACCGACACTGAACTTTGCGTTCAGGCCGCGTCAGTCACCGGTGACTGACAGTGTAAAATATGATATCAAAACTAAAAAATTTACATCGTTTTAAGTAATTACCTAAAATTTATTCAACATTCACTTAATTTTTATGTATTACAGCATTGTATCATTAATGTATTTAAATATTTCTTTTAAAAAAATGTTAATGTTTACACACCTGCATCGAGTAAGTTTCAATTTGTTAGTGCCTACGCTATACCACAATACCAGTATTTCACCAGAGAGCAAGATGGCCTGACAGGAATTTTATAAATTGCTGGGCAATTTTAACGTGAAAATATTATATTCTGACAGGGTTAAGTAGCTCTTTCACTATAGTACCACCTTCCGTCAAAAGTTGCTATTGCTGTTTCTGTGGTAAAATGCCCCAAATAAACAAACATATATATAATTAAAGAATTGAATATCCAATGGGCTCATTAACTTAATTTAAACTAGCATTTTTTATTCATATAGTATATTGTAGTTTCCTCGATTCACACAGCATCATTAAATTGATCTGTGCCAATTTCTCCAAATCATTTTTAACTTTTTATCTAATATTCACTATTCCCATCTCATATGATTTTCTTTTTATATATATGTTATTTCGTTTGGTACCTTTATTAAATTGTTTTCAACACGTTTTTTACCATTTTAACTTCGATTTAGTTTTATATTAAGCCTGTGTGCATGTTCTCACCTTGTTTAGTGCAGAATGACCTTTGCCATCCTTGCATCATAAAAACGTAACCAACCACAAGTCAATTTCTCTATTGACAAGTTGAGAAATTTTGATGTTTGAAAATTCCTGATCATATTTATGAATATTTCCGTGTCTAAAAATACAGACTTGATTACTGACATTTGCTACCCAAAAGTTATATAGGCACATTGGGTCTGAGCTTTTTCATACATTCATAAACATTTTTCTCAGAATATTTCTGCTATAAAATATTTATTCATGAAAACCTTTCGTTACCCATTATAATTTATGCCAGCATCTGATCTTTGCGAAAGACTGATTTAATGAACAGTAGCGTTACTTATTTCTCAACTCACGGTAATGCCTCCTTTTTCATTCATTTGTTTGTAATGAAAAAAAAAATTGTATTTTGTAAAGAATAAAATTACATATATATAGTTTCATCTAAAGCGAAATAGAAGGACGCAACATCCTGCCGAACCTATTAAGCGCTCTGCCCTTCAACTTGACCGTCCTTGTGCCCAAATGACCCGCCCAGCCCTCGGAAAATATTGTGTCATCTTTCCCCGATGATAATTCAAATTCCAGCATTAGAGTCCAAGACATGTGACAAAATTTTGTACTCATTTCCGTAATAACACCGTTGGTTTTGGCAAAACGAGATTGCTGACGAATATTTGTGAATAAAGCACTGTTGCCAGGTTTGCAGACTTTCAACCATGGACTACTCCGACAAACGTTAGCGGTTCCACGTATTTTTCAGGTCAAATTTTTGTTAAAATCAATTTGTTTGTCTTTAAGCACTAAATTAAGCATGTTTTACATCCCTATTTTATTACTCTTACTTGTCATATAGTATAGGATATTGTTTAACTAAATTATAGTTATATCTATTTATTTTGTATGGAGTTGGGGTTTTAACCTTGCCATTTGGCAACAATGCCACTAGTTCACGGTCACACACCTTCCGCTCGCCTTTCACATATACTTAACTCGGGGGAGGGGATCTCCATAAAATGTGTACCTGCAAATGAAACCTAAAAGATTTAAATTAAACAGCAATAGGAACTAAACCAATTAAGATGCTGCTTACAGCAGTTAGTAGCAGTAAAGCTGACGTAACCGCTGATGTTCAAAGTGCTCAATTTTATGATAAAAAAGAAAAAAGGCCCTTTGACAGGCCCCATCCGCTCTGCCCTAATCTTTTTCTAGATGAAACACTAACATACATATATATATATAATTCTAAATAATCAAGAGCACTTTAAGTTTTTAATTAGCATAAAGGAGTACCACAAAAAAAATCAGTGAAATTTTAAGCAAAGTTTCTAGAAATCAGTGAAATGTTAGGGGATTTTTTTCTCTCCAGATTCTATAGCCACACTGAAACTGTATACTTGTAATAACTTGGGATGAGAGTGGATTCTGGCTTAATGTGGCAATGCAGGTACTCCTTTTTGTTCTTTATATTTAAAAAAAAAAAAAATTTTATGAAATCAAGGTGTGCAGCTGTCAGGAAATGTATTTGAATTTGTAACACCTTGGGTAAATAAGCTTGGAATGCATGATTAATTCAGGGGTCGAAGACTTCGTATTTTTCCTGTATATTTAGAAATATGGCCCAAAAGAACTATTTTGCAGGGATCACACGCCTGCGCCAAATCAAAAACGATGCTACAAACTGCTACAAAAGCATGAATTTTTCTGTTTTTTCACCAAAATCACTTATTCATTTTGCCAGGTGGACCGTTTCTCTAGCTTACATCATTATTGGTTATACTGTTTAGTATTTTTTCTCTTCTCGAAATCGTTGGTGTTTAATCTCGTTAATGGCAACCACGTAACACGACAATTGATGAGCTGGATATTTGCTACTAGCATCTAGAGACAGGACCGCTTACTGTGCATGTACATAAACTCTTCAAAAAATTCCTACCAGTGTTTCTATCCAGTATTTACTATGTTAGAAAATACTAGCATCAGGTGACAGGAGAAAATAGCTTCTACTGTCACATTTCTGCATCATACACGTCCAGATACATTAATTTGTATGGATTTACCATAGTTTGTACGGAATTTTAATTCCACCTTACGGCTGTACAGTTGATACAAAGAAAACTACGGAAAACCTCATTCAAGGTCCTCACATGCAATTTTCAACCGGCCCCTCAAAAACTCTTGTGTTTTTATGGTTTTTTGGTAAAAAAAAAAAAAACCACTTTGCAGATGGCCCGTGCCTTCTATGTTTGGACGTGATGCTTCCGACTCGTAAACTTGTTTCTCTGTTACTTTTTGTGCCTAGCTTTGTATGTGGAAATTGCTTTGAATTTGGATTAGAACAATGAAATGAAACACAGTCGTAATCGTGAAACAGCTGTGGGGGAGGGGGGAAAAATCGGCAGACAAAACTTTATCGTCAAGTGTATCGCGATATTTTTATTAAGGAATGGCTGTTTTACAAAGCATCGAAAGTTTTTAAATTTTTATGTGAACTCGCAGTTTTACCATATTTTGAATAACTTTTTACTCACAGCATTTTATTAAAAGTTCAGACAAATTTCCTTAGGATACTTTAAAAAATAGCATATGATTTACACTCAGATTTCGCAGCATATATTTCGGGATATTTCCCCCTTATGCTTTCGTTATCTACACACGCAGAGGCGTGCAGATTAATTTAAAAGTAAATTTACCTATTAAATAAATTTAATTAATTTGCGTAATTTATAATTCTATTCTGTGAAAAACAAAACCTTCTACCTGCTGCTTGTTTTGTTTCTGAACTTTTTTTTTTTAATTAAATTAACGATTTCACTTAAAAAATGATTTAAACTTTAACGAGTGACGATTTTTTTTTCGTTGTGCGATTTGGTCCTTTATACGCCACCAAACTTCAAAGTTGTGGATTTTTTTTAATGTGCTGTAATTAACGACTTGATAATTTTTTTTTTATATTTTTACATCAAAATAGAGGAATTTCTCCCTGATACGCCACCTACCGGTGGTGTACGAAATTCGCGGTCGTTAGTCATATTTTTGCTCCTGTGAATTTCTATTCAAAGAAATAACATATCTGCGGTGGGAAGTGGACAAATTTTGTTGACAAAAGCTAATTTGCGTATTTCAACAATTTTAGCTTCTCAAGAGGAAATCAGGGAAGAGGTTTCAAAATTATAAAAAACGAAACAAAGAACTTGATGTGCATGAAGTTCTATTTTTTCAATGAAATATTTTACTTTTCATTTTTATCATGCACATTCATTTGATTGAAGTATTTTTTACCTACTACAAAACTGATGTGCGAACCAATTTTTTTGTACAAAATAATAAAATCATGCTGTTTACCTGCTACAAAATTGATGCAAAAGTTTCTTTTTACTACAAACTGATGCAAAAGCTTTTTTTTTTTGCTATGGAACCACTACCGAAAGCCATTTTTCCTGCTACAAAACTGATACAAAAGGTCATTTTTCCTGCTATGAAGCTGGTATGAATGGTGCCAGTGTGATCGCTGTATTTTGTCCTGTATTTCACACTTATCTTATATTTTAAACATAAATCCTATAGTTTTGAAGTAAAATAAAATCCTTGTTGCCATTTATTTTCAATAAATCTACAGTTCTTCAGCAGTTTTCTCAAAATTTGACTATTTGCTACTAGTAATCCACAAAGTAAAATAATAGGAGACTGCAGCGCCATAGAAGTCAATGCCTATGTATGATAATGCTACTTTACACAGACGGTGGCATTCCTAGTAGCAAAGTACATTAATTTCATTAACTGCTCAGCTTTGAGCATAGGGTTTGATCCGCATGAGAGGGCACTACTAGTATTTCTTTAAAATCCCATGAAGCCGGAAGGAAACACCCATTCTTTTCTAGGATGCTATTTGAGCTACGACTACGATATTCGATATTCAGAGTTTACTCGGAAGGCCCCTAACATGTCCCATGTTAGGACCGTATCGGGGTTGCTGGAGCCCCCCATAATTTTTTTAGGCTGCTATTTGAGCTACAACTATGATATCCCATATTCAGCGAGTGTATTCTAGGGCACTTGAAATGCTGCATGTTAGGGCTGTATCGGGGTGTCCCCGAGTCCCCATCCTTTTTTCTAGGCTTCTATTGCAGCTACGTCTACGATATTCTATATTCAGAGAACGTATGCTAGGGCACCTGAAATGCCTCAGTATTAGTAAAAATGTAGAGTCTAATCATAGTATCAAGCCTTCATGTTTTGCATTTAACGATACCTCCTTTATTAACGCTGAATGTTTATTTACATCGTTTTTGATCGAACATAATTTGCCAATGAATTGCAGCGATCACGCGGGGATGCTCTTTCGGAAAACGTTTCCTGACAGCAGTATTGCAAAACAATATGGATCTGCAAGGAACAAAACTTCTGCAATTATGAAAGAAATGTCTGCAAAGGAATCCTCATCACTTGTTGAAAATTTAAGGTGCTATCCATTTTCAATTGCAACTGATGGAAGCAACGATGTTGATTCAAAGCTGTATCCAATAGTGGTAACTTTCTTCGATCCTTTATGTGAAAAAATTGTGAATTGTCTTTTATCTATGCCATCTTTGAAAGAAGATGCTACTGGGTTAAATATTGGAAATCTTCTGGTAAGTGCTTTACAATCTAAAAACCTTGCGATTTCTAATTGTGTTGCCTTTAGCTGTGATAATGCACCTGTTATGATAGGAAAAAAAGCAGGTGTAGCAGCGGTGTTAAAGAATCATCACCAAAATATTGAAATTATGGGCTGTTCCTGCCACCTTATTAACTTAGCAGCTGAAAAGAGTGCTGCATGTTTGCCATTTAAAATCGATGAAATTTTGGTAGACATTTACTATTACTTACAAAAGAGTTCGAAAAGAAAAGATAGGTTGAAAATTCTTCAAGAATTTCATGAGACTGATATAAAAAAGGTACTAAAACACGTTAGCACTCGTTGGTTGTCTGTTAGAAAGTGCTTAGAGCGTATAATCCAGCAGTGGCAACCTTTGATCAGTTTTTTTTAAGGAAGAGGCCATGAAAAGGAATCAAATCACCACTCTTTCTTTACTATTCCCTCTATCAAAGTTTCGGTTGAAAATGCAGATAAAGTGAAAGAATGTAACAGCAAAAAACATCACAGAAATTAAAAAAGGAAAGCTCAAAATTACATGGATATTTCTAATTCAAAAAACTGAACACTCCATGTCTTGTGAAGAAAGATTGTTTTATTTTCTGTCGGAAGATATCAATAAGGCTTTCTGTTTATTTATATCTTATACTGTGCCTGTATTTGAAAAAGCAAATGCTCAACTTTAGTCTTTGGAACCACATATTCATATGCTAAAATCTCTTCTCTTAAAATTGAACAGAGAAATTCTAGTGAAATTTGAAAAATGAAGCATCATAAACTCATATAGTGATATTTTGAAAGTCCACTATCATGAGAGGAGTAATCAAAAAGACGTTTATATCTTAATTGGAAATGGAACACTGAAAGTAATCCAAGATTTTAATAAAATTTATGATAAAAATGAATTCTATGAAAACTTCAGAAACTATTTCATAGCAGCATGTGACTACATGCGCAATAAATTTCCTTTTTAGTAATAAGTGTTACATCATGCAGAGGTTACACAAATATCGAATTTTCAAAATGCATCATTTTCCAGCTTAAAATATTTTACAGAAGATGAAGCTGTTGATGGTTTACAAGCAGAATTCAGTGAGTTCCAGGTTTTTTAAGTTCCACAAACAGAGAGTAATGAAGGTAGCATTGATGCACAATGGGCAGCCATAGGTAAAACAAAAAATGATACTGGTGAATTAAAATTTAAACTGTTTTCTCAGATTATGCTGTCAATAGTTACAATCCCCCACAGTAATTCAGCATGCGAAAGTCTTCAGTCAAGTGAAGAAAGAAAATTAGAACTGACTTCAGGTCAACCATGTCTGATGACACATTAGAAAATTTACTAATAGTTAAATGCAGACATGTAAAATGTTACGAGAATGTATTTGACAAATTTCTCAAATGCAAAATCTTGCACTACAGCATTTGTAAATTCTAAGAATTAATATTGCGTTTAATACTGTTTAATCCTTTATTATTAAATTAATAAATACTTAATTTCCTCATTGTGTCCTTTTTTCATAAATTATGTATGATTTTGTTTAAAAAATCTTGGCCTGTGCGCGTACATTCGACTACAGATTTTTCACTTCTAGAAGTCGGCGCCTATAGGTAATGAAAAGGTCATGAAATGTACTAAAAGTAGTAGACACCATGGTAGTGGAGAAAGAATGAAAATTCTAGTCTATAAATTGTCTAAAGTTGAAATTATTTAATTTATAACGTGGAAAAATATACAATTTTTTTTTTACTGTTTAGGTAATTTTTTCATCTTTTTAAAGGCATTGTTTCATCTTTTTAAGGGCATTTTTTCATCTTTTTAAGGTTATTTTTTATGAATATTTAGGTCACCAAGATCCAGGCCTTATTATTAAACATTTAACTGTAAAAAGCTTTAAAGAATGTCTGCTTTATTATTTTTTTACTTTTATTTTTGAATATACATTCACCAGTGTTTATTCTAGGCTTGTTTCTGCCTGCCCCTGTAAAAAAAATTTGTGCATTAATGCACCTTGTTTTACCATGCTGTACTGGAAATCTGTGTTTTCCCTCAAAAACATGGGAAAAATTATCTTGGGTTCTATACTCCTTGCTTATAATGAACTCCATTATATATAAGCAAAGTATAAACTCTAAGTAAGTTTTTTTTTTTAAAGCGAAAGGATATTATATTTTGTGAAAAAATTTAATCCTATTTTCGCTAAAAAGCAAAAGCACTGAAAATTAAAAGTTTCTACAATTTTATGTCAGTGGCCGCCATACAACGATCTTGAAGACCTTCTGTGATGTTATGGATGGAAGAATCAAAAAGAGTTTGATTTTGAAAATGTCAACAAAATATGGTGGGTAGCAGTGCCAAGGAGAATTGTATAATTATATGACCGTTTATTGTTCTAAATTTTAATTATGTTTTGTTTAGCATTCTCCTATAGTTCAAAGTTTTCAAAATTATCGCAAGTATTTACAGTAGAAAAAGAGAACTAAAAGAAATTTAAAAATGCTAAAATTTTATTTTTACATTTTAGCTGAAATGCTAAAGGAAAAAAAAAAATCTAGCTTAAACCCTGTGTATAACGAAAAATGTGTTGGTCCTGTTCGATTTCCTATACTTACGTCATCGGATATAGCTAAGCAAAAGTCCAGTCCCTTGAGGTTTGCTATCGCAGGGTTCGACTGTAATTTAAATGTAGTTTTTAGCCAAGTCTCCTTTTCCGTCGAGAAAAAATAAAATGGTTTGTTAAAAAAATTTAATTAGTAATATAATTTATTAATGTTGATTAGTATTAATTAAAGCACAAAGATTTTTTGATTAAAGTGCCCTCAAAAAATTATGAGGTGCTCTTTTTTTTAATATAGAGCACCCTGCCCTTTCCTGGTGCTAGAAGGAACACTGCATCCACTTGCATTTATTAATGTTTACAGTATACAGTCATAATGTGTTATAAAAATGGTGAAAATAGAAATTTGTAATAGATTTTACTTTGTCCTACATTTTTTCAAATTTCTGCTTCTACCTCAGTTAATGTTTAATTTTACGATCTGCGTCCGAAAATTGTTCTCTTTGTTGTGGTTAGCCACATACTGCGAAATATCCATTATGAATAAAAAGGCAATAAAATTTTCAATAGACGGAATATTTGCACAATATTTATTGGCGCAGTTAATCAAAAATGTTAATTTAAAAAATACATGTTTCTGATCCCTATTTTGAAAGCACAGCACTCTGATGATCATTAATTATTAAAGCATGGTCACTTTTGTTTACAGCCGTGATGTTGATCAGAAATGCCAAAGCCCAGTTTGGAAACTTGTTATAGATAAGTCAGGTGTATTGGACTAGTGACATCTCCTCAATACACCTGACTATCCTAGCAAGTTTCCAAACTGGACTTCGGCATTTTCAATCAACATCACATTTGTAAACAGAATTGACCGTGGTTTTATAATGATTGCTGGCATGCTTTCAAAATAGTTATCAGCAACATGTACTTTTTAAATTAATGTTTCTATATTTACTAAAATTTTTCAAATCGAATAAATGAAAATATGTTAAATGATAAATCACAACTCAAATGTCAGTTTTGATAAATATAACGGAAATGGCAACTATTACCAATTTTCAACTCCCATTACACCATTATTAATAGCCTTACTTTAAAATTACAGAAAATGTACAAAATGACACAGTTTGTAAATATTTTTGTATATTAGTTTGTGAACTAAATAGCTCTGCCATGTTTCATGGGCACCTGGTGGCAATCGGCCTTTTAAACATGATATAAGTGCCACCCAGTTTGCGGGACCCATTGGTTAAGAACATTTTGTTTGCTGCTGTTATATGGGATGGTACATTCTTCTGTGAATAACGCGATTAAAACGTTTTTGCTCACTGGGTGGCGCAACCCTGTGTGATTAGTGCAATTAAAACGTTCTTACTCAGGTCATGCAACCCGGGTGGCATCTGCCTTCATTCCTTAATTGGTTCTTCTAAAGCTCTATAAATGATACAATTTTAATGTGTCAGAAAACATGATCCACAAATTTCCATTTTGGGATGACGTTTATCTCATGCTGAAGTATGCAATTAAGTTGCATACTTTAGTTTTTTTTATTCTTGAAAGGAAATGGTTTGTATGTAGAAACTGATCAGCTGCAGTCAGGATTCTGTGAACTTGAAATAACTGAAATGCCAGTGAGTATAAAAAGGAAAGAGTTGACACTTTGTAGTTTACCTGATGAAGTAATTAAAGGAGACAGGATGGATCGAAAGTGGGCTATTCTTCGCCGATGGACCTCAGCTGATAATGTGCATGCTGAAGATGAATGGGTATTTTCAAAAATTGTAAAATTGTAAGATTTTCAGAATTTCCATGTTGGCAGGTATTCTCATGTGAGCTGTTTTATTTAAACTTATTCAGCAATTCGGGAGAACAATATTTTATACACATATGCACTCAGTGTGCCTAGCGGAAAGTGTGTGTTTAATAAATTATGGTTAGAGAAAAACGTAGTTCTATATATGATAATTTTAATGTTAATTGTTATTTAAAAAATTACATAAGCGATAAAATCATTGCAGACTTCTATACTCTTCCCCCCCCCCAATTGAATGTTTCAGGAATATTTTAAATATCAATGTATGGGCTCCTTATAAATGTTGTTCATACTCCTTAAGAACTTAATTTTTATTTACAAATTGAAGTATGTATCCTGATCCAGATATCAGATATGAAAATTAAGAAAAAATTCTAATAGTGACATAATTTAAAATTTTTAACGTAACATCTGCAAGTGCTTATTCTTTCATGTCCCTCAATGGAAATATTGCAGTTACTTCTTTATACAGATCCTGCAGTAGTACAGTAGTAACATGTTTGCCTAGTGTGCGATTATCCCAAGTTAAACTTCGAACTGTCTCTCCCCCAGAAGAACACTTGCTAACTTCTTGCAGTGGTCTGGGGAATTGTTCCCTAGGTTTTAAGAGGTTCAGATTTCTTAGGGAAAACTGTAAATGTGCAGCATGACCTTTGGTGTTCTTGTGCCATAAAACTCACGAATGTGTGGTAAGGGAGAAAGTGTGTAAGTAAATCACCCCATGTGAAAAACTAATGGCGTCATAAGCACAGTGTGTTTGTGGTTAAATATTAGAGTTCCTTTGCACTTTTACATTGAGAATTGAATTTCGGATCATCCAATCCCCTTTATTGTGGATAATCGGGGTTCTGCTGTATTAAAGAGAAAATGGCTTGTAGAAGTTAAATTTTCCATTGTAGGAATAGTGCAAACATATTTTAACTATATTGTTTATGTATAGTCTTTTAAATTATTTTCTTAATGTGAGGAATAGTGATTATCAATTACCTACAAAAATTCATGTATTTTGCGAAGTAGTTTTGTGTGTTTTATCATTTCTAAATTGGCAATTATTAAACTTTTTTCTTTCTCTAATTTTGTGCAGGTTCTTCAGCAAGGTCCTCATAATATTAAAGGAAAACAGATTGATGCTAAACGAGCCAAAGTTAGGCCTGGTATTAAAAAAATATTTGTAGGTGGGATTGAATCTGATATGACTGAAGCTGACATTAGAAGCTATTTTGAAAGTTTTGGAAAGGTAAGAATTTATTAGACCGTTATAAGATGCTTTTATAGAATAGTCTTAATCTTTTTCCTATCCTTTCATCCCCTTTTTAGTAAGAGCTTTTTCCCTTTTAAGTGATGGAGCCTGGATAGGTAGGTAAATCTAACTAAAGCATAGCAACAACTTCAAACTCTTGATAGAAGCATTTGAAGAGTAGGTTTTATTTTTCCTGTAACCATATAACAGTTCAATTTATACGTAGGAGAGGTATTAATGATAAATTTCATAAAATTGAAATTGCATGGATCACACTCTTGTATTGAACTGTACCAATTAAAAATTTCTACTACAAATTGCAGTGGAACAGTTAAACTACATCATTTTGTGTTAAATTCTTATTTTCGAATTTAACATTGCTCTTTTTTCACACTTCCAGCCCTTCTGTAGTTAACCACATTCTCACAATCTGTAATTCTTTTTTATATTATTAGATTCAATTGACTGCACACATGCAAAAAACAGTAGTCATACATCACAATATTTCTCTTTGTGCAAGTGTTCACACTAAAGCTCCTAGAAAAGAGAGCTGGCATATATTCGCCATTTTCCTACCATCGTGTCACGTGATCCTATTCACTGCTGTGTTAAAGTTGAGTGATTTCCAAGTGTGTTATTTTTAATAAAATAAGGTGAAATGGACGAGTGTTCCGCTGGGAATTGTTCTAATCATTCGAGGAATAAACATAGAATGTTTGCAGCGTAAAGTTTGTTTTGATTATTTACATTATAGTTTTGCATTAATCGAAAACTAAGCTAGGGTTGCAAATTGTATTTATTGGCGACATCTTAAAATTTGCGCCAATCTTTACTTTCGTCGGGTAATCGCGAAGTGTTCATTATTTTTATGCCAAAATAGCGATCATTGCTCCAAAGTTGAAAACCTTTATCGCCAAGGTAAATGAAACCGTAAGTATGCAGGAAAATAGCAGCTGATGTTCTGGCATATAACTCTAGGGGCTCTAGTTCAGGGTATTTAATTTTTTAGAAAACAATTTTTAATCCATAATTTTTTAGATTATTTTTGCCCAAATTCATCTAAAAGTCCTTTATTTTGTACTCCTAATCCTTGACATTTCTCTGTTGTATGTTTTAGTTTCCCTTTTTATTATTGCCATTTTCCCACAACATGAATCAACATAGTGAATGAATATAGATTTTAAACCATGTGACTCATAACATGCCTTTTGCGAAAAAAAAGGATCATAATCATTTATGTGAAAATTGCCTGGGACCTTACTAGAACATTCCTTTTGAGCCAGTATAACGCTACTCTTGCCGACACGGATTTAGGGTTCAAGGTCCCCTTGGCATACTGATCTTTTGCTCTCTCTCTGCAGCACACACACCATTTCTCCCAGTTGTTTTTAGAAGTGTAGCATGCAGGATTGGGTGATACATCATAAAATATGGATATAAAATACACATTATGGTGCCGGTTTCCTGATTTTTGATTTGGCGATATATCATGATGTGGATTGAATGATGTGTACATGCGCGATATCAAACCGATTTGTCCCGATGTCAGTATCGGGATATATATTTCCACTCCATCAGGATATATCTTCCCATTCCGATGTCAATATCGGTGCTTTCCATTCCAGTGTCAGTATTTGTACTTTGGGGGTCGAAATTAACTTCTTAAATCAGGTGCACAAGTGCACTCAAGTCTTGTAACGTAGGTGCACCAAATACTAGTTAGGTGTATAAGTAACTAACAGAATAGAAAGTAAACCTCTACATTAAAAATAGGTAAACTGTAAGTGCAGCAGTTACATTTAAGCAGTTATATTGAACATTCATTTGTAATGAAAAAAATGAAAGCAAATGCAGATACATCGAGAAAATTATATAAAATTAGTCCATAGGTTACTCCTCTGTCTGTCTTATGTGAAAACAGAGCATCATTGCTTCCAAAAAGATGCAAAATACAGGTGCTCCTTGCACAAATAAAAATATTTAAATATTTATTATTATATATAATTAATTTTAGTTATCTATTACATGCAAAACAGAGTGGTTGGGGCCATTCCATGACAAATCAATTTTTTTTTATGATTTGATACCCACTGACAGGGATTTCGATAAAACCTGGTATGTGTGCTATGCCTGTGTAGGTAGAACTCATGTGAAATTTTCTTTCCTAGGCCTCATAATTCTTGAGATATACAGGGTCAAAGTTTTGAGAATTTCCACGAATGGTACATTTTGAACCTCCTTTTTTAAGACTGCAGTTTTGTTTCAAAAATTACAGTTCCGGATCTGAAATACCCTTAGGGACTTGAAATTTCACTATAAATCAATAGAAATGTGCTGATTATAAATAAAAATACTGGAATGGTAATTTGTAACTTTTAAGGTTGAAAAAATGTTTTAAAAAAAAACAAATTATGTAAATTTTTGCAAAATTTTTGATATTACAAAAAATTTTTTTACCAACAGGCAGATGAAAACAATAGTCTTTTTTTTTATTTTTAATTGAAGCTTACACTTTGGTCTTTCTAATTCTGAAATAAAAAATGTCTTTCTCATGACCTGCATAATTCCCCCCTTCCCCTCCCGGTCTGGAAAATGCGTCAAATCAGGGATGAAAATCTCAGATCCACAGTGACCTAAAAAATTACTTCACACTTCTAAGTTTTAATGAATTTATCAAAGTTTTTAATAAATTTGGTTATGTTTTTAATGAATAAATAATTCTGGACTCTTTAAAAATTTTAAATTATGCTTTCATTCATGGAATACATTAGTCAGTGGGTCATGCTTGTAAAAACAGTGACATGAAAGCATTTTTTCATTTAAACAAAATATGATTATATGCACAATAATCAAATTGCAATTTTATGCACAGTAATCAAATTGAAATTTTTTAGACTTGTTCAGAATAAGCATCTGGACAAATGTGGTACTTACAGTTTTTACGATATCACATCGTTTTTGCCCTTAAAATTTCATTTTTCCATTGTATCTTCCTTGTAGGTCATTACAAGTTTTGTAAACTGTGCTTTTAGTCATTATAATTACCTAAATAAAGTAGGTAACAGTTTTCAAATTATTAATATGAAATAAGTTTCCGAAAGATTTTTCCATTAATTATTAAAATCCGAATCTAGTCCTTTACACCAGTGGGTCTTCTCAACCTTTGTGGGACCACAACCCTATAAAACTGTTTTTTATATGGTCCAATCCCTATAAACGTACAATATATCTTTGCAATTTTTTTCTCTTCAGCATATTTCCACTATAAATAGTCATTTGTGAAGCATGTTCTAAAAACTAAAACAACAAATTTCAGAAGGATCTCTCGTGGCCCAGTATAATTGATACCAAGACTTGATAGTTGGGGGTGGGGGGAGAAACACTGATTTTCCCCCATGAAGTCTTTAGTTGGGCAAAAAAAAGTCTAGAAAGGAGGAAAAGCCAATTTAAAACTAGTAAACTGCGAGATTAGTTTATGTCATGTATATGCTATTTAAGGGTGTAGCTTATGGAATCAGATTTCCGCAAATTTGACATACTTTTCATCGAAGTATTACACTCACCCAGTTCCTTTAGTGAATGGCATAGTCACATTGCAGATGATGTTGCTAAGTAGAATTTTGCAAATGTCTTCTCTGTTTGGTAAGACAACTGAAGTCCAAAAAATTATTTTGGTGCTCCTTGAGAGGGAGGGGGTCATGAAGTATATTGTTATATCTCTTTCCTTATGATGCAATTTCCGTACAATACCCCCCCCCCAAAGAAAAAAGAAAATGTTTATCATACACACAAGCTACGTAACTTTGTACTGGCACTTGTGACATGGAGACATGTAGTGGATTAGATTTGTCACTAAAACTGAAAGTGTATGAGCATTGTTCATCATGAGTAATATATTCTGAAAGTGGAACAGATTGGTGAAATGCTTCTGTTCCAGGTATGTTTTTTGTTTTTGAAAAGTGATCTTCCAAATTCTTCCCTTTTTTGTACATTATGCTTTAAGAGAAGCCTGAAGTCAGAGTTTTGTATGTACAAATTGCAAAAGTAAAATGCTTCTTGTACGGAATTAATCTGATCTGCAAAACATCTCTGCAGGCTCTCTTTAGTGATCAGTCATTTGACTGTCCCACCAATACCATCACATGATGATTTATCTTGGCTAGTGGCAAAGAAAAACTATGATGCTATAAGAGAGAAATCCTCTTTGTGATGATACAGGTTACGAAAGTTTTTGCAATTTTTATATTGGCTGGAGCAGCTGTCACTGAAGTAATGAATTTTCTTTATTAAAGGAACCTTCTCTTTTATGAATATTATGACTTCCCGTTGTATCAAATGTAAAAAAGTAACATTACGTTGCAAATCATCAGATAAAACGCAGAGATTAGAAACAGCCAAGTTTGTAGTAAGAGATGGAGTGTATATAACAGTTGGATGTACAGTACAAGTTTCTTTTGTCCAGCGATATCCTTGAGCCTCATCTTGAACAACAAAATAGAAGTTTTCGCTAAAATCCAGAACAATAGTCTCATTTGGTCCAAGATTTGCTTTGGTTTCCTTCAGGAAAAAGTAGACTGAGCTTTTTAATGAAAGAATGAGAGATGAGTTTTTCCAGACTTTAAGGTAGTTACATATTCATCAAAAACAACAGTGCACATAATCATTTGTTTGGTCGGTGCTAACCCACTGATGGTAGTTGATCTCATCGGTTGACTCATAGTGCTCAAACTTTTCTTTCAGTATTCTTTGCAAACTTCTGCCAGTTAGGCAGTCGGTACAGTGGTGCAATATGAAATCTTGAGTACCATTGCAACAGAGAAGATATTTAATAAGCTCCTGGTATTCCTCTGTAATATGACTGGCGTGAATTAAAAGGATGACATTCTGATATTTTGGACACACATACACACACACACACCGAATGTGTACTGTCCAGCTAATACACACCATTTTGGCCACAAAAAGCAAAACTTAGAAAATTTTATATTTGCCTGAGGAAATTGAAGTGTGAATGACGAGTAGAAGAGTATTATTCACACAGATTATATAGTATCAGTTTCATCTGTGTATATAGAGTCGTAGCCTTACTAACTGCGTTTTTTTTTTTTTTTTTTTTTTTTTTTTCCCAGCC
>QLNU02015360.1:96054823-96075574 GCA_006491805.2 Dysdera silvatica | reverse complement strand
GCTGAAATTTACAAAACAGCAATTGAAAACTATAGGAAATTAACAATTAGTTATTCTACATGTATGTTTACCTGTTTTTATTATATGTATTTTTAGGTTCAAATTTTATGATATGCACGTGTGCATATTTGTAAAATAAGTTATATTTCATAAAATGGTTTTAATGTGCATAAATTTAAAATCATAAAGGACACGTGATTAATTCCATGACAGCGATTAAAGTAACAGCATGCCAGGGTTCGTACGGTCCTTAAAAGTCCTTATTTTCACCCAAAATCTACAAAAAGTCCTTAATTTTTATTCTCCTATTTTAAAAATTTTTCTTAGTACATTTCAATTTTTATTACTGCCATTCTTCTCACAGTATAAATCAACATAAAGAATGAACATGAAATTTACACCATGTGGATTCTATGCCTTTTGTGAACAATAGGAACATGCATAGAGAACTCACTTTTGAGCTTTCTGGAGCTTTTCTTTAAAATGAGAATTATCAGTGCATCTCACCCTCTCCAAAACCTAAATTTAAAGTGTGGTGTGCCTTAGGCACAGCGGCGATCTTTTGGCGCCTCCCCGCCACGCTGTGTATTTATTTCGTAATTAGATATTTCTGTTATGAGAACTTTTACTCTGTACTGTGTATATATATAGAGTTCGTCCCAGCTGTTTTAGAAGGGCAAATCATCCTACCTGGTCTTCGAAGTTAAGCTAATCATACAAGAAAATATTTCGTGACGGAAAATCACAAAGGTGCAGGGTTGGTGGGAGGACATTTATGATAACCTTATCTGCACTGTTATAAAGTAATGGTATTTTCGGAATAAATTTATTTTATTTGATGACTGATTTTTTTATTTTTTCGCGGTTTGGGGAAGGTAGCTGCGTTTCACGAAATTTTTCATTTTTCATAATTTTAAGTTACAGCAAAGTAGGGCATGCTTTCCCGAGGTGGGTGAATTGATGGAATTCTACTGTAGAAATTGATTACAATTTAAGGAGAGAAAAAAAGTCAAGTCACCTTTTAAAATTATTTTGCGCCCCTTTATAATAAATCTTGGTCTTCTTTCTCCCCCCCACTCCATGATAGCACAGATGGATATATTCTGTTCGGTTCAGAGCCGTGGTTAAACATTTATTACAGGAGGGGTACAGTAAGAATTCGTGAATATTTTGATGTATTTTATTAATATATTTAATAATACTATTTAAGCATTTAGCATTAATGAATAAATTTCTTAAATTTTACATTGAATCAGCGATGAGCCCTCGGTGGGGCAATGGTAGCGTGTTCGCTAGTGAGCCATCATCCCAGGTTCGACTCCCTGGTACCCTACCCCCAAAAAAAAGAATTTAGTGTCAAACGGCTTACTGCAGTCTGAGTTGGTTCCCTACACCTTAGGAAGTTTAAAATGCTGGAAAACTGTAGACTTTGGTGCAGCATAACCCTTGTCCTTGCATTGTAAAACTCGCAAAACAAGCATGAGTTCAACGATCGATATGGTGGTCAAAGGCAGAACTCTCGAAAAGTAAAAAGAAAAAAGACAATAGCTTTGTCTAGTAACATTTCACCAGCTTATTTCACTAAAATCTGGAACTGGGGCTCTCACCATTTGTGTCAGCGATCTGTTCCGCCAATCAAGGTATTTAATTTGGTGACTGTGCTGCCCTAATAGCATTTTTCGGAACTTTTTGTTTTTACATGGTTTCGTGACGAAGATTCCATACTTTTGATCGACTGGCATATCTTGAACGAGAGGGATGAAAAAATTATACACTATATCCCTTTATGGAATTTCGGTGAACTTTTTTAAAACCGGACCATCTTAAAATCTACAGTTAGGATTATGCTCTTTTTGACAGTCACTTCCGCTGATGGGAGGAAATTTAATTATAAATTGAATTAAAATTGATTATAAATATGAAGCTCATTAACTTTTAATTTTTGACATTTGGTTTGTATTATCTTGTTTAAAGCTAACTATTTCATCCTTTTTAAGGAACTATTTTTCATTCTCTATGACTCTTGTTCCATAATTGTTCATTCTGAGATTGTTTACTATATAATGCATCTTCACCTCTTCTATTCTTAAAATAGTATAAGTACAAAGTCAGTTGCATAACTTATCTCTGATTTATTCGATTCCTATTTGCCAATAGGTCCTTAGTGGTGCTTATAAAGTCCTTAAATTTCATGTAAAGAAATGTGTACGAACCCTGTGTACGATCTCATCTTGAATGGCGCAGAATGACTATTGTTGTCTTTGCGCCATAAAAATAGAACTAACCAACCAAAGATAACTGCTTGATCAATTTTAGGGGATTGCTTTTATTTCTCAACTCCTTGTTTCATAATTGTTAATTCTGAGATTATGTTTAATTGTATAATACACCCTAACATTT
The DNA here is from genome assembly GCA_006491805.2 of Dysdera silvatica. Classification (NCBI taxonomy): domain Eukaryota; kingdom Metazoa; phylum Arthropoda; class Arachnida; order Araneae; family Dysderidae; genus Dysdera; species Dysdera silvatica. The sequence continues at coordinate 96,073,174 of QLNU02015360.1, read as the reverse complement.
ATTTTATTCCTAAAAGAGTATTATGAGTATAAAGTATTCATAGCTTATATTTGTTTCATTCCATTCCTGCTTGCTAATAGGTCCTTAATTTTTTTCATTTCTGGTCCTTAAAATGTCCTTAAATTTCATATAAGGAAATGTGTATGAACCCTGCATTCTAATATCGCAATGTAAAAATTCTGATATCACCCAGTCCTAATAGCATGTCCATTGTTGTTTGAGAATTAATGATGGTCACATAAAAGTTTAATTTTTTTTTCTTTCTCCCCCCCCATGATTTAGGTTGAAACTGTAGAATTGCCATTTGACAAAGCTCGAAATCAACGACGTGCATTTTGTTTTGTAACATTTGAAGATGAAAGTACGGTTGACCAAGTCTGCAAGCAGCCAAAACAAAAAATTGGGAACAAAGAATGTGATATTAAAAAAGCTACTACCAAATCAGATCCAAGATCTGGTCGAGGAGGATTTGCTGGACGTGGTAGAGGTAAATTTTTTTATGAAATTTAAGTTGGATACGTGTAAGTTTTAAATGTGTTTTATTTCCTTCATGAATCAAACACTTGAGCATCGAAACATGGTAGCTCACATAAATTCCCAGTCTGATTTATATATGTTGATTACATGAAGTTCATATATTAGTAGGCTGTATGTTTTAGTTAGCTAACTACAGAAGTGAAAATTTTGAGGATCAATAGCTAGATAGCATGGAGATATTGGTTTGTTTAGAACAGTGATTCTCTCAAACTTTTACAAGGCACTACACCCATTACTTTGTGAACTTAACTTCCAGTGTCCCTATTTTCCATGACTTCATTCCTTCTGCTGGGGGAGGGGGGGGATGGTTATTTAGTGTCAGCTGGATTGGTCAGACAATATAACATCAGGAGAAAAACGAAACTACTTTCAGATAGGTTTGTGGAGAAATACCCCCCCCCTCCACACCTCCATGTGCACGCTGCATATTCTGCAATTGCGTGCAAAAACAGGAAATAAAAATCACACTGGGATTTTATCCTCCCCCTGCTCTAGTCCCTAAAATTTCAAAACCTATACTTTTTGATTCCATGTTCTTGTTTTTCTAGATTTTTTTTGAAGCCAATACTTCTATATGTACTAAATATCTCAACTCAAGACCCATACTTTAGAGTTCATAAATTCTGTGATAAAAAAACAAACAAAAATGTCTTTATGTGATACGTTCACTCTCATATCCAGCTGTTTTTTCTGATTGTAGATATGATACAATATATTTTATTGACGCGTGACAGTTATGCATTTATTTTAAAAATCTCGTTTTCTTATGCGTGAAAAAGAGAAATATTCTTCATTCATGGTTCCCACAGTCCTTGAATTTTTATTTTTGTGCGTGGGGGCCTTAAGTACTTAAAAGTGCAAAATTTGATTGGTCATAAAAAGTCAAAATTTTCTCAGAAATATCTTCAAGTTTGGCAAAATTATTTCCTTATTACCGAACAAAGCCAGTAGTGCTGGACTATCTTTCTCTACGCCCACTGAACATGGCTAATACAAGGGATGCAAAAAGGGTAGCTTTTGCTGGCAGTGTGCCAAGTTGAAAAGGAATAACATAATTAAACTCTCAATTTTAATATTATGCTTATAATGTCTTGCATTTTTAATTTTTATGTACATTGCGATTGACAATGTGAGGTCCTTGAAAAACGTCATTTGGTCCTTGAAAAGTCCTTAAAAAGTCATTGAATTTCATCAGGACAAAAGAGTGGGAACCATGTTATTTACAATCACAGCTATTTTTTTAAAAACGTATATGATACGTTTACCTTAAAATTTGAAATCCAGCCAGAAGTCCACATTCAATCCGTGTGCGTCCTTTTTGTGAATAATTGTTTTTTCATTATAATGACCAATGTACCAATGAAGAGATTTTCTGGTTATTTCGTATGACTACAATGATTTTGCAGAGATAAGCCACAGTTGATGTTTAAATTGTTCTAATTGTGATTTTTTGAGAAGGGGAGGGAAGGAGTAGGGACCTAGCATTTAGTATGGAGAGAGGAATTAAGTAGCTTTAAGGATCGTGATGCAGCATTAGAGATGGGTTTTGATATCCATTGTGAGGAGTCAAGCCCCCCTTTCCTGTGCCACTTGCGGGGGGGGGGTGATAAAATTGATAAATTTTAAATAGATACATTAAAATTTGAAGTTTTTAATATTTCAGCTATTATTTTACAAAATATTGATGAATAACTGATCTAATTTTTTGGTTTTATTGGGTATAACATAGCACCCTACATGAATTTATTGGTGCACATTTCTGAAAGTTAAAAGTACGATATGTGACTTTCATAATAGAAATGAAAATTTTTAGTTCTTTGTTAATTTTATTGTACTCAGTTACAAAACTGAAATTTACACGTTGAAAGAGCAGTTGGGTAAATAAAAAATTATTCAGATATTTCTAAATTATCTACTTATATATCAAGAGATTCCGTTGGTTTGTTAGTTATGAATTTAATACGAACTACAAATGTGTTTTGAAGTAAATTTTTATGCGAATATTTTTGCAAAAACTACAAATGTTTATTTCCAAACATCCCATTTTGTTTGTAAATTCGTGAATATGCATAAATCACCCCTGGGAGCCCTTCTATTGCTAATAATTGCATAATAGTGTGAACACATACGTCATTTCAAATTTCATTTAATAATTGGATTCTTCTGAATGTGTTTAAAGTTTTCATATTTTAATAAAATATTTTTTAATGAAATTAAAAAATCCACAAGGGGATTATTTGAACTTGTGTAAGTGTGTTTAAATAAATTCTCTAGCACATCAATAATTAAATCTTAATTAAATAAATAATAAAATTAGAGGAAATAGAACTTTGGAAAAAGGTTTCAATACTGAAAAAAAAACCATCATCCAGTCTTATTTCTAAGTTTGTTAACGAATTATAAAGAATAGGAAGAGGATAAAATCTTGTCCATGGAACTTTTGCGCAAAATTATAAACTTTCATAATAATTTTTCAGCTGAAGCTTTCAAGCTGATGTATTTATTTTTATTATTGGCTTATCACGGGCGTTCAGGAGCTGTAGAGCAGTGGTTCTGGAGCGGGTCATTATTTAAAAATACTTATAAAAATTATTTATTAAATATTAAAATTAAATATAAAAATGAAATTGATGGTATATTTGTAGTATTTTATAATCTGATGGAACTTCAGAAAATGGTTTATATCAGGACGAAATTATTGAGGGGGCTCAAACACATTTTATGTACATTTATACATTACAGTATATGTAAAATCACAATTTATTTCTAATTATTAGGGGGAGGGGGCACGGGCCTGTATAACTGCGTCTACGATTCGTATTAAAAGTAATTCGTCTTCATGAAGTTCGACTGTATTATCATTAGATTTATTTTATGTTTATTATTTCTTTTTTACTAAAGAAAGATTTTACAAACACATTTCCCCCAAAAAAAAAGGCCCGGCTCCCTTTTTTATCAAGTCTTGCTGTCATGGACGCCCCGAGAAGGGTGTAAGGGGATGCACTTGCACTCCTTTGGCTTATGAAAAAAAGGGAGGGAAGGACTGAAGGGGAATTCGTTGAGACGTGATACGGTAGAGGTGTTTTCCTACCGCACATTCAATGATACGAGCATGTTTTATTTTTTTAAGTTTAAAAATTTTCAAGTACGATTGTGTTTTATGGATGCAATTTTGCTTTAATTTGTTTCGTATCGTTATACTCTCATTGCAACATTGGAAGATTAGTTTCTTATCGTGTGCTGGATGGTTTCTCAAAACTGCCAGTTGGTCTTTGTAGTCTGGATGGATTTTTTTAATTGGAAAAACTTTAGTTTGTATGATTTTGTTTTACTAAATAGTGATTGTACCTATCAAGTTTGAAGTCGATATAACTAATTTGTAAAGAACTTTGAATTTTTCGATAAATTATGAAGATAATCTTTGAAACTACAAAAAATTCCATGAATTACACAATAAAAGTGATATAAAGAATGGAATATTAATGATTAATTGGAGATTTAAACATACGGAAAGTAAATGAATTTTGTCAAAAATACTTGAATTTCAAAGTACTGGATGTGTTTTGAGTTGTAGAGACTGGAAACTTGTGATTTAGATGATTCTTTGAGATTTGAGAATTTGTGAACTGCATTAATATCCTGATTGCTAACAGGAAATTTAATATTAGTTCAATGAAGATGGTTGAATAACAGATATAGAATTACGTTAAGAAATCTGTTTAAGGAAATTTTGTAATAGAACTTTTGAGTTATACAGAAAGGTTTTCTATAAAGGTTTATTTGGCTAGAAAGATTATAGAAATATATACGATAAGTAATCACATTGTGAAATATAAGGAAAGAACGTTTGAGTTATATAGGAACCGATTTTGTTTAATGAACATTTAAATTGAGCCTATTGAATTATAATAAGAATTTGTATTAATGAAGAGAAGATATTTTACACTTGTGTGTATTTGGATTTACTTAATTCTATAAATTGTGATATAAACTTCGAGCCCTGGGCGAAAAAGCTCTAATTTGTAACATTGGCCATTATTATATAAGCCCGCTCTAGCAGAGAATTTGAGTGCAAAAAGAAAGAAAAGGACTGAATACATAAACTATAGTCCAATAACATTATTCAGTTGGGATTTTTCGTATATGCACCCCCTTGCATATAATTCTGGGGTGCCCATGCTTTCTGTCAACTCGTAAGAATTTTTTTAAGTGGTCCATGGGTACAATTGAAATGGAAAAGTGGTCCGAGGCAATGTGTTGTCAGGTGAAGGAGTATGTCGTCAGGTAATATTGACGAAATAGTTGTCATGGATGTAAATCTACGAGCGAAGGTCTATGTGATCCAATACATCTGGCCTTCGGTTGGTTGAGTCAGGCGACACTCTTACGACGAGTATGTCAGAAAACCAGTCTCTTTGCAAAGAAAAGTGATGTCAGGTTGCGTATTGTAGGTTGTGCAACTCTCTGATTAGTATTCTTTTAACAACTTCTTTAGCGGTGAATTCGTTAAGATATTTTCACCCGGTAATCGCAGACTTAATCACTTAGCAATTTGCTTCTGGGCCCGAAATATATGTGTGTTATGACACTAAAATCCGTCAATTTTTAGGAGAGGTGATGATGCAAATCGCCTCCTAGATACATGAGCCCCAATTCCGTTTCTCTCATCCTTTCTTTCTTCTTTCGGGTACAGCGTAGTTGATAATCATTCCTCCATTAACCAATTACAGTGATGTAACATTATTTCACCAAATACGCCATGCCTAACCCAATATGGACCTCCCTTGTGTTTTTGTGGTTGGTCAAAACTTTACTGTACTTTTGCGGTTTTTAATGTCAACCTAGTAACTCCTCCCCGGATTTATAATTAGAAGACGATATACAATGTAGTAAAATGGTGACAGGTATATTGGTTGCTCTTTTATGTTTTAAGATTCTGAATGGCACCAATAGGCCATTAAAGACGTCTGGGATTTTTCTTTGTGCTGTCCATATCATAGGATTCAATGTACGGGGTGGTTAAAATTAAACTGACGGTACTCAGCGGCCGGTAACTCTGGTTCTACTGAACAGATCCAAATGAAATTTCGAATATGTGTTCGTAGATCATACGGCTGAGGTTTACGTCGGGAAAAAATATAGTTTGAAATTTCGTCGACAGGTGGTGCTTTGCAGCTGAAACCATATGCAAATGAGTAAGAAATATAATTTTGCTGTAAAAGCGATACCGGCAGTTAGAACAAATCACTTGCCTTTCAGTGACCATGCCGCTGGACAGGAAGGAATCTTCAAACTGGTTTATCAAAATGATAGTAATCCTTTGGCGGCACTCCGTACTTATCGGCGGATGGAACATTTAAGGAGAGGATCCACGTCCGTAAATGCAGTCAAAAACATGATTCGTAAGTTTGAAGAAACCGATTCTCTAGGTGTCGCACCAGGGAGAGGATGACTTGCAACTGAGCTAGCCATTGTGGAGGAAGTTGCAATTGCAACAGCTGTAGCATCTAAAAGTTCTCCAAACGCTACTGTATATGGTCACGCTATAGTATGAGTCTTGGACGTTCCATGGTCAACCATGCGCCTGATTTTGTGCAAAATTCTGAAATTCTACCCTTACAAGATGCACATTGTGTATCAAATGAAACTGCAAGATCAGTCTGCACATCTTGATTTTGTCTTGCATTTTCTGGCGATGATGCAAGTGGATGAGTACTGTCCATTGCATATCTTATGGACAGACAAGGCCCATTTCCACTTAGACGGTGCGTACAAATCCTCATACCGTGCAACAACAGCCGTTACATTCCTCATATGTCACAGCATGGTGTGGATTCACAGCGAGTTTCATTCTGAGCCCCTACTCCTTCAAAAAGGTTGCATCAAATGAGTTTGTTAGACATACAGTCACAAGTGAATGATACAGTAAACTTCTGAAAGACCATGTTGTCCCGGCGTTACGGCAAAGAGACTGTTTGGTCACCACAACGTTCATGCAAAATGGAGAAATTGCTCATATGGCAATACGTACAAAGGATGTGATTCGTACTAACTTCCCTGGTGAACATGTCATCTCATGTACCTTTTTTTGAGATGCCTGGACAGTCAGATCACCAGATCTGAATCCCTTTAACTTCTGATTGTGGGGTTCCTCAAAGATCGCATCTATCAAGAACGTGTGACTAATGAAGTGAAGTTGAAAGCCAGCATCATCAGCCATGTCTCCCTTATTCCTAGCGATGTGTTGTAGCCAAGGTCAATAACAAATGGTAGCCTGGGCCATTCCAGTGATTCTTATCAGCCCCTGCTTTCATACCATGCTGATTGCTTCCTTGATCAGGAGCAGTGCGGCACCTGGAAACACAGGGCTATAGCGGAATAGGACGGTATGTTACTAGCCCGGTTGGTTCCATACATCGTCACATATGTTTATCATGTGGGTCTCCTTCCAATTAGATAGTAGCAACCCTTTGGCAGACCTCCATAATATTTATACATACACACACACACGATATATATATATACAACCCCTGGACAAAAGTATGGAATACTTGTATTTTTTATTTAATTTTAAAAAAGAGGGCCTTTATTAACCCCGCTTTGGTTGGTTATTTGCATTCAAACAAAATGCATTATAGGTGTGGATTAACTAGATACGAATTAAAACAAGTTTCATTTTCAAAAGTTCATTTAATCAAAAGTTACATCCAAATTCCTGAAGCTGTGCAGGGACAAAAGTATTGAATACATTAAACCTTGGAACAAATATATGGAATAATAGCACTCGGTACTTTATAAGCCCTCCGTTTGCTTTAATTACGTCCATAATTCTCTTTGGTAATGATGAAGCAAACCTTTCGCAATAAGGATCAATTTCTCTCCAATTTTCTTGAACAGCAGCCTTTAATTCATCAATGATCATTGGTTTCTTCTTGCTTACATTTTTTTCAGTGTGAGCCAAATATTTTCTATCGGATTGATGTCACGACTATTGGTAGGCCAGTTTAAACATGTAATACCCTTTCTGCATAGTAAGCTTTGATTATTTTGGCCATGTGAGATGATGCGTTATCATTTTGGTGTATGTAGTCATCATCATCACCAAAGTGTTCTTCTGTAGTTTTCGTCACAAAATGGTTCAAAATATCCAAATATGTATCGGCATTTATACTTTTTAGGATAGCCATCTCACCTACACCTTTCGCTGTTATTGAACCCCAAATCATGCCTTTTGGAAATTTTGATGATCCTCAAAGACAGTTTTGATGAAATCTTTCATTGTTTTGCCTGTAAACGTGTAAGGGTATGGAGATAATTGTGGACATGGTTATCTCCATACCCGAGACAAATCCTCAACTCATCTGTGAACATGATTCCAATCACTTATGGACCAATTCTTGTGTTTTTTCGCCCATGTAAGACTGAATACGCTTCTGCTTGTCTGTTACACATATGATTTTGTTTGATCTTTATGAGACCTGTAACATTTTTCTTTCAATCTCCTCCTTGCATTCTTGTCAGAAACATCCGCCCCTTTATTCTTCCAAGCTGAATTAATCTCTCTTGATGAAGAAAATCTCTGGGTTTTTTTACGATCTTCAAATCAAATTTGTCACCTCGCTCAATCGTTTTTCTTAGCCGCCCACTTCCACCTTGGTTTTTGATCCTGTCGTTTTCCCCCAGTCGCTTTAAACTTTGCTACAATCTTAGAAACAGTTCCTTGGGAACAATTGAAGTTAATGGCATTTTTTTTTTCCTCCTTCCTTATTAAACTTATCAATAATAAGAGCTCTCGTGGCTTGCATTAATTCTCTCGTAGGTGCCACTCTAATGAAAGTATCGTGACACTGGTGCTGATTTGCATAGCTGTAATTTATGTATCCATAAACACTTCATGATGATGAATGATATCACCACACAATTTGAGGGGTAAAATCGTGATGAGGTTATTAGTTTCATAGTTTCCTTTTATTATTCCACTTTTGTTCCAAGGTTTAATATATTCCATACTTTTGTCCCTGCACAGCATCAGGAATTTGGATGTACCTTTTGATTAAATAAACCTTTTGAAATGAAGTTTGCCTTAATTTGTGTCTAATTAATCCATGCTTATAATGCACTTTGTTTGAATGCAAATAACCAATCAAAACAGGGTTAAAACAGGCCCTTTGTAAAATTAAATAAAAATAGAAATATTCCATTGTTTTGTCCAGGAGTTGTGTGTATATATATATATAGAAGCAATTTTTGTGTAAATATTGTGGGCTTCAAGTCATGGAGTTCACCAAAACTTTGATATATATAGAATTTCAATATTCAGAAATTTGATATGTGAATGTTCTATTGTACAGGGTTAGCGAGAAATAAGTTTCCATTTCTGTCTAGAGTGTTCTACTGCTCCAAATGAGAAAAAAATTGTACTGTAGATAAAATGATGCACTTCACTTGTATTAAATAAAAAAATTTAGTACGAAAGTCTGTCAATAGGTGGTGCTGGAGCATACATATAAATATTGAATACGCTTACATGTATAAATGTTCAATATGTATTACTTAAACTGCTCAATATGTCCGCCTTCACGTTAAACAATGTACTTTAATCGCAAAACCATATTTTCCATAGCTAAACATAGTGGGTCTGTCGGAATATCCAGAGCATGTGGCTGAATGCCCTTCTGATTTTGCACTAATTCAGGTCTTCTACTGTAGACGGTGTCCTTCAGGAAACCCGTATAGGCAAATGTCGCACAGAGTGATATCCAGCAAACGAGGAGATCATGCTGTAGGAAAATTATGGCTGATCATCCATGTATCTGTGAAATGCTGTCGTAGGAATTGCTGACCAGGACGAGCAATGTGGGAGGCATGTCATCCTGCATAAAAATGATGTCCTGAAGGCATTCACACTGTTGAAGCTGTGAGATTGCAAAATCCCTCAGCATATCGTGGTATCATTGTCCATTGACAGGACAGGTTCGGATTCCATTTGCTGTTACCTCTACAAAAAAAATAATACGGCCCAATGATAAAAGTGGCCGTAAAACCGCACCATACTATTACTTTTTCAGAATGTACGGATTGTTCTAGGATAGTGTGAAGGTTTTCCGTTGCCCAAACGTGACAATTGTGGATATTAACGTGGCCATTAAGGCAAAAGCAGGCTTCGTCATTCCATATAATGTTCCATGGCCAAGCAGGGTTTAAGCTGGATTTTTTTTCCTTTTAGCATTTTAGCTAAAATGTAAAAATAAAATTTTATCATTATTAAATTTCTTTTAGCCTTTGTCTACTCTAAATACTTTCGATAGATAATTTTGAAATTTTGTACTTTAGGAAAATCTAAACAAAATAACATAATTAAAATTTAGAACTACAAATAACATTTTTTATTTTGTACAAAATTATACAATTAGTCAGGGGCGAACTGGGCCTGCCACTCCCCAGGCCAGTGTGTCCTCATGGATGATAGGACTCGCGCCCTCCGAAAATTCAAGGTATGCACCCTTTGAGAGAACGCAGTCTACCTCTGCAATCAGTCATATGATTGTACAATCCTCCTTTGCTTTGCTACCCACCATAGTTTGTCGGCATTTGCAAAATTAAACTGATTTCGATTCATTAGTTCATGACATCACAGAAAATCTTCAAGATCGTTGTATGCTGGCCGCCGACATCAAATTGTAGAAATTTTTAATTCTCAGGGCTTTTGCGTTTTAGCGAAAATGGGATTAAATTTTTTTTTCGCAAAAAAACAAACAAACAAAAACAAACAAAAAAAAAAAACCCTTACTGGTCCTTAAAAACTGGTGACATCAAATATCATAGGAGCAAGAAACTGAAGTGCAAAGGTTTTACGAATCTCCGAGTCCCCTTCATACGTGCTTGATTACATGCTTGATTTTGTAGGGGGGAAAACGCAAATGCTGCATGATAATTCGTACAGTGGAATACGGCATATCCACAGCATGTGAAATAACTGGCACATACACACTGTCATGTGACGATTGGCCGTTGGCTTCCACAACCGCTGTAGCAACATTTTTTATGCAAGTACACTAGACTCGCTTTCGTCCTCCACCTGGAAGAACGCCAAGTTGCCCAGATCTTTCAAATTTTTGTATCATCTTCCATAGAGCACACAGAGACATTGGACCTCTTCATATCTTGTTTTATATGGCTGAATTCTTGTAACAGCTGCAATGGAGTTTTGTTGGTTCTGATAGAACAACGTTAGCAGTAGAACTTTTTCTTACAACATAGACGTGAGGTGCAGACAAGTAATGCTGATGTACAATTTGCCTTCTTATCCAACAAATATTACCAATAGGCATTGTAACGCGAATGATGTTTTACTTGTTCAATTTAATCAAATAAATACCATTTGTGCTCCAGCCCCAACTATCAACAGATTTTTGTACTAAAATGTTGTATTTAATAAATGTCAAGCACATCATTTGAATTATCTGTAGTACAAATTGTGTCTTTTTTGGAGCAGTAGAACACACTCCAGAGCTCTCTGAAGTTGGAAATTTATTTCTCACTAACCCTGTATATCACTACATAGAAGATTAAAGTAGCATTTTAGAACTACTTCAAACTCTTATATCAACTCAAGTGAATAGCTTAAATGTTTTTGCCATCATGTGTAAAATGTATTTTATCATTAAGTATGGAAATGCTTCTATATTTTTACAAAAAGTTATGTAATAATTACTCTGGGTTAAATACTTAGTGAAGATTTTACCTGGATTAAAGTTATATATAGCTGTCAGATTTTAATTTCAACTTCGTTAGATTTGTTTTATATGTTTGTACTACAGTCGAATCTCATTAACGTGAACATTCATGGTAATATAAAATTTATTCACATTAAAAATAGTTCACATTTTTTGAAAGGATAGGATCATTTTGCAAGACAAGGATTCAGGAAACAGTTCACGTTAGAAGTAACTCACGTTAACTTGATTATAATGTATTCTAATTCAGCTTGATATCCTAATGGGGAATTTGCTTCGTATAGAAAAAGTATGGTTATGTATATTTAACAGTATTATATATAGTCTGGGGTTACTTCCCTAGACCAGTGTTTTTCAACCGTTCACACTTGTGTGTTGCGAGACGTCCACAGATGTGTCTCTACAATTTTTGAAACATGCAATACCTGTCTATTTGGTCGCAGACACTAAGCTTGTTTTCTTTCTTTTAATCAAAATTATGTTTATTTATTGTAGTTCATCTATTTTTATATTTTACCAGATCAGCTAAGTGGTGGTGTGGTGTGGTGGTTTTTTTTGTTTTTTTTGTAATTAGTTTTGGTATGTCGCAAAATGAAAAAGGTTGAAAATCGCTGCCCCAAACCATCAGAGGTTTGGATTCCTCGGAAAACTGTAGGTTTTCATGTGCAACATGAACCTTGCTGTTCTCGTACTGTAAAACTTTAAAAAAAAAATAAAAAAATTCTACAGTTAAGGCATCTTTTACATTTTTGAATTTCCTAACTTAAAATTATTTTGTTATAGGTGGTGGTGCAGCAGGTGGATGGGGAGGTCCATCGGGATCTGGATATGGAATGCAAGGTTATGGAGGATATGGACAAGCTGGATATGGTGCCTACGGTGGTTATGATTATGGTGGTTATGGGGGATATAGTGGTTCTCCAAGCTATGGTGGATACGGTGGCTACAATTACGGCTGGTCCGGATATGGACAAAATGGATATGGTGGGGGATATGGTACGTCTTAATACTTAAATATATGTATAATTATCATTCAAATCAATTGATCAGGGTCTATCATGTAAACATTGATAAAAATAAACAAGAAAAAAAAATCAGACTAGTTTTTGGAATTTTAAAAACATTAGTAATTTTGTAGTCTCTTACCAAAATATACATTCATGAAATAAAACAAAGTGAAAAAGAAGCAAATGAATAAAATATACACTTGTTTTATATATTTGTGAGCATGAATATTGTTTACAGCTCTACTGTAGCTTCATACGTTTGTCTACCATTCCAAAAGAACTGTTGAATTTAAATGGTAGTAATGAATTTAACAGTTAGCAAATGCTTGCTCGTTTTTACTGATCTTTAGTTTGGGGTTTAATTCCCCAGGTAACAGAAGCTCTGATTCCTCAGAAAACTACAGGTACTGTCACAGCGTGATCTTTGCTGGATTTTTTTTTTTTTCACCGTAAACAAATTAAAACAAACTTAAACAAATGTTTTTTTGCCATAAAGCATGTTTACATTTTCTTACATCACGTTAATCAAGTGAATTTTCATCATTAACTAAGAGCATATTTTATCTAAAATATAATATAGTAGGGTCCAGCTAAATTTATAGTTCACCCACATGGTTAACATCACATGTTTGACCTCACTAGGCTGTATTCGATATATACATATGTTAGAATTTAGAGATAAAGCCCTGTGGTGAGGCAGTGGTAATGTGTTCATCTAGCATGCAGTTATCCCTGATTTGACCTGCAACTTTGCAAAGAAAAAAAAAGAAAAAAAAAAAAACCACCACGCTTACTTTCTAACTGCCCACCATAGTCTTGGGGTTGGATTCCTTTGTCTCAAGAGGTTAGGATTCCCCGGAAAACTGTATAGGTCTCTGCGCAGCATAACCCTTGCTGTCCTTGTGCCATAAAACTTCAATAATATTTTGGAGGTCACTTTAAGTCACTGATTCCATCATAGGTGACTTGCCATGCAGGTTTGGAAGAGTACATACAAACATGGAAATACAAACAAAAATGAATATATGAAATAAACAAACATGAAGAATACATACAAATATAAGAATACAAATAAAACTTGCTTTAGTTAATTTTTATACATCAAAATAAATATTGCATAAATAAAAGTGGTTGTAAAAATACACATTGTTATAGCAGTTTCCAAAATCTTGACATTAGCTCTATGGTAGCGCAGAAGTACCACATTTATCTATCATGCCATTAACCTAGGTTTGATATCAGTGGTAGTATAGAACACACTTTTTTTTTGGTCCACAAGGGTGTTCTTTCCCAGACAACAGTTCGGATTCCAATTCCTTGAGAAACTGTAGGTCCCAGCATAGCATGACTTTATCTGTCCTTGTGCCATATAACACAAACAAAACCATGACCAGGAAAATTTTTAGTTCTTTGTATTTTTCTTGAAGTTAAAACACAGCTGTATATACTAGGTAGTGAACCAAAAAATTCAATATATTAGTAATAATCCAAATATCTTTCATTTCATTCTGTGTTTATTTTTTACACAAAAACATGCTACAAATGAGTAATTGGCATTATTTAAGTTTCCTAAATTCAAAAATATAAAATACACTAAATTCTAATTCATGCTTAATATATAAAAGTATTTTAAAATTAATTTCATGTGGACTTTTTAATTAAGCTTCTATTTTCATGCCAAGAGCTTAATTTTTAACAACTTATCAAATTAAATACATGTGTTTAATTTTAAAACTAGTAATCTTCACATGCATTTTTTTGTAAAATCTGTGTATTAAAATGAGTTGTAAATGGTTCTCTCACTACTGTAAATATATTCAATATTTTTTATTTAAAATTGAAAAATATGCATCCTCTTTAGTACTTAATGGTTCATACAAAACATTGTATAAAATGTTTCAATGAACTAGAATATTTCATAAAACACAAGTGAACTTTGGACTTGAATATAATTTCAAATTTTTAATCTGTTTCTTTAAGTAGTAATTTAATGATTAAAACCACTGCATTATCTCATTCTGTTCAGTTCACATTTCAGTGTTTATTGTCATGTCTACACGTATCAAAGGTTGCAAATTACATAATCATCAGTTGTTTTGAGATAATTTATAGTACAATTTTAGGATAACGAACTGCTGTTTTTAAAATGCTTATTTTTGTATTTTAACGGAATAGGTTATTTACACAATTTTCTAACCTATGGAAAAATTTAGATTGGTAGTGTTGTCCTTTACTCCTAGATACACATACATAAAGAGTTGACATTAAAAGTTTTTTTTTAAATGGAGAAATTTTTAAATCTACGACATCTATAGATTCTTATTTTATATAACATGCTCAGATCTCAGCTTGCCAATCAAATAAAAGCTCTCTTATGTGTTAAATTTCTTATCTTTTTGGATATTAAAAAAAAAAAGGTTTGTTTCTGAATGTTCCAAGATTTCCTTCTTACTCAAGCAAAAACCTGACATGTAAAATAAGTTTTTGTTTAGTATCCTTTTTTGGGTTTGAAATTCATTTGAACTAAAAAGTCTATTCTTTTATTGTGTTTTTAAGTCTTTTCATTTTCGCCATTTCAATTATCATTATTTAAACTAATTAGTGGTGTAAACAAATTTTTGAAAATTTGAAGTGCTATCCATTTTCAATTGCAACCGATGGAAGCAACAAATGTTGATTCAAAGCTGTATCCAATACTGGTAACTTTCTTCAATCCTTTATGTAAAAATATTATGAATTGTCTTTTATTTGTGCTATCTTTGAAAGCTGACGAAACTGGGTTAAATATTGGAAATCTTCTGGTAAGTGCTTCACAATCTAAAAACATTTCGATTTCTAATTGTGTAGCCTTTGTCTGTGATAATGCACCTGTTGTGATAGGAAATAAAGCAGGTGTAGCAGCAGTGTTAAAGAATTGTCACCAACATATTGAAATTATGGGCTGTTCCTGCTACCTTATTAACTTAGCAGCTGAAAAGAGTATTGCATGTTTGCTATTTAAAATCGATGAAATTTTTGGTAGACATTGACTATTACTTACAAAAGAGTTCGAAAAGAAAAGATAGGTTGAAAATTCTTCAAGAATTTCATGAGACTGGTGTAAAAAAGGTACTAAAACACGTTAGCTTTGGTTGGTTGTCTGTTGGAAAGTGCATAGAGCGTATAATCCAGCAGTGGCAACCTTTGATTAGTTTTTTAAGGAAGAGGCCATGAAAAGGAATCAGATCACCCCACTTTCTTTCTTTACTATTCCCTCTATCAAAGTTTTGGTTGAAAATGCAGATAAAGTAAAAGAACGTAACAGCAAAAAAGCATCGCAGAAATTAAAAAGGAAAGCTCAAAATTATGTGGATATTTCTAAGAAACAAAAAACTGAAAACTCCATGTCTCGTGAAGAAAGGTTGTTTTATTTTCTGTCGGAAGATATCAATAAGGCTTTCTGTTTATTTTTATCTTATACTGTGCCTATATTTTAAAAAGCAAATGCTCAATTTCAGTCTGCGGAACCGTATATTCATATGCTAAAATCTGTTCTCTTAAAATTGTACAGAGAAATGCTAGTGAAATTTGTAAAACCAAGCGTCACAAAATTATGTAATAATATTTTGAAAGTCCACTATCATGAGAGGAGTAATCAAAAAGATGATGTTGATATCTTAATTGGAAATGGAACACTGAAAGTAATCCAAGATTTTAACATCCATGATAAAAATGAATTTTATGAAAACGTCAGAAGCTATTTCATAGCAGCATGTGACTACATGCACAATAAATTTCCTTTTGAGTTAGAAGTGTTACATCATGCAGAGGTTACACAAATATCGAATTTTGAAAATGCATCATTTTCCAGCTTAAAATATTTTACAGAAAAATTTCCTGTTCTTTTGTTCAATAATACAGAAGATGAAGCTGTTGATGCTTTACAAACAGAATTCAGCGAGTTCCAGGCTTTTAAAGTTCCACAAACTGTGAGTAATGAAGGTAGCATTGATGCACAATGGGCAGCCATAGGTAAAATAAAAAATGATACTTGTGAATTAAAATTTAAACGACTTTCTCAGGTTATGCTGTCAATACTTACGATCCCTCACAGTAATGCAGCATGCGAGAGAGTCTTCAGTCAAGTGAAGAAAATTAGAACTGACTTCAGGTCAACCATGTCTGATGACACATTAGAAAATTTACTAATAGTTAAATGCAGACAACATGTGAAATGTTACGAGAATGTATTTGACAAAAAATTTCTCGAAAATGCAAAATCTTGCACTACAGCATTTGTAAATTCTAAGAATTAATATTGCGTTTAATACAGTTTAATCCTCTATTATTATTAATTTAATAAATACTTAATTTCCTCATTGTGCCTGTTTTTCATAAATTATGTATGATTTTGTTTAATTAAAACATGGTGGCCTGCCCACGCGTGCGTGATTGACTACAGATTTTTCACTTCTAGAAGTTGGCACCTATGCCAATGTGAAATTTATGCTTTTCTTTTGATATACAAATACTTGATTCGGAGTCTGACCTTATATGAACACACCCTGATTTCATCTGAAGAGATTTCTGTCTTTACTTTCATTATTTTTTAAATAAAAATCTTGCAACACAAATACAGACAACTCAGTTTTATTTCATAATTTCTTATGCAATCGAGTCCTTTTTTTTTTTTTATGCAATATATACATTCCTCAGAAAATCGCATATATATAAAAAAAAAAGAAAAGCCTTAATTTGCATTGAAGAATTAGACACACATTCTGTAATTTTTTAAAATTGCATGAAGCCAAAAGGGAGTTAAAATTAACCTAAAATTGAATAAAACAAGTTTGTAGAAATTGTACATGTTTAATAAATTCATTCAAAAATCTAAAAGAAATTGTCAAACTTCAATTAGTTTTCTAATTTCATTTTGTTGTATTAATAAGTGAATATTTTGGCTATCTGATAAGGGTCTGCACTGTTTACAAACTTAAGCCAAATCCATGAACGTAATATTTTCCAAATTATTGAGGGGGGGCTCTGGTCCCACAGGCCCATATAACTCTATGCCTATGGCAAAATCACTTTTATTACTAGAAGAGACAGTCTCTGCATCAGCTCTGTAACGTAAAGCCCATTTAGCATGGTGCAGGGGTCATTGGCTTTAAACCAAGAATCAGTGGGGAACCGTTCCATTCACTGATGAGTTCCGGTTCAACGTAACCACTTCTTCTTGACTGACTTTCATCTGGAGAGAACCACGGACCCGCTACCTGTCCTCTAACATCTGAGACAGAGACAGCAACAAACGTTTGATGGTCTGTACAAGTATAATGTTGAATGGGCACACGGACCTTCATGTCTTTGACAGAGGCTTCGTGAATGCGATGAGGTATAGGGATGACATCTTGGAGTCCTGTATTCTCCTTTTCTGGGGTACAGTTAGCTCTGATTTCATTTTAATTAGTGACAACGCATATCCACATAGGACTCACCTGGTCAACAAATTCTTGGAAAGTGAGGATATTCACCGGATGGATTACCGATCTAAATTTCCAGACCTAAACTCTATAGAGCAGTGTTTCTCGGTGTGGTCCACAGCGTCATCACCAAATCTCAGAAAAAAATAACTATAAATTGCTGCTAGAATTTATGTTCTAGTGAGATTTAAAGAATTTCTCTCATAAATATTACTTAATGTAAACCTTACCTTACATTTCATGAAAGATTCAAATGCTCCGAATACACCCATGCTGTCTACATTGCTTATTATTATACAATAATTTCTGCCACCCACGTATTAATTACAGCTCAAACTAGAGCTTGTGTAATTTTGGAGAAAAAGAGACGCTTTCCCCATCCTGGATTCGAACCAGGGTCCCTCCGTTTAGCCCGGAGTGTCTTGGACCGCTAGACGAATGAGGACAGGAAACAACGCTCTCTTTCTCCGTATGTAAAGGTGTTAAGGTATTATTACCCTCCGCAGGGATAACACAATTGCCAAATATGGTCAACACAAGAAAGCCTCCGGGGCGAGATTTTTGTGAGTTTTCGTGGGGGAATTTATTATACAATAATTTCTGCCACCT
>QLNU02015360.1:96025030-96037679 GCA_006491805.2 Dysdera silvatica | reverse complement strand
TATATAGGTCAATCCATCTCAAGTGGTCCAATTATGTGGTTGCTCGACCATTTTTAAATCTTTTTTTTATTTTTTGTCAATTACACTAGTCAACAAATTTTAACTTCCTGTCTGCTTCCGGTATGCAACCTGGCATTTCTTAAAGAATTCAGCCTTCTGATTTTGAATCTGGCATTAGAAATGCTCTACCACGTCAGGTTTTTGAGAAATATGCAGTTGAAATTATAGGGTTTACATTAACTCAATGTTAAATATAATGCTTTGTATTTCGAATAAAATTTTCGTACCCTCAACAAAAATAGATGACACTGATAGAATATAGTCACTCCGGAATACCAAGTATTGTTTTTGTTTATGTCTGTCATTAATAGTTTCCAAGATATATCATTTTTAAATTTGGCAAGTTTTTTTGGCGATTTAGCGACACGTTGGCAATGACTTTTGATAGTGCAGTGCAAATAATGACATTAAAATAGTTATACCCATGAGCGTACGCAGAAAATATAAGGAGGCTCTATATAATTAGTTTGGGTCCCACAGACCTAATGTTAATTTTTTCCCATTGTGGGTGTGAACCCCCATGGGAGGTTATGACCCACATTACACCTCTGCATTAATTCCAATAACGTTACATATTAGATACATGGATGCAATTAGTGGATAACGACCTAAATTAGTTTTCAAACTGTGGGTCGTGACCAATGGGTCGCGAACTGATTTTTAGTGGCCCATGAAAAGTTTCTGAGCTGCAAAAATTTTGTATTTAATTAAAAAAAATTAGATCACAATAAGCTTAATAAAAATAACGAAGTTTAAAAAAAAAATCCCTCTGCATGTCTTTAACATCAAAATGGGCCGCAAATTGATTGTTGTTGGAAACTGTTCATTGTAACTGCAAAAAATCGGAAAATTGATTAAAATTTTTTTAAAACAACAGTATAAATAATAAAATTAAAACACCTTGATGGTTATAAAACCAAATAAGTAGGTCGCAAATCTGTGTCACTCTCGAAACGTGAATAGCGATTTTAAAAAATCACTTTATACATCTCTTACTAACTTACTGGATGGTGGGTTTGAATCTCTCAGAAGCCAGGGTTATTTATTTGTAAACGTATCATGATTCGGAGGTTTAGTTAAGCCGGCGGTCCCGTCTCAGGCAGCCCATCGTGTAGCTTTGGTATGTAGAACTACCAAAGCAAACTTTATATATGTTTACATTATGAATATATATGCACTACTGAGCATGCTAGTACTCTGGTTGCAACTCCTTCCTGCATAGGGCCACATTGCGGATTTTTACGGTCTGTGATGAAATGGCTCAACTTCATGTTAGTGTCCCTTGGTAAAGGCATTAACCTGACAATTAACTGTGCATGGGGATTTGAATTCCCATGTTTTTTAAATGTATCATGGTTCAGAAGTTACACAATGCAAGTGGTCCCATCTTAGATGGCCAAAAACGTACCTTTGGGACGCAAAACATAAAAAAAAAAAAGCAGCATGCTAATACGCTGCATTTTATATACAGAATTAATTTTCAGTTATTTAATAGCTATAATTTCTACTATTTCATGGAGTGGAGGGGGGGAGGTTGCAACACTCCAAATGCAAGTTAAATGTATTTTGTGTGTGTTCTCTTAAAATATTATCGCCTTTATTTTTGTTACCTCTTAAGTTTTATCACACTAGGCTGCTACCTAGTTCACCAACATTGACATTAGCGTATGCAGAAATTCAGAAGGTGAGGGTCTTTGATGGAATTTGCCTTTAATGGGCGGGGGCATATTACGCTTATATCGTGATGTCACTCCTATAGACCTACTGTTGATTTTTTTTCCAATAGGGGGTCACAACTCCATCAACTCCCCCCCTTGCATACACCAACGTATATGGATGTCTACCTTAACTCTATCATGACGTTCTACATTTTACAAGGTGAATTATTCTTAACATACGTTTTTTTATTTCTTCTTAAGAAAGGGTTCAATTTCACAAGCATTTCCATAAATTATTTTCTACCAACCCTGAACGTAAATTTACGTTTTTGAGAAGAAAAAATTACAAGCTTTATAACAATATAAGCAGAGTAGCTCTACGATTTTTAGATCCTTTACCGCTAAAAACCAACCGCGAAAGGCGAAAATTCCTGTGAAGGTTGAGGCGAAGTTTTGCCAGCGGCCATTTTTACACTACATTACTCCATTTGCCACTATTTTCTGAAATTATTAATATTTGGCATTACACATGCATATTTTTTATTGAAAGGCAAGCATTTGTATTTTAACGCTTTCGGCTGATGTCCATGATAAACTGTATGAATTTTAAAAATTTTATAAAATCCCTGCTTTTGATGCTTTTTAAATTTTTGTTGGCTGATATCTCAAAAACTAGACGTGATACGCAAAAAATAAGCACATATTCGGATTCAGGAAGCCAACTTGAGTCAGAAATGATGCATGGCATACCAGTAGCGAAATAGCTCTTGACCAATGTTATTGAAACACAGTACAATACACAGTAGTGCATTGCTCATATTTTCACATATGAGAAAGTTGCACTATTTTGGTATGTATTGAGGCCCAAGCATGCTATAGTGAAGCATGGGCCATAGGTAAGAGTATGGTAATCAGTGACTACATGGAAAATATCCTTATTTTATATGCTGATTATAGCATATTCAGAAGAGTTGGCAGTGCTATAAGTAACGGCAAAAAGTAGTTTGTTACATGGTCATTTCTAATAAGTCATGGTAGTGTTTATAATTAACCAGTTAAAAATTATGGTACATGACGATTATTTATACATAAAAACATTAAAACTACCATATCAATAGCTTGTATGGTCTGCAGTGTTCACAAAAAAAAATATATATATATATTTCCAGAATAGTATCTCCTGTTGTTTTTTGATTCTGGAATGATCTTTGTGCTAAAGCTCCATTGAAGAGATTTTTGATAAATGTTGCATATTTTGTCATTTGCTCTTCTTTTCAAACTGCACTGTAAATAAACACAGGATATATATATGTCTGTGACTTAAAAATGCAATCCATTGATTACATGGCTCAGTACTTCAATTGAGTCAAAATATTGATACTTTCATTGAGATAAACATCCAACATTGGCGAACTTCATATGAGAGCATTTAAAGTAAAACTACTAAAGCACTTTAAATTTAAAGAAAATGCTCTATCATTATGAAACTTTGCATGCACAGTTAATATGTAAAAATAACAAAATGGTTACATGTTAATACATAACGAATACTCTAATGACTGTACAAATAAATATAAGTTGTGTCATGGGGTATAATGTCCTGTAGCGGATTCTGCCAGTTCCTGGAATTGTTGGCTTGGTTTGCACATATTCTGTGATCACCAACTGCTTTCCCAGCATATTCCAGGCATGTTTGATTAGCAAGAGGTCTGAAATGCCGTTGTTGCTATAGTTACTTTTGAAGTTATCCTCTAGCTCTTAATTTTAGGGGACATCAACTCTCTGTAGCAATTATGTGTGCCCTGCTGGACCAACATCATCTTACTGCCACATCACTTCAACTGAGGTAATAGCTAATAAGTCTGCTTGGCCGTCTTGCTTTTCTTATGCCTATGATGCAACATCTTTCAAAATCACTTGATTGCCTGTATCATTACACCTGGAGTCGACACTACGATTATTTGTTATAATTTTTAACGCTGATTTAGAAGATACCTTTAGTTTTTGCAAAATGCATGTTTTGAGTATCTTAAAGATGACGAGTCAGCAATCTTTTGGCGAGAAATTTTAATCTGAATTTTGTTAAATAAAATATTACAACCTTTTAATGGTAGTGAAACTGTGTGTAAAAATGGAAGAAATGTAAAAAATTATGACAATGCCTACATTTTAAAAACGAATAGCTGTCATAATGTAGAATGTCACAGTTCTCTCGTTCCAATTTAAAAGACCGTTCTTGTACGTTAGCGAACTTGTAAAACTATGTGAACCTTGTAAGCATATGAGATAAATGAAATGTTTCAAATGCACTGTACTCATTGAGTGATCATCTGGTTCAGACTAGGTTGGTTAAAAAACGACTTTGAGCCAAATCTTAAGCATGCCGGAGTAAAAATTTCTCACCAAAAGCTCGCCAACTCATCATTTTTAAGTAGTCATAATTGCTTGAAAATTGAGTTTTGCAAAAAACTAAATACATATTCGGAATCACAGAAACTATACAAAATAGGCCTAATATCGACTAGGCCTCGATACATTGTCAGTCTGACATCGCAGTGTTAACCATGGACCTGGTATGCAGAGGGAAACATGCCTCCCTAACAAAAATAATATAGATTCATACAGAAAAATAAGAACAGGTTGGTGTCTTGAAAAATATTAAACAGTCATGTTATTTTAACATTCATAAAAGATTGTTAATGTGCGAAAAGGCACTCACAATCAAATATCCATTTCTTTGCCCTGCCCTTCGATGTAATAATATTTTGTTTTTAAACAGATAAAATATTTTATTACTTGGAATTTTTAATAATCTTTGGTTAGATCCAATATTGCAGTATCACCACCATCAAATGAGGTGATAACGTATTCAGATTGGCTTCCTTGCTGTCTGGATTTGTAATAACCCTTGCAATGGCTTCACTTTGGATAGTGTATTTTGTTGCGAATGCACAGGAGGTATTCGCGTAGGCATAGGGTTATATGGGCCTATGGGATCCTAGCCCTTCAGTAATTTGGAATAAATTACAATTTTACATGTATTCATAATATGTGCTTAGCGCTCCCCTCCCCAAAAATTTTGAAAACTGTATACTCTGAATGCTTTCCTCCCTCTTACGATTTTTCTGAAGTGAACGTTGCAACGTGGGATCATTTTCCAAATTTTAGCAGAATGGGTGCTGATAACTCTGTCTTTCAAAACCTCTTTATTCTCTGCAGTTCCCTCTATTCTTTAAGGGGTCTCACGACCCTTAAATCATGACCCAATCGAGAATCCAACCCCCCTCCCCCTCGCAGCTAACACGTGGATCTTAGAATAATGGGTCTTTGTAAAGTGATGCGACTAAGGGAGAAAGCAGTGTATGGTAAATATGTATCCCACGAGCCATAAACTTTAGGCAAAAATTGCAAGGGACAAACCCTGTCCTGCTATCACCAAAAGGTTGTCAGTGTGTCTACCAGTCCCCAAGTGAGGAAGAAGTTCCCCAAAAATTGATGAAATTCAATTTTTCGTCGCTAAATTTTCCTTTTATTTATAACCAGAAATGTGCCAAAAAAAAAAAAAAAAAAAAAAGTCTGCTTTTATGTGTAAGAATTTCAGAGTGCAGCATCTTGTTCCTGGGCAGGCTGCAGACACTAGTTTAGAATATGTGATCCTAGCGTTCAAAAGACAATGTAAAGAATTTCTAATTGTTCTCCTTGAAAAATTTAGTCCAATATCTCCTTCTGTAAATAAATTCTTGAGAGGTCATTCATTATCACCTGCAGTTATGCTCAACAGTATTTTAAATTCTCTCCACATATTACTCTTTTATTAAATGAGCTTATTGCTAAAAGGCATTCTACTCCCATTGAAACAGGTAAGATTAAAGAAATCTATTTATGGAATGTACTCACATAATGGCAGTAGGAACGAAATTGGAGAATTTTGATTATAAATAGGATAGATTGGATTTGGTTTTTGAATAGCTTTTTAACTCATAGAGATCGCCATTTTTTAAATTTTCCTAAAAAATTCTAACGTTTCATAGAAATGCTACTGTTAGGCTTTCTTTTTTCATAAATAAGAAGTATTTGGTGGAAAATTTAAATGAGCATTCACTAATTGCTCAGCATTCAATATATGTAGCAATTTCTTCATATGGTGAGAATATTCCGATAACAAGAAATATATTAGAAGTGGAAAAACCATCCATGAGAAGAAAAGAATCAAAACTCTAAAAAGAGAAAAATGCAGCAAAATAATTAGTAAATTTAAAAGAAAGAGGGAACTAATGGAAGAAACAGAAGAAACTCGACAATTTCAAAAACAAATTGCAAAAACTGAGAAAAAGTTGAAACAGTTTTGAAAAAATGCATACAAGAACTCATTCAAGTCCAAACAATATGGATTTTCTTCTGGTATATTTATTTTTTTCAAAGTAATTTGATCTTAAATTATTTGAAATCATCAAAGAATATTTTTCAAATTTTTTGCATATATTGATAAAAAATGTCACTGTAATAATAAAAATAAGTTAATTATTTTTATGCAGTATAATATTTTCTGTGGCACGATTGGCAGTCAGTAAAACAAATGCTTCCAATGTGGTTTATTACACAATATTAAGTCGTGTCATAAATGTTACTTTCAACCAAAAAAAAAAAAAAAAGCCCTTTTCCCTTTAGTAAGAGATTCTGTGACAGAAGAAAAAAAAAATCCTATATAAAATTGTTTTTGAAAAATTGAATATTTTAAATGTTTAAGCATATATAAGTGTTACATATATAACAAATAGTAATACATACAAATAAAGTGAATGATACAATTTTGTGAGGTCCCCAAATTTGATTCCTAGATTTTGGTAAATACCCTGGTTAAGTTCATCCATCTAGGCAGCAAAGGGTGAAAAAAACCTTGGGGTACAAAGCACCTGCTGCCCAAAATTCGGTGTAATTTGTAGAGGTAGTACATAAACAAATAATAAAAATCGATCAGTATAGATATGTTGAAGGTATAAATTAAAAAAGGTGTAGCGATATAATTCGCTCTCCAGTAGATATCCGATGAAATTAATGAAAGTTCAGATTGTACAGTGAAAATAAAAAATTTTTTTTTAGATTTAATCCAATTTTAAGAAAATGAAAAGACAGGGCTATATACAGGATTCAAATTAAACAGGGGGTGTTTAGACCTCTCTGTAGGGAAAACTACTCTGTCAATTTCACCCAAATTTCATACATATGCTCTCCTGAGTATGCGGTTTTGATTTCTGAAAGAAAAAAAATGAGTTCATATTTCGCCCGCTAAGGGAGGAAATGGCGCTGCGGAGCAGGCAATTTATTAATATTAACAACGAAAAAGTGTTTTAACATGCAATCACATTCTTACAAATTCAGTATACAGTAGGTATGACTAAAAAAAAGATTTGTGCAATAACTTTATTGCTATCACATGTGGAACCACACTATCATCACAGATACGGCTCGATATGTCCTCCGTCTCTTTGCTCTAGAAATTGCATTCGATGCACAACACATTCCACGGCAGAACGTAACTCATTCGCTTGGAGGTGGGTTACATGTTACGAAATTCTGTCTTTTAAGACTGCTAAGTTCGGAACATTGCCTTTATAAACGCAGCTCTTTAAATATCCCCACAGCCAAAAGTCACAAGGGTTAAGATCGGGTGACCGAGGCGGCCAAGATGTTGAAAATGACCTGCTAATCACTCTGTCATCCGAAAAGTTTTGCCGTAATAATGTTTGAACAGGCAACGCGATGTGCGGGGGTGCACCATCTTGCATGAAAATTGTAGTGTCAAGACAATTTCTCTGTTGAAGCGAAGGAATGACAAAGTTCCGGAGCATAAATGCATACCTAGAGCCAGTAACAGAACATGTCATTGGCCCCGAGGCCGTATTTTCTTCAAAGAAGTAAGGACCAATGACGAAAGATGAGGTGAAGCCACACCACACTGTCACTTTTGGAGCATGCAACGGAATTTGTTGATGAACGTGGGGATTTGTGTCAGACCAAATACGGCAGTTACGTGTGTTTACAGCGCCATTCAAGTGGAAATGGGCCTCATCACTCCACAGTATCTGCCAAGGCCATTCATCATCCACTGTCATCCGAGCAATGAACATCAAAGCAAATTTTTTGCGCACGTCATTATCACCAGAAAGCAATTGCTGAGTGTGGGCTATCTTATATGGATAAAACTTCAGGACATTTCTCATAACTCTCCACACTGTCGTATATGGCATGTCCAATTCCCGTGATATCGTACGTGCACTACTGCTACCATGTGCACTTGCTGTTCCCTACTCCACTACTGCAGTTGCTGCACTCGAGTTGGCTGCGGCATCGTCCTGGTTTAACGGTGAATGTTCCGCTCTTTTCGGAATGCAAGATTATTTTTCGAAGATTTGTAATTGTTAGAGGGCCTCTGCGTAAACCTTTTACCTGCCGAAATGCTTTAAGTGCCGCAGAAGCATTGTTATTTCGTTGATAAAAGAGCTTAACGAGTAACGCGCGATCTGGTAAAGTAAGTTTCATGACGGAGTCCTCGTATGGTGGAAAAATGCTTCACGACTCCTTATATAGGCAGAGGATGTTGCGCATGTTAAGTAATATGTAAATTGCCTGCTCTGCAGCGCCATTTCCTCCCCTAGCGGCCGAAATATGAACTCAATTTTTAAAAAAAATAATTTTTTAATGAATTAAAATTCAATTAAAAAATTTTTGGAACTGAATTTAAAAAGCCTTTTTAAACAAGCCTTAGGTAAAATTTTTCAGGCGCCTTGGATTTGTCGGCCCCTAATCTTTTTAGGGATTTGGGAGGGGGGGATTTTCCTAATTCCCCTCCCTCCCATATATCCACCATTACTACATTACATTCTAATGTCACATAATCAAAAAATAAAATCATGCGTGCACATAAAGAAACCTATAAACCATTGACCTTTACATTGACTCATCAATGTAAACGCTGATGGTTTCACACTGTCAGTTGACGGAAACTGTGCGATGTCACACCGCCAATTCCAATGTTTGTGCATATGCACGGTTTTATGGTATCCGGTTATATACCGGTTTCACACTGCCAACTGATGTGTGAAATGGGAAACTGTCCAGGTCAAGCGATGAGACGATATCGTAAAACCGCACATAGAAACATCGGAATTAGCAGTGTGACATCAGCAAACTGCTCGTGTGCCGCCAGATGGGTAACACCATAAAATCACGATGTGAAGATGTTGCTTCACACAGGTTTTTCTCGATACATCGCCCAGGCCTAATGTCAACTCCAGATGCAACAAACTTGGTAAAAGGTTCCCTTGTTTTAGTACTCCTGTGGTTTTCACTACTGCTTCCTGTTTCGCTGGCCTGGGTTAAACTGTTAGTAAGATTGATTGTATGTAATGTATCAGGGTTCTGAGGTCACGTTAGATCAGGTGACTTCAACCCTCGGTCTGCCAATGTGTTTTTTGCGGTCCGCTGGCTCATGAAAAAATACAAATTGTTTCACACAAAAATACACACCTTGCTCCTTGCAAATTTTAAGTCTGTATTTTATTTTATTCTGTTTACATTTTCACATTTAGTAATAATTTTCGTAAAATGCTAAAGGACTAAAATAGCACTTGGTCTTCCCTCAATCATGTTTTACTTTAATTTTCTTGCGTATATCGATATTAAAGGTAGTTTTATTGATTTGCAGTGTAACAGTGATTTTAAAATAAAATTCATCTTAGGACTCATTGAATTCTATTCTAAATAAATCGATAAGAACATCTTCCCAACCATCCGACTGCATGCTCTGAAAACGATATCACTATTCGTGAGAACTTACGTCTGCGAACAACTCTTTTCAAGATGAAGTTAGTAAAATCAAAAATTAAGACCAGGATAACTGACGTCCAGCTTAAAAACACTCTTAGGGTTGTAACCCCCCCATCGCCATGGACTTTTGTATGTTTGACATAGGAATATATGAATCGTGGCTCTGTAACCCCTCCCCGTATGAACTTTCTGCTTACGCCACTGGTTGCAACGTCAAAAGTAGGACCTGACAGGCTTATTAACAATGAACAGTGCTAAAAATTCACTAAAAGGCTTGACTTCGCTTTGTATATTAATAACTAAAAGTATTGTAAACGTTTTTAGCTTCCATGCGTACTTTATGTTGTAATATATGTATATTCAGTTCCGGCAGTGGATCTAGAAAATATTTGGGGGGGGGGGGACCAATATAGAGATTAAAAAAATGGCAACAAAAGCATCCCCTGGATCCCCCTTCGTTCAGTCCTAATATTGCTGATACAGTAGTGCGGCCCGCGGGCCAACAAGAATAAGCAAAATTGGCCCTTGGACTGAAAAAGGTTGAAGACCCATGCGTTAAGTTATTCCTCCTATCCTAGAATATCCATAGTACAACCTTGTAATGTAACTCAACAGATTACTTAACATAATGAAAAAAAAAAATCATTTCTTTTTTAAAACGATGTCCTTTATGTTGTCATTAGGGTGCACTCAGGAAATGCTATTAAATTTATAAAGTTTCAGTCATTTGCATATCCAGCCAAAGGCATTCGCACATGGTTATGGTTTTGGAGTCTTTCTTTTTTTACGGCTGTATCTGTTAGTTGTTTTTTTCAACAATAAATGTGTTGCTGGGTCCTAAGAACCTGCTATGTTTAAATATGTGTGTATATTTTGGAAAACGTGGATCTCCAAAAAGCAACACTTTTTTCCCGTATTAAATAGTGGGTCTGTATGATGTGCTATTATTCTAATATTGAGTACTTTCCTTCTATTTTGCATATTTTACATGCTATAGAACGTCAATGGCACCTTGTGTGTGTTACCCATATCTATTTTAAGGTAGAATTGGAAAGAAAGGTTTCGACTTCTTGAAAGGCTGCTTGCAACTATACTCACATTTGTAAAAATTGCAACACCATGAAAGACTCGTGTGAATTGAATGAAATTTAATGTACAAACGACCTGTGTTGATACAAATAAACGATTAAAATTACAAAGCAAAAAAACAATATTACATGTCGAAAATCAGTATTTGGTGAAGCCACCACGCGCTGCAATAAGTGATGCTATACGACGTGGCATGGAATCAAACAGATGTTGAATGTGTGCCTGAGGAAGAGCATTCCAGATTGCTTGTATGCGACCCCAAAGTTCATCTGTAGTAGCTATGGGACGAGGATCACGAGCGAGACGCCGACCAACGAAATCCCACACATGTTCAATCGGCGACATATCCGGCGAATAGGCAGGCCAAGGAAGAAGCTGTATCTGTTGTGATGAAAAGAAGTCTTGAACATTCCTGGCAATATGTGGGCGGGCATTGTCCTGTTGAAATACAGCTCCGGGAATGCCTTGAAGGAAGGGAACAACTTCGGGCTCCAGAACTTCATTGATGTACCGGTTGCTGTTAAGATTACCCACAATTCGTAGCAGCTGAGATCGTCCATGATACGCAATCGCACCCCAGACCATAACGCTGGGGGTTCGTCCACTATGACGTTGGATAACGCACTCCGGAAGGTGGCGTTCACCGGTATAGCGTCTAACACGGATGCGGCCATCACTGTACCCCAAATTAAAGCGGGATTCATCAGAAAACACCACTTGTTGCCAATCAGCACGCCAGTCTCTATGTCCATGAGCCCATTGTAGCCGCAGGCGCCGATGGTTTTGCGTCAGGAGGATCCTGTATAAAGGAACTCTTGCACGCAGTCCACGGTGCAGTAGACGCCGACGAATTGATGAAGCACACAATGATACACCTGTAGCAGTGCACCAACTGTCCAGATGAAGCAAAACGGTCCGTCACCGCCATGCGGACCAGGTGTCTATCATCCCGTGCTGACGTCACCTTTCGGCGTCCACTCCCGGATTTCTGAGTTGTCTGGTTCTCTTGAACCCACTGCTTCCACACTCGCATCACTGTGCTGCTGTTACGCCCCATACGAGCTGCTATTGCACGATAAGAAAACCCTCCTTCACGAAGGCCGATCATTCGTCCCCGTTCAAACTCCGTAACTTGCTGAAATGTCGCCCTCTTTCGTCGTAGAGGCATAGTGACGTCTCATGTAACGTTTACCACTAGCAGATAACCATACACGCCCCGCTACAGCCCTCTATTTATACGGATCCATCAGCAGTTCAGAGGGCGCTGCTCAGCCCACGCATGCGTGATGACTCTGAAATTCTAATCATTTGAATAGCATACCCTAATTTGCATTTCCTGAAATTTTCAGCTTAATCAAGTGATTCCTTCATGGTGTTGCATTTTTTATGAACAGGAGTATAACTTCGCAATCCTATACAGCAATCTCAGTACCTAGGTAATGTATAAATACCAGTTCTATAGCAGTCCAAACTTTAAATTTGAATGAAAGTCATTATTTCACAAAATCACTGATTTCAAACTCTGCAGAAATTTTGTCCGTATACATGATGACTTGTAAGTAAAATACTGATACACTGCATGTAACTAATAACACAAATTATTGCAGTGAACTTAAACTGTGATAATTTGTGCTATTATATTATTACAGGGTCTGTCCGGAAAGTAATGTGATACATTTTATTATGAAGCAACTGTTTGCAACGCGCTCTATCATCCACCAGGAGCGATGGTGGTGTAAGTCAACTACCGAGCAAGTGCTTGCTCAGTTGTCTCCGAGCTCTCGGATGTGAAGGACAGGTGGTTTCGTAAATCTCCGTCGAATGAGTATTCATTTAACATGTTGACTGCCGCATGTGTTTGCAACGAAATCTCCGTCAGGCCATGCACGCCGCTGTACAAAGCGTAAGTTGCTGGCTCATATCTGTTCATTTGTTTCTATCGATACATTCCTAAGATCCTCACTTGTCACCTCGCTTGTACTCTGCATGAACAGTTCGAATCTTTGCCGAGTACC
>QLNU02015360.1:96004495-96016498 GCA_006491805.2 Dysdera silvatica | reverse complement strand
ATATATGCACTATGGTGCAATAAAATATATGCACCAAGAAAGAATTGAGTCATAACTACGAAACTCGTCATGCAATTGTGGTTCGGCAAGTTATGAAAATAATCAAGCATACAGCTCCAATGTGTTGTGGAGGCATGCAACGCGTGTATGAACTGCGACGCGAGTACACTTTAAAAGGGCCGGTGCGCTCAGTGATGGGCATTTACAACTGGATTAGCAGCTCAGATACACGATATTGACACGAAAGATGCTTTACAGACGTTCCCTACGGCATTACAAACATTTGTCCGACTTTGAGAGGGGGTGAATCATAGGCGTCAGAGAGACTGGTTGGTCGAATAAACAGATCGGCCGACATATTGGATAGAAGAGTTTAAGTATATAATTACAAAGCTGATACCTTCATCTCTATTCCATTTTAAATGTATATGATCTCGAAGGATATTGATCAAAATCGCACTTACAGATTGAATAATTTAGCTAAAACACCTTTTTCTAATGAAATTTTGAGTCATATATTTGACAAAACTGCTCCTGTATATATGAACCAATAATTTTATAAAAATTATATATTGGTTTTAGCAAACGGTAATTTTCGAAGAAGTTTAGTCAAAAGTACAAGTTTTTCAAAATTTTCAGTATGCAATGTGGTACGAAAAGCACAGATCGGGAAAATTATTTTATCAAGATATTTATTATAACAATAAATTTCAAATTCCCCTAACTTAGGTCTTTACATTTCAAATTTCCCCGACTTTTCCGGTTCAAAAAAAAAAAAGATTTCTTGACTTTTCCAGGTTTTCTAGATCCGTAGATACCCTGACAACATGGCACACGTAGAAAGGAAATTACAGTAAGCAGGAAAGAAGTTGGCACCATTGGTGAGATTGTTATACAGTGACACCGATTTTGTCATAATTTCATTAATGTTACGTTATGATCTGAGATAGCATGTTCATGCACATTTAAATGTCAAAACATATTCAAACTGCATAAAGCATAATTATTATAAGTGGAGGTTTTATACGATATAAAATTTATAGGCACATAATAAATCCGCTTCCTTCCATAATAAACTTCTATACGGCACCAAAATTCTAAAACATGTCATCTATGGATTTTCCTACTCCCTCACATCTAAGACACACCTTGGGCCACACTGCATATTACGTCCTTGTTTTTGTCGCCAACCACTTCCATCTTGGATTACGTCATCATGACTTTCCCTTTTGCATGTATTTCCGGTCGTCATGATGGACTACCATTTGTAAAAGGGCCTACTTTTATATTTTCGGACATTTTTCATATTTCCTATTCTTTTTTAAAAAACTTACCTACGTATATAAAATATCTTCTCTACCTCCCCCCATTCTAACTCCTCCTAAAACCTATCCCTCATTCCACCCCAACTCCTCCTAAACCTATCTATCATTCATCCGTCTACCTTTTTTGGCGCCAATTCAGATTAGACACGGGCGATTCCGCCGCCAGTATGTTAACCCACTATCCTTCCTTGCCATTGCCCATTTTATGGCAACCCTTGGGATAGTTCTCGATTTTGCCGTTAAACGTGTCGTGGTGGCGCTACTGTCGTTCTTTCTCTCCCTGCCCCATAATTCCCGGCTTGGCTCTCTCTTTCTCTCTCGCCGCGGTCTCTAATGGACGGATCTACACGACTATCTCCGACGACCCCTTTGTTCGATTCAACGTGTCTGATCTTCTTTCTTTCTTTCTTTTTATATATATATATGGTTTGGAAATGCGAGGAAGGAAGTCTGTGATTGACTGGCGTATGAATCAAGGTTTGCTTGCGAATGAATACAAGTGTCCACCCCATAAAATATATCCTACCTTCTTGGAGACTATCAAAAGCATCTATCTACCGCAAACGGCCGACAAAACTAATTAGGTGAGTTTGGTTTATAATTCTTCCTCCTCTACATCTCCTCCCTTAATTATTCCTCCTCTTCTCCTCCCTTCTTTGTCCTCTCTTCCTCCTCTACTTCTCCTCCCTTAATTCTTTCACCTCTACTTCTTTCTTCCTCTTCGTCTCTACTTTCAACTCTTTTTCCATGGATGGAATGTTGGTTTTTAGGCGTTTTTTGGAGCCCAGTACTTGGCATTACCGCAAAACTATTCCCACACGGAATTTCTTGCTTAGGAAAAATTATTCAGCCCAAAAAACGTCTAAAATTCAACAATCCATCATGGCGGCCGTCTAAACGTTTTGGCGGTTTTGAAAATGGCGCTAAGTGGTGGATCTAGACTGGATTTTCCCCCTGTTTTTGTACCTTCTTTTACTAAACATACTTTCCTGTGTATAAAACTAAAATGAAAATAACCTTTTTTAAGGTACTTATCTACGTGTTGTCGTCGGAGGTATGTGGAGGAGAAATGGTTTTACGGCCGCCATTTCCTTTTGTTGCAGCCAGAGCTGTACAAAATACATGGAGATATGTATTTTCGATACAAAATACATAGAAATATGTATTTTCGATACAAAATGCAAAATGTATTTTAAAATACTTTTTGAAATACAAATTACATTTGCCAAAGTTTTTACCTGACTTTTCTGCACTTATTTGACCTAAATTAAGCTTAATAATTTTATTATCGTAATCATACCGTTATAATTTTAAAGTAATAAGTAAGGCCCGTAATTTTCATACATAAAATTTAGCCCAAATGATATGCAAATATGCTGAAAATTATTACAAAATATGCACGAAAATATGTAAGTGCATCAAATCCGGAACCTACTCGTAAGTGATGTTTCGAAATGAATAAAATGACAATTTATTGAAACAGCGGAAATGTTCTCGAAATGATTGCATACAGGGTGGTCACAAAAATTCGATTTTGAATTTCCATGATAATTCCCTGATATTTCCCTGTTTGTCACATAAATTTCCCTGATAATGTAATGCTATTAGTAAGTATAACAGGAACTTGTTATTAATTAGTTTACAAAATTAAAATTTCTTTAATCAATAATCAAAAAATAATATAAAAATTCTTATACAAAATCAAAACAAATCACACAAATAATCTGTAGATTTCTATTTTTAAAATTCAGGTACACTTATACATAAATTCTATGCGATTAAGAGGGCAAAAATAGTTTTTGCCCTCTTAATCTTATGGAATTTATGTATAGTGTTATCTGAATTCTTTAAAATTAGAATTAAATTTAGATATCTACGTATAAACAAGATTTAAACTGGCCATTATTTTAATGTACGTACATATTTCTGTGATTTATTTTTTCAACATAATCCTTTTATCCAAAACATATGCTGCAACGAGCTTTTCGATCAATTTAATACCGCTTTCGTAATTTGGTTTAAAAAGTAGTCCATGTACTACACCGTTCTACGAAATAACCGGCTTCAGTAAAGTCTTTATATACGTTCGTAAGGGATTGGATATTGTCGTTCGTAGCTCAGATGGTAGAGCCTCTGCCCGGCAAGTGGAAGGTCGTGGGTTCAGGTCCCACCGAACGCAGAAATATTTATTTTCTTTCGAACGTTTCACCATCTAATCATGCCATAACATGAAAATATACGAAACTAAGCTGATAATTTATTGCTGTTGCCAAAACATTACTAGTTTAGCTATTTTATAGCCAAATAAGTTATTTATAGCCAAATTATGCTATTTATAGCTAAATCTGGCTATTTTCCCTAAAAATTTCCCTGATAATTCCCTGCTCGCGAATTTCCCTAACATTTCCTGACTTTTCCCGGCTGTGACCACCCTGGCATAATATGTACTGAAATGAATAAAAAATATTTTGTTACATAGTCGTGTGTAGGAGGTTCATAAGGGGCGTTACAATGCTAGAAATTACATATTCCTATGTTAAATATACAAAATTTCATTGCAATGGGGGTTACAACCCCTATCAACACCCCCTGCGTACGCCAGTGCTTTGTTACGTCCTTGAATATGATTATGCACAGAATTAATACAAAATACATACCAAAATGTATGTGATACGTACGGAGATACGTTTGAAAATATGGCATCATGAGCATTGGCTTTGGACCAAGGACGCCTACAAGGTGAAATTTGGGGGTGGGGGCGAAGGCCTTTAAAAACGGAAATTTTCTACCATACCTTTTTAATTTTACCTTTTTTTTCTCGAAGAAAATGGAAATACAGGTAGGGGCAATAGCCCTCCCTTGCTTATACCTGCCGGCGCCCATGGCTTGGGGTGGAAAATATTACACTTGGTCTTGACTTGGAAAGTATTACGCATATTGAGAAACATCATCACAGAAATGTGAAAACATAAAATTATTTTTTTCTAACTTTAATATTATCTAATTTCATCATTTACAATTGAAACATATTCTGTAGAGGTTTTTTTCATCTTTATTTTAAAAAAGAAAGGCCTTTTTTAAAAAAGAAAAATCGAATTAATATAATTGATTGAATTACAGGTGGCTTAATAAAATACACACTTTTTGAAAATTTTCATAAAATTTTGCACAAATATTACAAATATGCGCACAAAGTCAAAATATGCAAAAACATTCAAGTGCATAGAAATCCGGACCCAAGTCATAAGTAACCACATAATTCAATAATATGTCACCATCATTTCACATTATTTGTGAATTCACACTTAAAATTGTAAAAATAGTTGATAAGAAATGAAGTCGATTTTGTTTTTAATTTCTGCTGCCATAAGACCAACCATATGCGCTATATAGCGTACAACTAGTCGTATGACATGTATCTGGTGGCAAATCTAAGGTTAGGAGCACTTTGAGAAGAGAGACCCCAACAACGGGGAGATTTGAAATTTTGTTTGAAAGGGGAGAGGAAGAAGAGCAGAGAACCCTTGATTTAACAAGGACATAAAAGCAAAAAAGCTAAGCTTTTGTCCCTGGTTATAATAATAAAAATATTTGATTATTTAAAAAAATTATCATTTAAAAATAAATTGAAAAACACAGCGAATAAAGTAAAATATCGAATAAAGTGCAACGATAGTCAGTAGTAACATTCATCTCGAAGTTAGCACTGTGGCTCAGAAAAATTCTGTATTATACATATATATTTAAAACAAGCGTACAAAGCGAGGAGGAAGTGAACATTTTATGCGAAATGTGTACCATATTTCAGGAAACATAATATAAGAAATATAAATTTTAATTTATTTTCAACATTCCACTTTGTTTTAATTCTAGGTTATATTTTATAAATACGTATTAAATTTAAAGATAACAGTAAGAGGCAAATTATTCATACGGCGCACACATGAAATTCCATGAAAAAT
The DNA here is from genome assembly GCA_006491805.2 of Dysdera silvatica. NCBI lineage: Eukaryota > Metazoa > Arthropoda > Arachnida > Araneae > Dysderidae > Dysdera > Dysdera silvatica. The sequence goes on along the minus strand of QLNU02015360.1, from coordinate 96,011,211 downwards.
GATTAAAGGAAAACTAAAAATATTCAGTATGATTGTGACCAAAAAAACTATTCAGAGAAAATGTCATTGGCTTTCACTAAAACCAATTGTTCGAAACTAGTATCGGATAAAGCATTCATTTTTGGAGTATTTACCATTTCAGCAAAAGAAAATAATCGTTCTACCGGGGCACTAGACGGCAAATTTGTAAATTTTCAAATTTGTGGTATACATTTTCAAAATTTTTAGGTAGGTCGTCTTAAAGAAGAATCCAAAAATTGAATTAAAATAATACAGTCAGACCTCGTTATAAGGTCACACCTGCAAATTTGACAAAACTGACGTTATAAATAGGATGACCTTATATGTGGAATACATACACAGACACACACGCACGCACATATATAGGAAGGTAGGTAGGTAGGTAGGTAGGTAGGTAGGTAGGTAGATAGGCGCGTGCGTGCATATAGACATACACACACACACGGGCGCGCGACAGACAGACTATGGCCGACGACGAGGAGGACGCGTGATTTAACAGCGCTATCGGCTTTCTTACTAAGGTATCAACAGTTAGTGGAAACCTTCGTAAAGATCTTTAAAACGATATCCTAAAAGCAATTAGTGAACTAAATATCGTCTACAATGAAAAAAAAGCGGATCATAAAAGATCTGAAAACGAAAGCAAATTCAATGAGGAGTGAAGAAAGTCAAAATGGCGACAAACCCACGCGACAAACCCGTCATCGGAGGTATGCGGAGATAGCAGACGGCAGGAAAACACGGTGGTCCCAAACATCAGGATTTCCCAACGACGGAAAGCCGACGGTGAAATTCAAGGCTATGGTCAAACCACTTAATAGCCAATCAGGAGAAGAATTGAAAAAGGTAATAAAAGAAAAGGTCGATCCAAGTGAACTAAAGATTGGAATTGAAAAGATGCAAGTTATAGGTAAGGACAGTTTACCAATAATTTGTAAAGAAAAGAAAAGAACGATGTAACAAAATTATGTCAAGAGGTTAATGAAAAATGCAGCCAAGTACTAAACATAAGCGAAAGCAAAAAATTGCTGCCGCGAGTAATTGTTTAAAATATTCCAGAGGATATTAATATTAATTCATTGCTATTTTACCAGTGTTTAACCTTTTTATGTAATTTCCTCCCTGGTACCCTGTATTTTATTTCTCATGCTATTGGGGTAATTAAAATTTAAAATTATCCAGGAGAATGATAAAATTGAAACGAAATTCATATTTACTGGAAAGAGTAGCAATAGAAGAAATTTAATTATTGAAGTCACCCCAGTTTTGACAAAAAAGCTACTAGAAAGCGAAGGAATATTAAAATTAAAATGGAGTATTTGTAATTGCGCAGATTATATAACAATTTTGAGATGTTACAAATGAAACAAATACAATCATCATAATAAAAATTGCGAAGCCGAAATCATTTGTCGTCTTTGCTCTGGTCCACACTGTCTGAAGGAACTTAAATGCAGTAATTGTATAAATCACAATAGATATACCGAAGACGGAAGTAAGTTCAATACAGATCACGCAGTTATGAGTCGTGAGTGCCTTACTTATAAACTTAAACTAGAGAGGAAAATCGAAAACATAGACTTCGGTGCCTGTTAGCTCCATGCTTTCGTTCGTTTCCTAATCAATCTACAGAGGTCTATTAGGGCTACTCACAATCTTTGAGATCTTATCAACTCTAAACAAATTGATATAGCTTTCTTACAGAACCCATATTGCATAAACAACAGAGTGGCCGGTTTTCCAAAGAGTTATAAAATCATTCAAGCAGGGCAAAATCGTGTCAGAGCAGCCATTCTAATCATTAACAAACATATTGACACTATTCTCTTGTCTCAGCATTCAAACGAGGACATGGTTTACTTAAAAATTCTTACTAATAGTTTCCAAATGCTAGTAGCAAGCATTTACCTAGATTGCTACACAAATATCGAAGGCAACCTCATAAAGCTGGATACCACAGCTCGGGTCAAACAACGTTTGCCTTCTTACATTAATTAGATAGCAATGCTCGTTCCACATCTTGGTTTGACACCCTAACTAATCCCAGAGGAAGAAAACTGGAGACATTTCTATCTTCAAAATCAATATGGGTGGTAAATAACAATGCAAATTAGCTGACTTTTCAATCTTTAAACGGGGAAAGCTACATTGATTTGACAGTAGCATCATATTCCCTTCTGCCATTCATTAATAATGAGGTTGTGGAAGATGAAGAAAGCTGTTTTGACCATAGAATTCTCAACTTCACAATCTCAACGTCTCGACATAAAAGTACCTCAAATAACATGGGACCGAAAAGCTATAGATATATAACAAAAAATGCAAACCGGGAGAACTTTGGTAAAAATCTCTTTTGCGAACTCTCTAATTTATTTTTTAATGAATTTCAGATAAATGTCCCTGTTGACCTGGACATTCTCGATACCAAACTCACTTTCATGCTTGAAAGTGCAGAGGATATTGAAACCATTCTAGAAACGTTCAATCTTGGACTTAAAAACGCTTGTAGAAAATCAATGTCAATTGTTAAAAATAATAATAGATATAACACAAGAAACCAGAAAACCGTTAGTTAGTGGACAAAAGAATTAACTAACCTACGTAAAATTGTAAATGCAAAAAGAAGAAAATTTTATCGAACTTATAATAATACTAATTTGCTAGATGAGGGAAAAAAGGATTACTTTGGCTGGAAAAAAAAATACTCGGACCAAATTAACATTTCAAAATTACAATCTTGGAGAGAATTTTGCTCCTCCACAATAGCAGCACAAACATGGAACATATTATACAAAATAGTCTCCAACAAAATTAATCCTCAAACAAACTTACACACAATTAAGAATTCGAACGGCGATTATACAAATAACCTAAAAGATACCGTTGACGTCATTATGGACCATTTCGTACCTAATGATGGGGACGAGGCAGATACAAATTACCATAAATACTGTAGACAATTGATGAAGAACGAAGTAGACACGGAAAATGATTTAAATTTATCTTGTGCGAAATTACTTCGATAACGAAAGGCATGAACCCCAAAAAATCCCCCGGCAGCGATGGAATTTGTAGCGATATCCTTGGTAAAACTATCAAATACTTCCCTCAAATCCATGAAACACTTTTTAACGCATGCCTAAATAGGGGTAAATTCCCGAACATTTGAAAACAATCCAGCATTAGGCACTTTGAAAAACCTGGCAAGGAAACTTCCGACGATGCCTCAAAATATCGCCCCATAAGTTTGCTTCCTCTCAGCGGTAAACTACTAGAAAAGCTAATGATTAACAGGATTATGTATTTTTTAAACAGAGAGAAGCGCTTAAGTGAGAACCAATATGGATTCACAGCTCAAAAAAGTACTATTGATGCTGTTTATAGAGTAAAAGAGTTTATTCAAACAAACTTATGGAATAAAAATGATGTATTAATGGTTTCTTTGGACGTCAAGGGAGCTTTCGACGCAGAATGGTGGCCCGCAATATTAAAGCAACTGCATACCTTCCAATGCCCGAAAACTCTTTTCCAGCTGGCCAAAAGTTATTTTAGCGATAGAATCGCAACTCTTGACACGACAACAATCTCTGTCAGCAAAAGGGTTACTAAGGGATGTCCGCAGGGATCATGTTGCGGACCAGGATTTTGGAACATTTTCTTTGATTCTGTATTGAAGTTGAATTATCCTACCGGTATAGAAGTGATTGCATCTGCTGACGATCTCCTACTTCTAATTACAGCGAAGACTGTGTTAGAATTAGAAATGACTGGAAACGTTTGCTGAAACCAAATTTTTGAATAGTCAACCAACAACAAAATTATTTTCAATGAAAATAAATCAAAAGCAATTCACTTCACACGTAAAAGGGTAAACCACTCTGTATCGGTTTTCATGGATGGCAAAAAACTTGAAATAGTTAAAGATCTAACGTATCTCGGTGTACATTTCGACAGTAATTTGAATTGGAACCTCCACGTCAATGATATTTGCAATAAAGCTCTGAAAATAATTAATTCATTATCAAAAATGGCTAAGGTCTCCTGGGGAATAGGATCACCAGCATTAAAAATTATCTATGAAGGTGCTATTGTTCCCTTGATGACCTATGTGGCACCTGCATGGATCACAGTTTTAGACAAATTATACAACCAAAGGAAACTCAAGTCAATTCGGAGAAGCATCGCCATTCGGATAATCAGTGGTTTGCGTACTGTGTCCTACGACGCTGTCTGTTTGTTGGCGGGAATTACTCCGATCTGTTTAAAAATTAAACGAACATCTGAAACTTATTGCTATATGAAAGAGGCTAGAAAAACACAAAGTCACGACTTACCAATTCTCTTCAACAACTGGTTGCATCCTGGTAAAATTATTGACATATTTGATACGAATTATATCAATCATGAATTCCAAGTATTTACAGATGGAAGTAAAATTAATAACTGCGTTGGATGTGCTTACATAATTTACAAAAATAGTCACGAAGTCACTAAACGAAGTTTCAGGCTTCACCCTCTTTGTTCCAATAACCAAGCGGAAGCAATAGCAATTGAAAAAACCTTAGAAAAACTGAAAGACTCTGTATTTAGTGATTCCACAAAAACAGCCATTATTTTCACAGACAGTCGGACAACGAATCGACTCAATTAAAAATTACAATTGTTATTTTCCCATTATGGAGAATACACGGCATCTTCTAGATAAATTGCATCTACAAAACTGGAAAATAAAACTGAAATAGGTAAAAAGTCACAACGGAACTGAAGGTAACGAAAAAGTGGATGCATTAACCAAGCTGACAGCCCAATCAGAAGATTTACCATTAATATATGAAAAAGTCCCAGTCATAGAAATAAAAAATATGATCAAAGATTCATTATCCAGCAAATGGGAGGATCATTGGCAACAAACTGAGAACGGAAGCCTCACAAAAAGATTTTTCCCTTCCGTCAAAGATAGGTTAAACGCAAATCACTTAAAAATCACATATCAGCTAACGCAACTCCTAACAGGACATGGAAGATTCGGTCAGTACTTTCGACGTTTTGGCATTCGAGAATCGTCAGCATGCTCCTGTGATGGAACTGTTGAACAAACCGTGGATCATGTCATACTACGCTGCCCAACTCTGGAAGCAGCTAGAATTGGCCTACTCAAGAAAACAGTTGCCCACGGTGAACTATGGCCATCAGAATTAAAAGAACTGGTCTCAGAACGTTATTTTGGCGACTTTTTAGCTTTCGCTAAGAGTTTGGACATCATGCAAATTTAATTTTTTCTGTACACTTCCCATTGATCATTCTTACTCCAATTGATTGTTGTTGTTTTTGTACATACCTTGTACATATTTTTGTATGTGTATATATATATGACGTAAATTTTATTAACAATGTAACATATATGTCTTGATTTTTCAATGATCAGCAAAGACATCAAAACATGTAATATTTTATGGTGCATGTTACATAAATACTCTTTTAAAAAACATACATACATGACGTTATGAATTTTAACCGTATATATAAACAAATAGCACAAACATTATATAAAAATTAAGTTAATAAATTTAGAATAATAACTTTTAAGTTAAGAAATTTTCAAATTTATTTTGAACTTCAAAGAATTTACGCATAATAGTTTATAAATGACGAAGACAAAATTGTATTGTACAGCGTCGTCTTTGCTATTACATTGTGTTTTGTAAAAGCTGCTAATGATTGGTTATATTTCTTAAAAGTATGGGTAATTTTTTTTATCTGCAAATGATAAAGTTTTTCGTCTCATACGATATATCGTATACAAATGCCGTAAATCAGATAAAATTCTCTTGCTCTTATGAGAAATTGCTCCTTGCAAATACATCCCGTGGTTGTTTTGTCTCTAGCTCAATCTAGTCCCAAAAGCTTGACTGGAGAAGGGAAGAACAGATTCTTGAGAAAAAACACCACCCACTAAACCCTCTCCCCTTCTCTATTTTACTACGAAGATCCTCCCAACCCCACAGACTAATGAGTGCTTGACAATACCGTAATACTGAATTCTCAGAACTTAAAGTGACTTGATAAACGGGTTTCCGTCCAGAGCCTGGCCACATAAGCAGTAAAGTGTAACACAGAATTCCGATTCAGTAAACCGGGACTTTCGAAAAGTGACCACATATCGAGGCCCGACTCTAAACAAAAAAATATACGGATTTACATTTGAAATTTTACCCCCTCCCCTTATAAGGGGGCGGCTTAGTTGTTATAAAATTAAAAAAGAAAGTGAAAATATTAAACTTTTATTCTGAACAATTTTTGAATTGGATGCATATTTTCTGAGATATTTATATTTTTCGTTATAAATAGATCGTCCTATGTGGCGACCCCCACTTTGCCAGAAAAGGCCTTGTCTTTCTCATATTCTTATGGCAAATGAATTTAAGGACGTGAAGATACTCCACTTCATCCTTGACTTTCACTCTTATAATAAAATTAAATAAATATGTAGAACTTGCCGTTAAGTAGTTTTGAAGTTGGTTATTGCCACAAAGGTTGCTCAAATTATTGAAATTTTCTTCCTTTCTTTGCATCATTGGCACTATGCTTTTCCACTGTACCAGCACTTGAAGAAATTGTAAAGTACTTGTCATCTAAAATGGCACATCTATTTTTGTATTCATCAAAGTTCCCTACTAGCACTGTTGCCGTTGTTA
>QLNU02015360.1:95967527-95995983 GCA_006491805.2 Dysdera silvatica | reverse complement strand
GGAGAGCCTCCGCCCGGCAAGTGGAAGGTCGTGGGTTCAGGTCCCACCGAAGGCAGAAATATTTATTTTCTTTCGAACGTTTCACCATCTAATCACGCCATACCATCGGCGTTGGTATCACTACGCCAATAAACGTTGATTGATTGACATTGTTGTTTGATTTAATCTGCGTAGTGTTCGATTTATATAAAATAAATACATACCTGTATGCTGCAACGTGCATTTCGATCAATTTAATACCAGTCTCTTTGCAATTTGGTTTAAATAGTAGTCTATGTACTATACCATTCTGCGAAGTAACTGGCAACAATATATACGTTCGTAGCTCATAGGAGAGCTCCGCCCGGCAAGGGAAGGTCGTGGTTCAGACTCCACCGAAGGCAAAATATTTATTTTCTTCGAAGGTTTCACCGTCTAATCACGCCATACCATCGGCGTTGGTATCACTACGCCAATAAACGTTGATTGATTGACATTGTTTGATTTAATCTGCGTAGTGTTCGATTTATATAATATATATATATATATATATAAAGAAAGGTCTTCAACCAGTGTGTATTGCCAGTCCTCTCTTATGGATCAGAGACATGGAGTCTAACAGTTGGAGCAATACGAAAGTTACAGACAACGCAAAGGAGCATGGAGAGGTGCATGCTTGGAATAACTAGGAGAGATCGAAAAAGAAACACTTGGGTGAGAGAGCAAACTAGAGTAGAGGACATCATTGTTAAAGTAAAAGGGCTGAAATGGCGATGGGCTGGGCATATTGCAAGAAGAACTGATCAACGATGGACAACAGAAATTCTGAACTGGATTCCAAGAGACCACCGAAGACCTAGAAAACGTCCTCAAACTAGATGGGTGGATGAAATAAGAAAACAGGTTGGGGTGACGTGGAAGCGAATTGCTCAGGATAGACTTGTGTGGAAAGCATTTGGAGAGACCTTCATCCAGCAGTGGATAGATAATGGTTGAATATGATGATGATGATGATATATATATAACAAATTGCTTACTAACACGAATTTGAAAATATCTTAAGAGGAAAATAAGCTCAATTAGAATGAGCAAACCTTCACACATCTTGTTAAGCTTAATTAGTTCCCACATGCGTGTTCTACCCACATAAAATAAATGTTCAAAGTTCTTTCACGCAAAAGAAAGCACCAAAACATTTAAAATTAATCCGTAATTTGTTTTACATGCTGTCCATCCCCTTGTTTGATCAGACCGAGAATGTAACCAAACATTAAATACGCCAACATGAGCAATTATACTTCATGTGTCCAGCCGTTTTTAGAAGAGCCGCTCAAAAAATATTTTGTGACACCATTATTATAAAATAATGATATTTCTGACGAAACGGAATATTTTTTTGAGGATCGGCGGAATTTTACAGTAGATACCCTTTATAGTAAATTTCGATATAATCTTATTCTGTGACACGCTGGCCTTGCCCGCTCGTAATTAATAAAATAGAATTAGTCTCAGAAAGTTTAGAAATTTTAAACGTATAGAGAATTTCTTCAACAAAACATTATATTTTTAAAATTCTATATAATATATTTTGAGTTGAAATAATCTCTTTGATGCAATGGAAAAACTGTTACATAGAATTTCTGTGATAAAAGGATTTTCCAGATATTTAATCCCATAATAATTTCTTCCTTTTATTTTCATTGTAAACCCTGCGGTGGCGCAGTGTGGTAACGCGTTCTCCTATTGCGCGGCTAATCCGGGTTCGACTCCCAGCAGTGCAAAAAGAACGCTTACTCAGAGATCTCATAAAGATCGCACTGCTCACTGTAGTCCGGGGTTTGGTTCCCCAGGCCTTAAGAGGTTCGGATTCCTCGGAAAACAGTAGGTCCCGGCGCAGCATGACCACTGTAGTCTTTGAGCCGTAAAACCAAAAAACAAACAAACAACAAGCAATTTTCATTGTAAAAAAAATCTACAATGAAAGCAGTTGATTATATGACAATACATTCATTTTGTAATCTACCATACCCTTATTTTTCAATTTCTTTGATGAGATATAACGTATATAAATTAACACCAATATATTAATTAAAAATTATACCCTTATTTTTCAAGCTCTGATAAAAAAAAAACGAAGATGGAAACTCTACAATAAAATAAAAGAACGAGGTCGCTGAATAAAGCTGAATGTGTAGTAATTTTACTCCTTGACCTCTCCGATTCTTGCAATTTACAGCACAACAACCAACTATTTTTCACAATGAACAGACTCCGATTATATTGAATATTAAAATACTCGTTATCTTTAACTGCCACAGTATAGCCCAGATGCTCTTGCGCCATAAAAAAGCCAAACAATCAATTAATCTTTACCAGCTAAGAGTATGCTAAAACAGTGCCAAGAGCGTGCGATGATTGAGCCATAATGGCCGCTATCTGTCACGTGCCCACCAGTTAACCAATCAAACAGCATGAGCTCGACAACACTACGTGACAGAACTCTCCCTATATATGGCTATGGTCTGATCCTGATCGCTTCGTCCGAAACTGACAAATACTTGACTATATTTGTTTGGCGATACTGGAGTGATTTAAAATACAGTAACCCATGACGTCACTAGATAAGTCCCGCTCATGTTGACGATAAGCCAACCCCTTTTGCGGAAATCGTATTTTTGCGAAACCTTGTTTCTGCGAAGACATAAGTAACTCACCAACTATTGATAGGTTATCGTCTGTGAAAAATATTAATATCGCCATTAAAAAATAATTTTATACGTCTTTAATTGTTTCAAATTCCATGTAATACAATAAATTAAAAAATAAGGTTCGTGCAATAAAATTCACGCTATGCAATTTTTCTTAAAAAAAAAAAAAAGGTATTCTTTTCTTTACGTAATAGGGCAGAGCTGATCGAGCAAAAGAGGCTTCACATTGAAAGAATACCTGTAATGGGTGGCGCCCTCTCCAAGTCTTTCTTAACTCCATATATCCTTACGACCTCCGTGAATACAAAGTGAAGGGGAAAAAAAAAGCAGTGCTTGCGAACATTCATTACGATCGTTTTGAAAGCAAAGTATGGGAGATTCCTTTTTTTTTCTTTTCTTTCTAAATTTAGATTGATTTAAAACTAGCGATGGGAAGCCTCAGAAAACTCCCAAAATTTTGGGGGAATTTCCCCCCCCCCCATAGGAAAAATTGGAAATTTATAAAAAAAAAAGTAAAATATCATAAATTTTATGCGAATTTCACTCGATATAAGGTTCTTTTTTCTGCCATACCTATCTATTCCTTTATGCAATCATATTTGGATTATTTTTCAGTAAATTTGTGACATACAGCAGGAAAATGCCATGAATGTTTATGCAAAAAATAATTTTGAAGATGGATTAAAAATGAAAAGGCTCTAGTACAGAATACTGTAAATTTGTTTTTTGAAATGTCGCCGTTGCAGCTGGACACTCATATCGCGATTTCGTCATTTTTAGTTGTTTTTTAGTTAATGAAATGTTTTAGTGTAGTAGTAATTGGAAAATGAAAGATATTTGGGCGCTAGTTAATAACCGCTTCCGTTTTCTGTGTATCTGCACAATCCAGCCCCTACTGAATTTTTTGAAGTGTTTCCAAAACTGCTGGCAACTGATCTACCACCATGTTTTCAGTGTTTTTTGTGCCCTGTAATTTTCCTGAATCAATGAAGGGGTTGTTGGGGAGCCCTCCCCCCCATTCTTTGAGCTTTGCCCTTGCTGCCTGATCTATCACATTAGTGGTATGCTTTCCGAATCAGTAAAATCTGAATCCATAATATAGGTGTAGAGCGTAAGGTTTAAAAACACGACATTCCGGGTGCCAACTGTTCCCTTTGTCAGTGAAGAAGTTTTTCAACTGAAGGCAGAATGCCTTCACTTGACAAAGGGAGCAGTTGGCTCCCGAAACGTGTTTTTAAACCTTACGCCAGTGTCGAAATAACTGTTTGTTATGGAATCTCCTGGTGAAACTCTGTATTGTTTCGATAGGCGTAGAGTTTTCAAAATTATTAGGAGGGGGGGGGCGGCCTCAGGCCCCCAACAAGAGGTTTTCAGTGCTGCTTTAAATACTGAAACCACTTTTGTTTTGGCGAGTGTTTTGTTCCTAAATAAACGGAAAAAAGTTGATAAAAGAAATTGATTTTGAATTTGGAAAAAACCAAAAGTTGACTATACTACACTCGTGTCCCCTGTGCGAATTGTCGCCAAGGCGTAGCAACCTCCTTCCTGGATTACATCATCATGCATTTGCTTCCCGGCCGCCATGTTTTTTTAAGGAGTAATTACCTGTTATACTGAGTTTACTACCTATTATACTCTTTTCAGATTTTTTTAACCAAAAAAACTGCTGTCTTTAAGCTTCTGAGCTTTTATGGCTTTTGGAATCATTTCCTCCACTTCGTCTTTGTGACACCGTCTCCACATATACTCTGCGTAGTATGAGTCAAACAGCTTTTCAGTGCCGACATTGCGATGCTCCACGTTCCCCCCCATATCTCCTCTCCCTTCTTCCCCCTCTCCATATCTTCTGCGGAGTATAAGTCCAACAGCTAGTCAACGCGGATTTGCGAAGTACTAGTCCAACAGCTTTTCATCGTCGACATTGCGATACTCCACATTCTCATCATCTTCCCCATACCTCCTCTCCCCTATTTCCCTCCGTACCTCTAACCTCTTCTCCCCATACCTCCTCAAACGTCTTCCTCCTATATCCGCTCTCCATCCCAAACATACCATCAATTCCAATCTGTTACAAAAAAACATTTAAACGGTCGCTCATCCTATCCCTACAACTCACAAACCACCACCGTCACAAACCGACGATACGACACTACAATACAACTACCATGCGTACATTTTTTAACGCTTCACAAAACTTTCCCTCTGTTTTAAGAGTATAGCATCAGTTTTGGAGACGAGTTGGTGACAAAACAGGGGATTCATCTGTCACCAAGAAATTCTATTTAAATAAAAAAAAAAAAGTTGTATTTAAATTTGGGAAAAAAAAACCAACAAACCCTGATAGTATTGAAAAAAGGAGAAAACCAGAATCAAAGGATGCAGGTCACCGCTAGGAGTATCATGGTCCATCAATGAGGAGAGGCTGTCACCGGAGTTCGGTGTTTTTTAACACTATGGAATTAGAGAGAAAAAGCAAGAGAAAATGGTGCTTTTCTGTTATCGGGATGTTGCTCGTCATTCTGCGTCAAATCACCCTATCAATTGTGATATTGTGCCAAATATTGACATCGATGATACCTACACAATCATGTTATTTCGTAAAAGCGTGCAGAATGTTCATCCAACAATATTTTTCTTCCTGTAATTTTCAGTGGTATTTTTTTTGTTCTTCAGATTTGTGATAGTAATGGATTACACAATTTGGCAATTGCCGAATGATAAAAAATTAGCAATCGAATTTTTTCAAGAGAAGAAAATTCATGGTAAAAAACTGTGTATGAAGGGGCACAAGATGAAACTGTCCTTCAATGCTGCAGAAGCGCCGAAATGGCAGTGTAACCAAAGATTGTGCTGGGAGAAGAAAGGTCTACGAAGCAATAACTGGTTAGAAGGTTCCCACGTTCCTTTTTTGACAGCTGTGCGATTTATATACTTCTGGTGCCAAGAGCTAACATCCATCGATTTCTGTGAAATGCAGCTAGGTATGAATCACTGTACAACTATCGACTGGAACAACTATATGCAAAAGGTATGTGCAAATCCGTTGCTATCTCGCACTTCAATTAAAATCGGTGGTTGTGGAAAAATAGTTGAAGTGGACGAAAGCATGCTCATTTGTAGAAAAAATAGCAGTAGGTATTCAGTGGGATTTGCCACAAATCGAAGGAGTACTTTCTAGTGGCTGTGCCCAACCGTTCAGCGAGAACGTTGATTACTGCAATAGAAGAAAACGTAGCTGAAGGTAGTGTTATTTACACAGATTGTTGGAAAAGTTACAAACCTGATGAATTAACCGATGCCGGGTACGAACGTCTGTGAGTAAACTATAAGTACAATTTTATTGACCCTGATACAGGATGCCATACACAAACTATTGAAAGGTTGTAGGTCATGGCCAAGTGGCAAAACAAACGTCAGCTCCAATTTGTTTCTTACCTCATTGAATATATATGTGACATTCATTAAATGAAAAGACTAAAATGTTTTAGGCAATACTCAATGAAATTACTAGCTTTATGCCACCCATGTAATCTGTAAATAACAGATTACAATCTATTTGTATATATCTCTTTTGATTTCATGTTTTTATTTTTGTTTTTGATTAAATAATCTTTGTGTAAAATAATTGCAATTTGGCAGTGACTTCGACACCCTCTCACCGACAAGTGATCTACAGTTGCCGAAAACAGTATTCTGGAATCAAAAAAGCCAAATGTTGCACCAAAGTCACGTTCAGCAAAATTTGTTAGCGAGCCGTTAATGAGTGGCGTCCCGATAGCAGAAAAGTCCCGAGAAAACATATAGGGATGCTATAAGTTTCGTGGTCCATCAATGAGGAAGGGTCCCTCGCGAGCACTTTAGAGCTCTGTGGTTGTTTTTTTTAATCAAAACTATGAAATTAGACAAAAAAAAAAGTAGAAGAAAACAAAGTAAAAAAAACAGAATTAAAGGACAATGGGGACTGCTACAAGTTTCGTGGTCATCAATGAGGAAGGGTCCCTTGCCAGAGCTCGAGAGCTCTGTGGTTATTTTTTTAATCAAAACTATGAAATTAGAAAGAAAAAAAAAGATAATAAAGTGGGAGAAAACAAGAATCAAAGTAAAAAAAATGCATGTAAACAAAAGATCACCAAAATAGGGATTTACCGTGTGTAAAAAAGAAGCCAGGTTTTCTTTAGTATATATGTATGTATATACACACAACCTACCTGCAGTGAATAAATATTTTATTATATATATATATATATGGCCTGCAAAAGGGTTGCTGGTATCTAACTGGAAGGAGACCCACACGCTGAACGTATGTGACGATGTGTGGAACCGGCCAGGCCAGTAACCTAGTGTCCTACCCCGCCTTCAAGTGGTGCAGGCTGAGCTTTCTATTTATGTGGCAAATTAATATTTGCTGCACGGATAGAAAGGCGGAAGGGGAGGGCTAATTCACCAACCCGTCTAGCCAGCGTGGTGAAATTATGGCTAATTCCTCCATTATGTTGACACACCAGAAACCATGGCCCCTAGTCTCCAGGTGCTGGAGTGCTCCTGATCAAGGCAGCGGTCAGTGTGGCATGAAAGCAGGGGGTGCTAAGAATCACTGGAATGGCCCAGGCTGCCGTTTGTTATTGACCTTGGCTACGTTTAATGGACGATCCCTTGCTTCTGAAGCAAAACTTCAGGAATTGGAAGAAGAACTTGACAAGATCAAATGGGACATTGTAGGACTCAGTGAAGTTAGAAGAAAAGGTGAAGAGTTGGTGGAACTTAAAAGTGGACATTTGTTTTATTATAGAGGAACGGAAACTGGAAGAACAAGTGGTGTTGGCTTCTTAATCAACAAAAGAATTAAAGACTGTCTTCTGGAAGTTGAAAGTACATCAGATCGAGCAGCGAGGCTCGTTGTTCAACTAACCCAGCGATACCAACTTCAGATAGTACAGGTATATGCACCAACATCAAGCCATACCGACGAGGAGGTTGAAGAATTCTATGAAGAAATCAAACAGCTACATACCAAGGGGAAACAACACATCAAGCTCATCATGGGGGATTTTAATGCAAGAATTGGACAACAGGAACAAGGAGAGACATCGGTTGGTAAATACGGATACGGGGAAAGGAATGAACGTGGCGATCAACTCATAGAATTTGCCGAAGCTGAAAATCTTAGCATCATGAATTCATTTTTTAAGAAGAAACTACAAAGAAAATGGACATGGAAACACCCCAATGGAGGAACCAGCGAAATTGACTATATACTGGCAAACAAGAAATCAATTATTGAAGATTGCAGCGTACTGAACAGATTTAATACTGGAAGTGATCATCGAATGGTGAGATGTAAAATGCACTTAAATACTAAACTAGAAAGGCAGAAGCTCATTAGGAAACAAGTATGTAAGAGGGTGGATTTAAAGAAATTAAAAGAAAATACCGAGGCATTCAAGTTGGAATTAAAAAATCGCTTTTCTGCACTGGAAGGACTTATTGAAGAAGTTGACATCTCAGAAGCAAATGAAAACATTGTTAAGACAATAATTGAAACTGCTGGGGAAATTGGTGGTGTAATATGTAAAAAGCAGAATAGCAAATTATCTGAGAAGACGAAACAACTCATGAAAAGGCGAAGACTTATGAAGGTGGACAATCAAAATACCAGTCGCAAGATCGAGTATGTAGAACTTTGCAAAACTTTGCGCAAAAACATGAAAGAAGATATAAGAAAATTCAATTGTGAGTTAGTAAGGAAGGCCATTGAAAGCAACAAGAGCCTTAGGGTTGTTAAAGGGAGTTTGTCTATTGGGAAGAAACACATCATTGCATTAAAAGGAGAGGATGGCACTGTAACAAGAAATAGGGAAGAAATACTTAGAAGAGTTGAAGAATTCTACAGAAAGCTGTATGAGGGAAACAGTGG
The DNA here is from genome assembly GCA_006491805.2 of Dysdera silvatica. Taxonomy (NCBI): domain Eukaryota; kingdom Metazoa; phylum Arthropoda; class Arachnida; order Araneae; family Dysderidae; genus Dysdera; species Dysdera silvatica. The sequence goes on along the minus strand of QLNU02015360.1, from coordinate 95,987,382 downwards.
ATTAAACGAAGACTCTGAGATAGTCGAAGGAACAGCTCCTAAAATCTTAAAAGAAGAAGTAGCATTTGCAATAAAAAGTATGAAGAAAGGAAGATCCCCTGGCGATGATGGCATTACATTAGATATCTTAAAAGAAGCTGGAGAACATGTAGAAGACATACTCGCAAAATTCTTTACCAAATGCCTCAACAGTGGTAACATACCAAACCAATGGGATTCTGCAACAGTAATTCTTTTGCATAAAAAAGGTGATAAAGAGGATTTAAAAAATTACCGACCAATTAGCTTGTTACCTGCTATTTATAAAATCTTCACAAAAGTGCTAACACATCGCCTGCAGAAAAAATTAGATGCAGCTCAACCAAGAGAACAAGCTGGATTTCGAAGTGGATTCAGTACAGTGGACCATATTCAAGTATTAAGAGAATTAATTGAAAGAACACATGAATATGAACTTCCATTGTGTGTGGCATTTATTGACTATGAGAAGGCCTTTGACTCTATTAAAACATCAGCAGTCATCAACTCTTTAAGATCAGCAGACATCGAGGATGTGTACATTGACATGGTGAAATGTGTGTATAAAAATGCAAGTGCAAAATTTCGGTTACATAAAGATACCAAAACTATCAAAATTGGTAAAGGTGTGAGGCAGGGAGATACCATTTCTCCAAAACTTTTTACTTCAGCTTTACAGATGATTTTTCAGCAGATAAATTGGAATAACAAGGGAATAAAAATAAATGGTGAATATTTAAATCATTTGCGGTTTGCTGATGACATTGTTATTTTTTCAACGAACCCATCAGAACTCCAAGACATGGTACAGGAGCTCTCAACTAGAAGTAAAGAAGTTGGACTCAAGATGAACCTACAAAAAACTAACATCATGTTCAATAATTTCGTAGAGGAAGCAAAATACAAGTTGAAAACATTGAGCTAGAAATTGCTGATTCATATATTTACCTTGGCCAGCTGATTTCAATGGATGGTAACATTATGAAAGAACTCAACAGACGTATTAAACTTGGCTGGAGTGCATTTGGAAGAAACAGTTTTATCCTGAAGGGAAAATTGCTTTTGTGTCTAAAAAGAAAGGTCTTCAACCAGTGTGTATTGCCAGTCCTCTCTTATGGATCAGAGACATGGAGTATAACAGTTGGAGCAATACGGAAGTTACAGACAACGCAAAGGAGCATGGAGAGGTGCATGCTTGGAATAACTAGGAGAGATCGAAAAAGGAACACTTGGGTGAGAGAGCAAACTAGAGTAGAGGACATCATTGTTAAAGTAAAAGGGCTGAAATGGCGATGGGCTGGGCATATTGCAAGAAGAACTGATCAACGATGGACAACAGAAATTCTGAACTGGATTCCAAGAGACCACCGAAGACCTAGAAAACGTCCTCAAACTAGATGGGTGGATGAAATAAGAAAACAGGTTGGGGTGACGTGGAAGCGAATTGCTCAGGATAGACTTGTGTGGAAAGCATTTGGAGAGACCTTCATCCAGCAGTGGATAGATAATGGTTGAATATGATGATGATGATATATACAATTTTTAATATCTTTTAATATTGCATTATTGTTCTATTACATTATATCTACTATTATATTTGTTATATTATTTTACTCAATATTACTTATACGAGTATATTTTAATTAATGGCTATATATATATATATATCATAGAATTAAAACTTAAGGAAGGGCCCTAATGCTCGTTTTCTATGCTGAAGTATGAAGTCAATTATTCCTGTACCTTTATTGATGACTTTACTTCGTCATTTTCGGTTGCCGCCATCATATGCTCGAAAAGAGAAAAATACCATCGCCCTATGTTATATAAAAATCTCTATTCGTGAACTTTTTTTTAAATACAAATTCCATTTTTCATAGTATATATTCAATTTATGAGTAGGTATTGAAGTTACATATCATTTATTATGTAAGGAGAAATGTAAACAATTGGATTTATCACATTGAAAGGCGAGGTTTATGTTGTTGAACACAAATCATAGCCAATTATTGTTAAATCAAGCATTTTTCCCTTCGGCTACAGTAGCCATCTAGGAAATTTTGGTGCCTGGCACATAAGCAGATAAAATTCCCCTTCCCCCCCAAGGTTACATGGCCGTCACCATAGTTAAGGAAGCGTTCAAGAATTACATAAGCAATATTTTGGTTATTTCAACTCTCCTACTAGTAAGCAAAAATTAACATTGGCTAACATAGGAAAATAAAACCAACGGCAACCACCCTCCTCCCAATCCTAAGAAGCTTCCGTAATACTTGAATACTCCCCAACAGGCTCGAAACTGCGAAATGGAGCTTTCCGATCGTAGGGTCATTGCCGTAACATTGATGATACGGTTCTCCACGTTTTAGTGTATGATTTTTTTAACAATTTGATTCTCCTTTATAACGGCCTTTGTGAATAAAAATATGCTTTTATATTAATAAAATAATTAGTAATATATGGTACAAATTTATATTTTAATAATTTATTTGTACAATTTTGCATATTGTATTACTAAACTTGGTGATTAATGGCTCTATTTGTTCATTTTTGCTTTCACAAAAAACATGTATTTTGTTTTAAAAGTTTATTTTCTATCGAAAAAGCAAATCATTTTTAAAACGATAATAAAAAGTGTATCGCCAATTTTACAAATGACTGCATGAAATATCTGGTCATTAGAATTTTGAAAACTTTATTCGTTAATTAAAAATTAATATATGGATTTCACAGAAAAAGGACTTCGGATTTGTAATTAGGGGTCTAAAATCTATAAATAGCAATATGTCTCAATTCTCAGGACTCCTACTCAGGGTAGTTCCCTTGTAAGCATAAACAATTTTAATAATTTACATAAGAAATGTAAAACCAGGCTTTGGTTTATCAGATTGGTTGACGCAAACAAATGCCACACAGGCTGGCATAATGGGCGAAAACAACAATTTTTCGTTAAAAATTATTTGTCAATTCGAATCTCACAACACTAGCTGTAGGATATTGCAAACAGGTTTATATTTTCTATGCTGATAATGGCTGACCAGAAGGTGAACCTTGTTTTCGATATACCTTCATCGATATCGCTTTAGAACGACACCTTAAGTTTTAGTTCCATGATATATGTAATGTGTGTGTATGCACAAAATTGAATCTGTGATTATCTGAACTTTGCGTAACCGAAATCTTGTTTAACCAAAATGGCTGTGCTTATTTTTATTATGTTTTTTTCGGAAAAAGCACTCACTTATTTTCTAGTATACTCCAGTTTTAGGAAAGAAACCAATGCAAATGATAGATATCACACATATACAAAGATATATCAGACTATATGTTTCCAAAGGAGTTAATATTTTAATTGATATACAGTTGAACCTCGTTAACACGGACACCCAGGGTGACAAAATTTTTGTGTGTTAAAAATAGTTTACATTATCTGGAAAAGACTGGATCGTATTACTAAGTTATTAATTGCTGATGGGATTCAAGAAACAGTTGAAGTTAAAAAAAAAATTGCATTAATTAAGCGTGTCGACATTAAAAAGGTTTGGTTGTATACTTTGTAACAATGTTAGGTCATTCTGCCTTCACTTGACAAAGGGAGCAGTTGGCTCCCGAAACGTCGTGTTTTTAAACCTTACGCCAGTGTCGAAATAACTGTTAATGTTGGGTACTCATGTATTAGCCTGTCGACCAAGAAATTGGTGATTTTGAAGAATTCGCACCAAAGTTCATTTACATAAATAACTGAATGTAAATTACATTTCATTACTTAATTCCTTTTTTTAAAAAAGAACGTTAAATTTTTAATAAACGAAGTATGTAACAACAATTATATTATTCAAGCAGCCAAAACTCCCTAATGGAATTCAAAATCATAACAAATGAGTCTTCTTTATGAAGATGATGGCACTTAAATTCACATAAATACAAATCAAAGTGTTGTCGTACAGTTCCATACATACGTTTCAGACATATCGTGCCCGTTAACATACTCTATTTTTTTTTTTTTTTTTTGATGGAATAATCTCGTAACTTTGAAAATGCTCCACTGCGTTTTCGTTTTCTTCCGTAGAAGGTAGATTCTAAATTTTTTCTATTTGTTTTTCGCATTAACAATATTTTATGAATGTTAAAATAACATGATTGCTTAATATTTTTCAGGACATCAACTTGTTCTCATTTTTTTGTATGAATGTATGTTATTTTTGTTAGGGAGGTATACTTCCTCTGCTTACCACATCCATGGTTAACGTTCCGATGTATCGTCACATTGCAACATTAGACTGATGATGTATCACAACAAAAATGTAACATTGCCCAAGCCTAATGGTCACATGGATCATGATACCCCAAAAAAATTCCAACTTTCATGATAAATGAAGGGTGTTATTCCAAGACCATGGCAAATTCTGTCCTTGATCCCCTCCCCCAAAATGAAAGTCTGTATCCGCCCCTGATGTAAACATGCACATATATGTATATAATGCCCATATATGGAGGCCTCCCCCTCCCCGCCGACACACACAATTTGAAAAAAAATCACATTAGAGTGAAGGTGTTTTACCTCCTTCCTAATTTTTCTACTTTCTATTTGTAAATGCTGTATGAAAGTCTGATACATGCATGCATAGTCATAATCTCCTCTCAGTTGTTTTAGAAAGGAAGCAAAATCGTACTTTTCCCCATACAATTTTGGGTTTTTTGTTTTTTTTGCCCCCATCCCTTTCAGTTTATACTATATTTAACCCCTCCCCCCCCCAAGTTAGGCCTATGTATGCATGTACCAGGCCCTTGTACAGTATTTCCCAATGGAGGGTGGAAGTATTAAAATCAGAGACATTGTTGGTTCGACAACTTTACTTGTCCCCCCATCGGGTTAATGTCAAGATTTCTCCAGTGGCAATGTGAACATTCAACCCCCGTTGTTTACAAGCCTGACAAATACACATATAATCGTAAGCAGATCCAGAAGAAATAAAATCTGGGGGAAAGATCCTTCTATGCAATGACAGAGTACAGACCACTTCATTATATTCCATGATTTTGCATAATAAATCAGTTTTTCTAGTCTTTCCTCAGTCCAACGGAGGAGGGAACCCCTTCTTTGGATCGATCAATGTGTATAATGAAAAATATTTTTCTGCCACACTATTTTTGTTGAAAGCAGTTTTTTAATTCCATTTTGGAATCTTTCCTTTTTTTGGGGGAGGGGGGTGGTGGTGGAAGTTTTAGTGCTTTTTTAAATTTTCTTTTTCTGCATGACATTGTGCCCCTGATGAGAATATTATTGATGTAGATGGTTCATCATAAGCAGTAGGAGTAAAAATTAGGGCTTCATCAGGTCCTATGGAGTGAGATTTTAAAAGTAGACTCATCTGTAAGTCAATAGTTTTCATCATACAGCAGTTGACGCATATCGTAATGATTCTCTGAATTAATTGATAATTCTGAATCACTCAAAGAATTCAAGTAGTCTACTACTTCGTTGACTGCCTGAAATATTTTTTTTTCAATTTTGTTAATAACTCCGAAGAAACAACATGAAATTCCGAGCAGAAATTAAATTCAATCCGTATAGGAAGAAAACTCAAGCCTTTAAAATAAACTGAAAATTCCAAATATCGCCTAACGAAATTTATTAAATGTTTATGTCTGGCAGATCAAAATGATTACGTCTGGTAGATCCTAGAAATACAGCCATCTGGGAATTCATGAAACATGACATATCAGGGTTTGGAGAGGCCACACTATAATCAGAAAAGACCAATATTCCATTTATGGAACATCGAAATTTAAATGTCACTCACATGCTATTTAATCAAATTATTTTGTTTTGTTTTTCACTAATTTACTGTTCTTCCATCTCTTGTAAATCTTAAGAAAATTGACAGTTAATATTTTCTAGAGGAAGTGAGAAAAAGTAAGTATTTAATATCAGAAGTTTAAACTGCCTCAAAATGAACAATTTCAAAAATTCATAAAAATAACAACGATCAGATATTCTTGAAATAATTCAGGAATATGTTTCAATCTTTTATTTAATTGAATAAATTATCATTTCATTTAAAAAAGTTAATTTGAATTGGTGAGGAAAAATTATATGTTCCATTTATGGAACGTTGGCCATTAAAAGGTTAATTCATTCCTCTTACCTATATAGATTTAACTTTTTGCATTTAGTACTTAACTTTTGAGAAACAGTATATTAAGATATCATTTCATCTTGAATGACTCATTCATCAGTGTTGAGATGTGAAATTTTATAATTCATAAATTTAAATTATAAAACGATTTCTTGAACACTAGATAACAAAATGTAAGTGTACGAATTAGTCTATTTTCATCTTTTTAAATTACCATAATATTCTGTACTAAAGTAATTTAATTTTTTGATATTAAGAATATTTTCTGGTGTACATTGCTATTAAATTGGCAACTGAATGATAAAAATGAAATTTGTTTAAACAGTGTGTTAATTTTATTTATATTCTGTTTTTTTCAGTTATGGCTCTTCAAGCATTTTTGAAAAATTCAAGTTGTATTCAAAAGAGGATTTATTCATTTAGCTTTTTATACAACTTAAAGAAGTTAAAAGGTTTTCCCTGCATTTGTTTTCAACAAGATATTTCTGTAAGGAATGTTAAAAATTTTGCTCATAAAAGAATTCGTGAAGACCGTCTTAAAATTATGTACTCCGGTTTCTTATCTATTGTACTTTTATTTTCTGTTTTCAATTGGAAGTGGTAAGTACATTCATAGATATTTATGCTAGATAGAATAGAGTTGATTAGTTTTACCTCCCTCTTTTATATATAAAATACATAGCACGCGCACACAGGGTGAATTCGACATAATCTGCCAAACAAAATGGGGTGATAGATGAGCCCATGTGGGGCATAAAAACCATTACAACCTTGTCCTAACGGTTTCCGAGTTATGGTGGAAAGAAGGAAAATGCATCATATCTGAAAAAAAAAATTCTGAGGTTGCTGGAAGATTTACATGTAAAATAAGCACACATTTAGAAAGAGCACAAAAATTCTTATGCAACATCATTTCTATCAGGATATTTAAATGTAATGGTGAGCTACAAGCGCTGAAATATTTTGCAAAGTGCAAAATCGAGTTGTCGCCAAAATCTGTAACCAGTAATTCTGCAAACATCCTTCTAGCTACAGTCAGCCAAGTTTATCAAAAACTTGTCCGTTCTACCAGCTTTCGAATGAGCCTAAAATAAACTATATCGGTATTCTACTTCAGGATTAGCTTTTTGTCTGCAATATATTACTGAAATTGGCGTTCATCGAAAAAGGCATTCGACGAACATTTGCAGATGTCTTCCAAACTTCCTGCATGCGCATCTCACTTGGCAACCTACATCGCCAGATCTGACTCCAATGGGCTTCTTTGTTTGGAGTTTCCTGAAGCAAAAGGTTTACTGCACAGAATTTGTCAGTTTGTTAGACTTTAGTATCCGGCTCGACGAAGCAATAGTAAAACTGAGGGATAAGCTTTTGTTAAGACCTACGGTGGTTTCAGTGTGTAAGCGGGCAAGGGCTCAGGTGTGGAGGTGACCAATTTCAGCAGCTGCTGTGAGTTTCATGCATTCTTCTGAATGCATACATCCTTTAATCACAGGCCCTATAGTGGCACAGTGTGGTAATGCGTTAGTTTGACGTTAATCCGGGTTCGACTCCCAACGGTGCAAAGAACTCTTACTCAGAGATCTCATAAAGATCGCACTGCTCACCGTAGTCCGCGGTTTGGTTCCCTAGGCCTTAAGAGGTTCAGATTCCTCGGAAAACAACAAGTCCTGTCACAGTATGACCATTGTAGTCCTTGAGCCAAAGTACAGTAAAGCTTTAATCATAGGTAGACATGGGATACGTCTATTATGATTTTTTTTTTGCATTTTCCTTTTTGAAAGACGTGGGAAACATCATACTTATTTTGTTTCCATTGTGTTTGTATACTTCAAAACAAATGTTATTTTGATGGTTGGTTTAAAGCCTTTGTTCTTGCACCTAAAAAAAAAATAATGTATTTTTCGGCGAATGCCGATTTCAGTAATATATTGTAGACAAAAGGCTAAATTTCTCTTGAACTAGAATACCGATGTGGTTTTTTGTAGGCTCATTCGGAAGCTAGTAGAATGGGCAAGTTTTTGGTAAATTTGATCAATTGTAGCCAGAAGAGTGTTTGTGGAATTACCGGTTAAAAATTTTGACAACTCAAATTTGCATTTCGCCAATGTTTCAGCGCTTGTAGCTCGCCGTTAAATTGAGGTATCCTAATGGAAATGGTGTCAACATATAGGAATCTTTTTGCTTTTTCCAAATATGTGCTTATTTTGCACCCAGGTCTTTCAGCAACCTGACAAATTTTGTTTTTTCAGACTTTCCGCATTTTTTCTTCTTTCCATCATAATTCGGAAATGGATAGAGATAGGACAAGGTTGCAACGGTTTTTTATGCTCCACATGGGCTCTTCTATCACCCCCTTTTGTTTGGCAGATTAGGTCAAATTCACCCTGTGTGCGTGCGTGTGTATACACACGTATACACATACATACATGCATACACACACATAATGAAACCTGTCTGAGGTGGAAACTCATGAGGCCAAAAAAAAATAAATTCTGTAGTATGCAGGTTTCCGCCTTATGGAGGTTACATGCAAAATAAATACATAACTTAAATTCAGTGGTAAGAGATGACTGCATGTGCTATTTTTTTCTCTTTTGTCTTATCTTGCGAACTTTAAGACTATTTTACCACTGTGTTGAATTTTTATTAATTTTTGCACTATTTTGTGGTTTTAGTAGTTACGATCAATATGGTGCAAAATTTCATGCTAACTATACATGCTTATTTCATACAAAAAGTTTATTATGTAAGCTTAAATTGTAACGATAATAGGTACATTATTGTTACAATTTGTTGTTACGAATTGTAAAGATAATGATTCCCTTGTATAAAGATAATCTCTCTCTCTCTTGCGGTGGGTTTATCCATGAATTGATAAAGTCGATGTGAGTGACTTTTCGTTCTGGTTAATAATGAACGTTTTTATTTAAGAAGTGGGTGGCACTGGCATACGTAAGAGGGGTCGATTATGATTGTAACCCCCATTGCGATGAAATTGTTTATAGTATACATGTAAATACAATGGAGTTGTAGCTCTGTAACCCCTCCCCCCCCCATTGTAAGCCTGTAACCCTCCCCTTATGAACTTTCTGGGTATGCCTATGGTGGGTGGGTGGTGTGCAAAATGGTGGTCGGACCAGCGTAGGCAGAAAGTTCATAAGGGGGGGTTGTAGGCTTAATGGGAGGGTTACAGAGCTACAACTCATATATTCCTATATTAAATATACAAAATTTCATTGAGATGGGGGGTTACAACCCCCAAAATCGTCCCCTGGCTACGCCTATGTGGACAAGGGCATTCTATATCTGTAAAATGTCTTTTGTTCGCCAGCCTCCACTTTGCTATTTGCATTGTATTACAACCCTCTTTCCTTTTTCTGCTGAGAAAATTTTCTTCCTACTAACGATTTTCCGCTTTATGCAGGTTTTTCTCTTTGACGGGATTAAATAGTACTTTCCGCTTCCGCGTTAGACAGTTTCTGTGTTAGCTAATGTTAACTACCATTGACTTTTGAAGGGACCGTAAAAAAATTCCGTGTTGAGCAAGTTTCCGCTTTAGACAGTTTTCACTGTATATATATATATACAGGGTGCTCTCTAAAGTCTGGTGTTTCGTAAATAACTTTTCAGCGAAGGCTCGTAGAACTGTAAAAGTTAGGTATGGGTATAATATGAAATGGAATCGATGGCAGCACCCTCTGCAGTGAAATTAGGAAGTTATTGCACCTAATTCTGGAACTAGAGGAGATACAGGAAAATTTTCAATTATAAAGTTGTTAAGCACTAACTAATTAGTAAGAAACGTGTTTTTTTCACCACCTTAATAGGGCAAAATTCACGATTTAAGAGGTTTTAAAAAGGTATCCGTGCAGCAACGCCATTGTTGGTCAAAATTCCGATTTAACGTCAATCATTAACTTCAATTTTCAAAATTCACGTTAACTTCAATTTTAAAAATTCATGTTAACTTTGATCATTCATTCTTGTAATTCCATAAAACTTCATTCATTATATAAGTGCAGATGGCACGTTACGTACTATATGCAGTATGGTGGAAAAAATTCGATATGATTAATGCTGTTGTAGAAATGTTATTTTATGTCATCATGATTATTTGGTATGATGCGGTTGCGACGACAACCATATTCTGCTGTGGGTGTATCAATGGCATAGTTGGTTAAGGTGTTAGCCTGGAAACTAATTGGGAATGGCAGCTAATTGGGTTGTCATCACTACCACATCATAGATCATCATCTTAGAGCACCATATATATATATATTGGTCTTCCCGGAAAGTTCTATCCATTTGGGAAGTGAAAGAAAATAATAAATTTTTCATACGTTTAATAATAATTATTATGCAACATAATTTCCGATGTTACTTATGACCTCTTGCCAACTTGATGGTGATTTGTAAATACCATTTTTTTTAAATGTCTTTTTCTTACAGGCGACGAATTCAAGTAGTGCTTGACTGACACCTGCTTCAGTTTTGAATTTTTTCCCCTTCAAAAAATTTTGGAAGGAGAGAAACAAGTGATAATCGGGGGGTGCTAGGTCTGGGGAGAGTGTGATTAATGCGACAGAATTTCCCAGCCTAGCTCTGTAAGTTTCTGACGAGTCACCAAAGCAGCATGTGGTCTAGCATTATCATGGTGCAGTATGATGTGCTTCTTATTGAATATCGCCGGCCTCTTTTCTTTGACTTCTTTGTTTAAAACATCTATTTGCTGACAGTGTCTCTCTGAATTGAGCTTCTTGTTAGGGTTCAAAAGCTTATACTATATGGGTCCTTAGATGTCCCACCATATACACAGCATTCTCTTATTCAGGCTCAACCTCGGTTTAAAGGTGGAAGGGGAAGGTTGTCTGGGCCCACAATATGCTCTTTTCCTAACAATGTTTTCTTAGTTAATCCACTTTTCATCACCAGTTATCATCTGGTCCAAGAAGGGTTTGTTTTTGTTCCGAGCAGGCAGAGATGTGCATATGGCGACTCGATCATGCACATTTTTCTCACTTAACTCATGAGGCACCCATCTGGAATATTTATAGACCAATCCTAGAGTTTCCGAATATGGTCTGAAATGGTTTGTTGAGCTGAGTTAAGCTTTTCTGTAATCTCCGATGTTGTCGAAAAAGGATCTTGCGCTATCATGGTCTTGACAATATCGTCATCGATCAAAGATGACCACCTAAAGCGTGGCTTATTATTAAGATTGAAATCACCTGATTCAAATTTTTCAAACCATCTCCTGCATGATTTATCCGAAACTGCATCTCCACCAAAAACTTTCACTAAATTTCGACACGCTTCTGTAGCATTTCTGCCTTATTCGTACAAAATATAGTGTCGTAAATGAATTTTATCAGTAGCCATGTTTACATGATTGTGTCTCACTTGATAATGAAATGAGACACTTCTGTTCCAGTTAATTTAGAAGAGCAGATGTGTATAAATTCAATTATAAAGAGAGACGGCCATGTGTGTCTCAAACAAGTGTATGCGTGTTGAAACTTTAGATAACATTATCGGACTGAACTTTCCAGTAGACCTAATATATGCCAGATGGATTGAAAAGTCATTGCACTTGCTACTAGATGGCATCACCAATCAGATATCCATATGACTTTCAGTTAGTATCGACCTTCAGATGATTGGTGTCAAATTTTCATGATATATATCGGCCATTTGTTTGCGAGTTGCAGTCATGTAAGTGATGATACTTTTGATTTTGTGAAAACAATGGACCAAAAAGAATTTTGTGTGTTAATTAAACATTGCTTTTTGATGAAAAAAAAATACCATCCAAACCAAAGAATGGCTCGAAAAGCTTTATGGCACATCTGCTTCATCTAAAACAACCATTTGTCAATGGTTTTATGAGTTTAAATGAGGCTGTACGAGCATCGATGATGCTACACGTTCTGGACATCCAATTGAAGCAATAACTGCAGAGAACATAAAGATCCACCGTATTGTTTTGGATGACCGCAAACTGAAAGTGAGGGAAATAGCTGACATCGTAAAGATATCAACAGAAAGGGTGAGTTATATTTTACATGAGCATTTACATATGAGAAAGCTTTGTGCGAGATGGGTGCTGCATCATTGTAATGATCGACTAAAAACAGAAACATATCGATGATTCAGAGTGCGCTTTGGAGCTATTTAAGCATAACCCAAATGAGTTTTTGCACCGATTCGTAACCATGGATGAAATGTGGACCCATTACTACACACCAGAGTCCAAAAGACAGTCCTGCAGAGTGGTTGGAACCTGGCGAAAGCCGCCCAAAGCGAACAATCAGCTGGAAAAATCTTCGCCAGTATTTTTTGGGATGCACATGGCATAATATCCATCAACTACCTTGCGAAAGGAAAAATAGTCACAGGAGAGTATTATGAAGGATTATTAAATTGTTTGAACAACAAAATCAAGAAAAAAAAGGCTGTATATGGTGCTGTTGTAAAGTGCTGTTCCATGAAGACAATGTCCCGGCTCACATATCCATGAAAGCGATGGCAAAATTGAATGAATTGAAATTCGAATTGCTCCACCATCCCTCATATTCTCCAGATCTGGCCCCCAGTAACTATTATTTGCTTGCTGACTTGAAGAGGTGGCTCCAGGGGAAGAGATTTGGGTCAAATGGAGATGTCAAATGTGAAACTGCTGCATATTTTGAAGCCCTTGACAAATCGTACTATATGAAAGGTATTCGAATGTTAGTGGACTGCTGGAATAAGCGTATTGCTCTTGGAGGGAACTATATTGAAGAATAAATTTGATTTTGACAAAAAAATGTTTTTTTTCATTGCTAGTCCCAGGACTTTTCTACCCATGTAATATGTACACACACAGCAGGGTTTAAACTTGATTTTTTTCCTTTAACATTTTAGCTAAAATAGAAAAAAAATTAGCCTTTTTAAATTTCTTTTAGCTTTTTTCTCTATTGTAAATACTCACGATTGTTTTGAAAAATTTGTGCTTTGGGAGAATGTTAAACAAAATAACATAATTAAAATTTAGAACTACAAATAACATTTTTTATTTTATACAAAATTGTACAGTCTGTAATATCATTGTGCAATTCTCCTTGGCTTCGTTACATACCATAGTTTGTCAGCATTTTCGAAATCAAACTGATATCGAGTAGGTCCTTGAATGTTTGTTAGGAATTTGCATGTATGGTTCGTTGTTAAATGATTTCGCTGGTTAGTTTCAATCAAGTTCATTTTAGAAAGAGAAAGCCTTTCACAATCTTCAGTATACATATGTATACTCACTGCATATTAAGTTATTGAGCATTTTTTTGTAAAATGTTTACTTTTGGAGATAGTTTACATTATCAAGTTAAGTAGTCCACCCTGTATATCAAAAATTTTGATATATATACAAAATTTTAATTGACTTCTTTTAAAAATATAGTACCCTATAAATAAAACCAATTGTTTTATGAAAGTAGATGATGTACATAAACTAATAAAATACGCAAATTTCACTTTGGATTTTTTTTTAATGAAAATATCAGTAAAATCGTTGATATTCAATACAGCCACCAAGCTACTAGCATTAATATAGTATGTAAATAAATATAAAATTTAGTAATGAATTTAAAATATTAGTTGAGATATTTAAAAAGAAATGTTAGCTTTCCTGCTTTCTCGTTGGCCAATCTGTTTCTGATTTTAGACTGAACAAATCCAAAAGTGGGAAACATTTGCTTTAGCCAGCTGTTGATGCTATAGATGTAAATAACTGTTTTGAAAGATCATTTATTTTTGCGTTTATATAAGGTTTCAAATATGGGGGTGTATTTTCCACACCAAATTAATGCGTTGGTTTCATTAAATTGGTCTTCAGACATGTATGAAGGAAATGGAAGCTTCCCACCTATAAAAGACATGGCTATTGTTACTAATTCAGGATCAGTATCATTTAAAAATTCAAATGCACATTTCTTTTGAACATTATTTAACCTTTTCCTTTGGAAGCGATGGTTTAAAAAAATTGCAACAAAATGAGCAGGAATTTAATGCCATGCTTTTCTTGCATAAAACTTTCTCTTAACACCTTCAGACTCGCTTGTTAATTTTTCTTTAAAGTCACTACATGTTTCAACAGAATCTGAAATCATAGTTATGTTTCTACACTTTATCCAGAGCATTTGCTATTGGTTGTAAAAGTTTTTCATATTCCTTGTAATTTGCCATTAAATTTAGGTCATTTACTAAATGAAAAATATCTTTGTTTTCTATATCATACTGGCATATTTGTGTAAGTTTTCCTCCATTATCAAGAAAATACTTTTTTTTTTATATTGTGCATTTGATTGTGATTGGGAATGATGAATTGAGACTTTAGTGAAAAGACTTAATGGAATGGAATAATGTATTTCATATTACATCCTGAGGGATTACAAGTATTTTCCCACCACTTTCTTTACACCCAGCATGTTGTAGATTTTTGTTTAAAATATTTTATCACCTTAATTTATTTCCTTTCACTTTGACAGTTTTGAAACCTTTAGCAAGCTCACCTTGTCTGGTACAAAATAACCCTTATTGTCTTTGTGCCATAAATTTAAACCAACCAATCAACTAACCAAATCTTTATCAAGAAGATTTAAAATATGCGTGGAGCGTCCATTTTCAATTATGTTTGTATCGATTTTTGACAGTTCATCTCTCATTTTTCGAGCATTTCCTATGTTATCAGTAACAAAGCTGCATATTTTAACATTAAAAATTTTTTCGCATTCTGAAATTTATTCTTTTACAACACTTAATAAATATTCTGCATGTTCTTTGCATTTTATCTAGAGCATCAGCCTTTGAACATGAGTCATGATGTTTTTCCATTCTTTTAAGAATTCTTTGCATTTCTTTTTTACATGACTTGCAGTTTTCCCATTTTCCAGAATTCCAATCTTTTTTTTTTTTTTACAAATAAAATGATCCTAAATAGGATTTTGGCAGTGGCATGTGCGTGTTACTAAATGATATTTACAGATATATACATTGATCACACCGAATGACACTAATTAATTCTTAACACATTTATTTATAACATTAACTATTAAAATATATTAACATGCTGAATAAACTACAGCACCAGCTTTCTCGTTAACATGTTTACAGTTTGCCTATCACGCTCAAAGTGACCAGCTACCAGTTCTCGTCCACTGATCCCTTCTTCTCTATTCTGTTTCAACCAGGACCTTTACCTTCTGGGTAAGAGGCATACGTCTCCTACCTGAACGCGACTATGGTGGTCGCTACAGGCAGCCTCCCACCAGCGATAGCGAGATTTTTGCTTGTACCGGGGGTTAAAATGCACTCGTCGGCTTGAATGTGTTGTCCTGACTGGTTTCAGCTCCGATTCTGTTGTTGCCTCTTTAAGAGGCACAAGACTTGGTGTTGAGGTTGGTACTGCAAGGGAAGAAGGTAAGGTTGCCGGTGACTTAACATCTTCTTCCTTAGCTATATATGCTGGTTTTAGCTGGTCAATGCTAATTTTTGCATGTCCACCATGTATTGAGATTTTAAAAACTTTTTCACTACAACTTAGCACTTTATATGGTCCCTCGTAAGGTGGTTGGAGCCCTTCTCGCACAGCATCTGTACGGAGGAATACATGGCTACAGATGATCAAATCCTTACTAATGAAAACGGCTTGTTGACCATGTGGTTGTGATTTTGGCGGAAGCAAGTGGTGCATTGTTTCTTTTAGTCTACCCACAAACATTGCAGGATTAGCACTATCAGGCGTAGGTGTTAAGAATTTCCCTGGTATTCGAACCATGGTCCCGTATACCATTTCTGCTGTTGTTGCCTGAAGATCATCCTTCCAGGCTGCTCTGAACCCTAGTAGGATTGTAGGTAGAACTTCTGTCCACTGTGTGTTTCCATGTGCCATGATGGCTGATTTCATCTGTCTGTGGAACATCTCCACTTGGCCATTTGCTGCTGGGTGGTATAGGGTTGTGTGGTGTCGAGCTGTACCCAAGAACTTGGTCAGTTCATCGAACAGTGATGACTCGAATTGTGTCCCTTGGTCGGTGGTCAACCGGAGTAGTGATCCGACATGGGAGATCCAACCAGAGTAGAATGCAGCAGCAACCGTATTTGTAGTTATGTCCATTAGTGGAAAAACTTCCGGCCACTTAGAGAACTGGTCAACACAGGTCAGACAATAACGAAATCCCTCTGATGGAGGAAGTGGACCCACCGGATCGATATGCACATGTTCGAACCTAGCGTTGGGAGGAACAAAACGACTAATTTGGCTCTTTGTATGGCGAGAAACCTTAGCTTGTTGGCACTTGAGACATGTACGAGCCCACGATGCTACATCCGACTTCATTCTAGGCCAAACGTACCTTTTCTCAACCAACTTGATTGATGCTCTAACTCCGGGATGTGAGAGTGAATGCAAGTTATTGAACACCTGTTTACGGAGTGATTCCGGTACGAAAGGGCAAATGCGGCTTGTGGAGACATTACACTGTAACATAACTGGGGTTTGACCCATTGGAAATGGTTGTAGCACTAAAGAGGTTGAATTTTCTGAAAAAATATTTTGCAATTCTTCGTCTTTTTGCTGTTCTTCCGCCATCAGCTGGAAATCTATTCCTGATGGAGTATCAATCGTGGACATATGACCACAAGACAATGCATCAGCCACAACATTATCTATGCCTTTTAGATAACGAATATCAGTCGTGAACTGGCTGATAAAATCCAGTTGCCTCAATTGACGTGGCGGGCACCTATTTTCTTTTTGCCGAAATGCAAAAGTTAATGGTTTATGGTCCGTAAATGGAACGAAATTTCATCCTTCCACCATGTGGCGAAAATACTTTATGGCCATGTGTGCCGCCAGTAGTTCTCTATCGTACGCACTGTATTTTTGTTGTGCTGGTGAAAGTCTCTTTGAATAAAATGCAAGTGGTTGTCATCCTTTTTTCACTTGTTGCTGCAGAGCTGCCCTCACTGCCGTATCCGATGCATCTACTACAATTGCAAGCGGAGCATTGATTGAAGGATGGTTCAAAATGGTTGCACTAGCCAAGTCTTTTTTGCACTGCTCAAATGCAGCTGTGGATTCATCAGTCCATTTGATTGGCGTTTTGTCATTCTTTTTAGCTCCTTTTAGATAAGCATTAAGCATTTCTTGTGTTTTTGCAGCATTAGGTACAAACCGTCTATAAAAATTATTTATAGCGAGAAATCGACGTAGCTCCTTCACCGTTTCTGGCTTAGGAAACTTAACTATTGCAGACACTTTTTCTGGCACAGGAGTAATGCCATCTGGAGTAATAATATGTCTTAGAAATCTCACTGACGTTTCCCCCAGGACACACTTTGAAGCATTTAGGATAACACCATATTCGTCAAAACGTTGGAACACTTGTTTGAGGTGTTGCATATGCTGGATGTCGTCTTCCGAGGCTACCAAAACATCATCGAAGTACGGATCACAAAAATCCATTTCTCTCAGAATATGATGGACAAAATGTTGAAATGTTGATGCTGCATTGGCCAAGCCGAATGACATGCACAAAAATTCGAACAGTCTGAACGGTGTTATTACTACTGTCTTCGGAATATCGTCCTCGTGGACAGGGATTTGGTAGTATGCTTTTGCCAAATTGATGGTAGAAAAAATTTGTTTACCTTCCAACACCTGCAAACAGTCCTGAATGCGTGGCACTGGATAACGATCCAGAATTGTTACACTATTCAATTTTCTGAAGTCACCACATGGACACCAGTCACCATTACTTCTGGCTACCATGTGCAGTGGAGATGCCCAACGGCTTTTTGATGGTCTGCAGACTCCGGTTGCCACAACATATTCAAACTCTTGTTTCATTGCCTTAAGCTTATCTGCTGGAAGTCTGCGAGGTCTGGAAAACACAGGTGGTCCACTGGTTTGAATTACGTGTTTGACGTCGTGTTTGGTATGCCGAGGTGTAAGACCTTCTTCCGTGAGAGAAGGAAATTCAGCAAGCAGTCTGTGGAATTTTGTATCCCCACTGACTGACTTGATACAAGTTTGCTGTCTTACGGTCACAGTTCCTTTTGATTGTAGTTGAGTGAGTGGATCTATCAAGCAACCCTTTCTAATGTCAACTAACAGTCCAAAATGACGTAAGAAATCGGCTCCTATAATTGGTTGTGCCACAGAAGCTATGATGAATGGCCAATGGAACTCTCTGCGCAAACCCAAATCCAGATTCAGCAGCTTCTGTCCGAAGGTTGGGATAGACGTACCATTTGTCGCGAACAGCTGAAGAGGTCCCGGTTGGTGATTGTGTTCCCCGGCGAGACGTGGGATAACCGAGATGTTGGCTCCTGTGTCTACAAGGTATTTCGATGCTGTGGACTTATCAGCAAGATATAGGCGGTGAATCTCTGTGCCTCCGTCACTTGAGGCATCGAGCGATGGCTCCACTAGTTTTCTGATTTGTAGGAGCATGGCTTTTTACACCTGTTTGCTTTTTCTTTAAAATGCTGGTGGTACCAATAATGTTCCGGGTTTTCAACGTGACGGCTGTTTGAACGACGCCTATAGCGTTGTTGCTCTTCATCTCTTGTGTGAGATCGTGACCGTGTTTCAAGGCGGGCAAGACGAGTGGAAATGTCCATGAGCATGTTTTTCATTGAAGCATCCTCCGTTTTCACCTCTTGCACTGATGCACTGTTGTTTGCAGCTGCCATTATGTCATCTGCCGTTTCCGTAAGTTTGTCCAAATCGTCATTTGAAATTGCCAGAATTTGTTGCACTTGTGTAGGCAAACGTTGGAGAAACAGCGATTTTAATAAGTCCTCACTTAAACGTGAACCGGCCTTGCTTCTCATTTCTAACACTAAGTGCTAGGGCTTTCGATCCCTGAGCTGCATGCCCGAAATTAATTCACGCAGCCGCTGCTCTTCCGTTTCGGCATATTGCGAGCCGAGACGTTTTTTTATCGCAGTATATGGATTTTCGGCCAGGGGGTTGAGGATGATGTCCCCTACAACAGCCAACTCTTCGGGTTACAAAGCAGAAACCACGTGGTGGAATTTTGTGTTTTCCACCATTATTCCTGCTAAAATGAATTGGCTTTCCATCTGCTGGAACCATATCTCTGGATTTACATGCCAGAATAGAGGTGCTTTTACGGAAACATGTACAATAGTTACGTTGTCATCACTTTCCGCCATAATTGTAACACCAAGAAAAAATGCTAAAGTTCTTGAGAAATGTACTCACTTTCTGTACTTTACATACGTGAAATAATTGATTTTCGCCATTTCCGGCGTGGATGCATAAGGATTAAGCGTCCGTTCAGGTTCTTGATTCACGTCCCAAGTAACCAATTTGGCAGTGGCGTGTGCGTGTTACTAAATGATATTTACAGATATATACATTGATCCATTAATCACACCTAATGACACCAATTAATCCTTAACACATTTATTTATAACATTAACTATTAAAATATATATACACATGCTGAATAAACTACAGCACCAGCGTTCTCGTTAACATGTTTACAGTCTGCCTATCACGCTCGAAGTGACCAGCTACAGTTCTCGTCCACTGATCCCTTCTTCTCTGTTCTGTTTCAACCAGGACCTTTACCTTGTGGGTAAGAGGCGTACGTCTCTTACATGAACACGACTATGGCGGTCGCTACAGG
>QLNU02015360.1:95947995-95967427 GCA_006491805.2 Dysdera silvatica | reverse complement strand
TAGCTATTAATATATCAACTATTTCTTTTTAAATACACTGTATTTTATTTTAGTAGAGCCCAAAAGAAATCAAACGCAAATGCAATATATCAATTGAGATAAGACCATTGAGGAATATAAGTTTAATAATTTTAGTAGTCAAAACAAATTTAATTTTACAAATAACTCCAAGTAATCTATTTAGTTTAGACATGACAATATCAAAGTGATCATTCCACGTTTTGTATGCAATGTAACTCCCAAAATTTTCAAAGTGTTAGAATAAAAAATTTTAAAACCATTAATCTTAATTTCGGGTATATAAGTATCTTCCTTTTATTGTGAAATACGATACACTTTGTTTTTACCTCGTTTACTTTTAACCGATGTTCCCAAAACCATTTACGTACTTTATTTATGATTTCATGAGTTTCACAAATTAGCAGATCAATATCTGCACCTGATTTAAAAAAAGTGGTCTCATCTTACCAAAAATAATAGTTTCCGAATGCTCAAATAATCTAAATATATCATTTATATACAGTGTGATTATAATTAAGGTCAACTTTCACAAAGCTGTAAAAAAGAACCACTACTCAGAATGACCTGAAATTTGAACTGAATATACACAAAGAAGGGGGAAATGGTATGGCATAAGAAAAAAAAATAGTTCCAAATTTTAGCAATAGATGGCGCTTTAAGCGTCATACCGTAAATGGGTGTAGCTACAAGTGACATTTGAATCGCAATACGATAGCTATGGCGTGCGTTACATGTTAAACCAACTGTACTTTTCAACATGCATGACTGTATCGTTTTCTTTTTTTTTCACTGAAAAAAAAACTTCCAAGTCATTCAACAAGTATGGCACTGTTAGTGGAAAGCCCATCCACCGCGACAAGGTCTTACCACATCGGATAGGAAAAATCTGTTTTTAATTTTCCTGAGGCCAAAATCAGCATAAAAAGCAACAAAGAAATCGGTTTTTAATTATCGGCAGACTTGCACGAGACATGTTCAATATGCTGTCCACCGTTTTCTCCCACAAGTTGAAACCGATAAACAGCATGTTCCACAACAGATCGGACTGTCTCAGAGGTCACATTGTGAATGTGTTGCGCAATGCGTGCCTTCAATTCAGCTAATTTTTCAATCGGACCACTGAACACAACACTTTTTAGGTAACCCCACATCCAGAAGTCACAAGGATTAAGATCAGGCGATCTTGATGCCCAGGCTGTTGGAAAATGATGGCTGATAATTCTATCATTTTCAAAATGCCTCTTCAGCAGCTGCTTCACTGGCTTTGCAATGTGCGGAGGAGTGCCATCTTGCATAAAAATGCTACCCACACATGCATGCTGTTGAAGTGTTGGAATGATGTAGTTGCGCAAAAGACTCTCATAGCGTTTACCATTGACGGTACAGGTAACAGGACCCGCACGACCCATCTCCTCGAAAAAAAATGGCCCTACGATAAACGATGGCGTCAACCCGCACCACACAGTTACCTTTGCAGAATGAAGAGGTATTGGTTCATGTTAGAACAGGTTTTCCATTACCTATATTCTGCAATTCTGAGTATTGACATGTCCTTGGAGATGGAAATGGGCTTCGTCGATCCACGAAATGTTCCATGGCCATTCATTGTCCAATTCCATGCGAGCAAGAAATTCTAGAGCAAAAGTGTGTCTTACTGGCAGGTCAGCAGGAAGCAACTCCTGAACATGGGTAATTTTGTATGAATAGCAATACAGGATGTTTCGTACAATTTTATGCACCGTGTTCACAGATATGTCCAAAGTTCAAGCAATTCCCCGTGCACTGCACGTTCGCACACCGCTGCTCGTCTTTTCCTGGAATGCTGTGAGCACATCTTCTACTGACGTCGAAGCAATTAGTTTTCTCCCTCTGCCAGATTTCACTTCAAAAGAACCTGTCTCTTCGAATTTCTTAATCATTTTCTCCAGACCCTTGGCAGATACCGGACCACAACCTTTTTTCATACCCTTTACTGTCCTGAACTTCGTTAGAGCTACTGGCGCACAGTCACCGTTCTTATAAAAGAGCTTCACAAGCAGAGCGCGATCCTTCATTGAGAGAGTCATGACGAGCTTCTCAGACGCTATATGAGGAAAACGCCATGTACCCAGCGTTTTTATAACAAATGCAATGTGTCGTGCGCATGACACGTCTTTTATTTTGCATATTATGATGCTTAAAGCGCCATCTATTGCTAAAATTTAGAACTATTTTTTTTCTAATTCCATACCATTTCCTCCTCCTTCGAGTATATTCAGTTCAAATTTCAGGTCATTCTGAGCAGTGGTTCTTTTTTTACAGCTTTTTGAAAGTTGAACTTTAATTATAATCACCCTGTATATCAAATAAAAGTTGGGCCGAGAATAGAATCTTGTGGAACTTCCAAACGATTTAACAGCAAGTTTGATTTAACTCCCGAAATTTGTACAAATTGTTTTCAATCAGATACATAATTCTTTAAAGGTTTTAAACAACGTTCCCTAACTCCAGTATGATTTAATTTTTTTACAAGTATCTTACGATCAATGAGCCAAATGCCTTGGAAATGTCAAAAAATACTCCTAACGAATGATATCCCACATCAAAAGATTTCTTCACACAACCCACTATTTTAAGTAAAGACATTTCTGTTGATCTATTAGGCTAAAATCCAAATTGATGTGAGTCAATTATTGAAAATCGAGTTAAATACTTCTGCAACTTTTCATACAATAGTGATTCAAAAATCTTTGGGAAAACTTCAGTAACCAAGATTGGTCGATAATTTAATTGATCAAACCTACAGCCCTTTTTGTAGATTGGAATAACCTTTGATATCTTGAATTCCTTTGGAATAATTCCATGTTCTATGATTATATTATATATTATAGTTAAATATGGGACCAGTATGTTTGCTACGAATTTTATTGGTAGAGGATGGAGTCCATCGTTGCCCGGTGACTTCCTTGTATTCAGTCCCTTCAATCTCCTAAGAACTTCCTCAGAAATGAGTTCAATAACCATTGATCCACTTGCACTCTCTCCCAAAAAATTTGCAAAGTCAAGAGTTCCACCACCAAAACTTGAGTTAATTCGTTTAGGTTGATCTACAAAAGTTTGATTAAACACATTTGCAATATTAGCAGGATCCTCTATATCTTTTCCGTTAATCTGTAATTTTGTAATAACATCTCCACTACAATCCTTCCCAAAACTTCATTTATACATCTCCAATGCTTCCTAAAATCTCTTGATTCAAAATTACTAGCATAGTAACAAAATTTAGCTCTGGTTATTTTTCTGTTCAGTTTATTTCAAACTCTCCAAAAATTTTACAAATTGATGGAGTTCGGTGTTGCCAAGAATTTTGTAAACAATTTTTTTTTTATTTATTTGACGTCGAATCATTCCCGTCATCCATGGTTTCTTATTTTTTTTACTCAATCTAATCTTCTTTATTAGAAAAATCTCACTATAAATTGATTTTATTGTATTAAGAAAACCATTGTATATAATATCTATTTTGTTATGTTCGATAATCTGGTCAAATCAAACTTCCAACGATTTCTCATAAAACATAGCTAGGGAACCCTGCGCAAAACTAAAAAACTAAAACTTTTAAATTGTAAAATTTGTAAATTTTTCAAAAATGTGAGCAATAACCTTATTTATGGTAAAATAATATATGTGGCAGACCAGAAAATGCCACTTATAAACCTTTCCACTCACCATGGTGGCTTTGTGTGTTGACCATTATTTGGCAATTGTGTTATCCCTGAGAAGGGTAATAATATCTTACATCCTAATATACGGAGAAAGAGAGTGTTGTTACATAACCTCGTTTGTCTAGCGGGTAAGACACTTCAGGCTCATGGAGGGATCCTGGTTCGAATCCAGGATGGAAACGGCGTCTCTTTTTCTCCTAAACGAAAAAGCTCTAATTTGAGCTTCTACGCAAGTGTTGAAAATTAAGTATAATAAATCCCCCATGAAAACTCACAAAAACTTGCCCCGGTGGCTTTTCTGTGTTGACCATTATTTGGCAATTGTGTTATCCCTGAGAAGGGTAATAATATCTTACATCCTTATATACGGAGAAAGAGAGCGTTGTTCCTATCATCGTTGGTCTAGCTGTCAAGTCATTGAAGGCTCAATGGAGGGACTCTGATTTGACTCCAGAATGGGGACGGCATCTCTTTTTCTCCTAAACAAAAAACAGCTCTAGTTTGGACTTCTATGTGGATGTCAGAAGTTATTAAGTATCCTTTTCACTAACAGGAGGGCACCTTTGCCACATCTTTAAACCAGCTTCCGGTAAACTAGATTCTACCATGAAATACAACCATGTAGAATTGGCATCAGAATCTAATCCCATGGACTGTAGCAATCATAAATAATCCTCTACTTTTACCACTAAATCTGGCAGGGGTAGTCTATCCTTGCTGTCCTGTCGTGGATGCCATTAAATGTTATTAAAATTTGAAACAACCTTTTGACTGCATACAAAAAGGAGCATGCTTACCGACTACCCGGTGGATGATGGCTTCTCTGGTTCGAAATATTGTCATAAACAACACGAGATAAGACTACCATTTACAACGGCAGAAGAAATAACAATGACCAAAGAATCAAAATGCTTAAAAAAAAAAAAACTTTTACTTTACTAAGCTTTTCTACTATCATCTGAGTTCCAGAACTAAACTGGACCAAAAAACAAAAAACTCTTCCTGAAAATAATAATGTTGCCACTAAAATAACAAAATAAATTAAAAACAAGAAAATATCTGTTGCCATTGAAAATGATAAAAGAAGGAAACTATAACAAAACAGGCACGTTGCCATTGAAATTACAGAAGGAAACAAAATTACATAACAAAAAGTAGGCATGTGAGCAACAATGAAAAAGTCTCTGTAAATACAATGACTTGGGAGTGCAACAATGCCTGAACTATCAAGGGATCATCTGCAACTCTCAAATTCTACATAGTGTCTCTCTCACATCTATTTTTTTTTTCAAAGTTAGAAACACACTGACTTACATATAACATGAAAGTCATAAAAACACAAAATGTCTGACAGGGCAATGTTCCTCTCTTAAAAGTCTTCCCTCATTCCCGTGCTAGGCTGAAATTTACCCCCCCCCCGGGTTGTAGCTGCATTTTCCAGTCCGCCATGCAGGCTGCTTGATCTTTCTTCAATCATGTGTCTATTTCTAGGAATCCAGTGAAAGAGTCAGCCAGTCTTAAGGCTAAATTGCTATTTCTGCACTCATCTAAATAAAAACATGTCTTACGTCCCTAGAGAGGAGAGGGAAATGTTAAGTTCTCACGCACCAAAATCTGTGACGTCGTATGAAATCATATTTATGCAAAATGGTGCATCACCCCATATTGCTCGTCCTGTCCTATGATTACTGAGACAGCACTTTACTGATGAACGAGTGATCAGACTACGTTTTTATACCATCATGGCCACCACGATCACTGGATATGACCCCCTGTGACTTTTGATTATAGGCTTATGAAAGTTGTAAACAATTGACTCTACCATCAATACTCAATGCCATGTGCGGGGCATTGCAGTTAAAATGTTAAACTCGGCTGTGGAAAACACAGCTCCTCGAATGAGAACTGTTATTGGCAAGAATGGAGGACACATTCAACAATTGTACTACTGTTGAAGGGATTTGTACTAATGTATTTTCATAACAAATTTTGTAAGTAAGGAGTATTTTCATACAAAATTAATGCAAACTCTCTACCTGTTGTCGACATTTCTCTGCCTTACAAGCTATGACACTTCTAATAATTTTTGTTTTGTATATCTGTGGTGCATACTGATGAACATTGACGTCATTAATTCTGACCAATTTACTTAGTGATTCCTCAAAGTTTTTGAAAGGCATTTCTGGTTAACGGTACTTTTTCTTTCTCTCAGTTTATCTTTTATATAATGTTACAAAACTTTGTCAGTCTTAAGTCTAAAAGTAAAATTCCAATGGTAATTACTGTTTCTGATGGTGCCTGCCATTATGCCGTTAAAAATTTTGTGTGTTGCCATTTGTGAAAATTTCAAAAATCAGTATCTATAACCATGTAAGATATATTACTTTTTTTTTGTCGTCACTTATGAGTGTACATTGAGAAACATCTGTGTGCCAAATTATATCCGTTTATTATTATATTTTGTATATCCCTCAAACAGGGAGCATTTAATTTGAAAGATGCTATATATACATATACACAGAGAGAGAGAGTGAGATTGATTAAAATACTTCTCTCTTTTTTTATATGCATGTTTTTATATAAATATATAGAACAAAACCACATTTTTTAAATTCGTGCTAAGTATTTGTAATTCATTTTTTTTTTTAAAGTAAAATAAATATGCTAGTTATGTAAACAGTATCAGAGGAATATTGGATCATTGTTAAGTAAACAAGCAGTTTAAATATTCCTACGACAATTTTATAATTAAGTATTACATTCTGTATAGTGATGAATAGAAGCAATTGAAAACTTTGTCTATACACATTTTTACAATCTGTGACAAATTAATAATGATTTACCTAATTGTTATTTATTATATTTTGCTAAGGTGTTTACCTTTTTTTAAAAAAAAAAATTGGAAACATCTATTTCAGATTATTGAATATGAAAATCGAATACGTGCCTATTCAACTCCTGATAAAATTTTTCGCTATTTTGCTACATTGCGAGTGTATAATGAACATGGTGATTCTGAAATATTTATGACTCCTGAAGATTTCCTTCGTTCATTGACCCCAGGTGTTAAACAACCAGAAGGTAATATTCATTTTTGAGATTTATCAAAATCATTGTAATATTTGCTTCGCTGTATTTATATGTACTGTATTTACCCACACAGGGTGTCCCTTAACCCCTAGCAGAAAAGTATATAGAGAGATTTCTTGCAACATTCTAAACAATGTTAATGTGAAAATGCTGAGAAATCAGTACTTTTGGAGTTACTAACGGTTGAAATCCAGCCAACCAGAACAAAATTTGACTACCCTTTTCTTGATGAAAAACACTTATGAAACAAATCATTAAGCCCCGCCTCTTGCAATAGAAGAAATGGGAGATAAAAATAAATTCCCCTTGTTAAGGTATTATTACCCTCTGCAGGGATAACACAATTGCCAAATATGGGATAACCATATTTGGCAATTGTGTTATCCCTGCGGAGG
This sequence comes from Dysdera silvatica, assembly GCA_006491805.2. Classification (NCBI taxonomy): domain Eukaryota; kingdom Metazoa; phylum Arthropoda; class Arachnida; order Araneae; family Dysderidae; genus Dysdera; species Dysdera silvatica. The sequence goes on along the minus strand of QLNU02015360.1, from coordinate 95,960,217 downwards.
GTAATAATACCTTAACATCTTTACATACGGAGAAAGAGAGCGTTGTTTCCTGTCCTCATTCGTCTAGCGGTCCAAGACACTCCGGGCTAAACGGAGGGACCCTGGTTCGAATCCAGGATGGGGAAAGCGTCTCTTTTTCTCCAAAATTACACAAGCTCTAGTTTGAGCTGTAATTAATACGTGGGTGGCAAAAATTATAGTATAATAAATTCCCCCACGAAAACTCACAAAAATCTCGCCCCGGAGGCTTTCTTGTGTTGACCATATTTGGCAATTGTGTTATCCCTGCGGAGGGTAATAATACCTTAACATCTTTACATACGGAGAAAGAGAGCGTTGTTTCCTGTCCTCATTCGTCTAGCGGTCCAAGACACTCCGGGCTAAACGGAGGGACCCTGGTTCGAATCCAGGATGGGGAAAGCGTCTCTTTTTCTCCAAAAACGAATAAAGCTCTAGTTTGAGCTATAATCTATACGTGGGTGGCAGAAATTATTGTATAATATATTCCCCTTTTCACAGGGTGTCTACTCATCTGGAATACCTGGAAAAATTGGGGAAATTTGAAATACAAAGGCCCAAGTCAGGGAAATTTGAAATTCATTGTTATAATAAATAACTTATTAAAATAATTTTCCTGAACTGTGCTTTTCATACCACATTGCCTACTGAAAATTTTGAAAAACTGTTGCTTTTGTTTGTTTGAGTTTTTTATGACACAAGAGCATCTGGGCTATATTGTACCAAAATGTTGCTTTTGACTAAACTTTTACCATTTTACATAAAATAAATTTAAAATTTGCCATTTTACACCAACAAATTTATATAAAATTATTAAACCCATATATTTCTCAGGAGAAAATGTTTGCCAAATATATAACTAAAACTTGAAAAAAAGAAAGTATTTTTAGCTAAATTATTTAATCTGTAAGGGATTTTGCTAATACCAATCTCCTTTTTGTTATATATAGTCATACACATTTTAAATGAAATAGAAGATGAAGCATCAGCTTTGCGATTATATAGTTAAACTCTTTTATAATGAACTTGAAAAGGGCCAAATGGAAATGTTGCTGTAAATATTTAATTAATGCAAGTTTTTAGTGTAAAGAAATACACTTTTTAATACAGCTTTTGAATTTGTAAATTCACTATAATTGAGTTATAAATGGCTTTGGGGTTTACATTAATGGAATTTATGGCCTTTAAACTTGTTCTGATTACACAAATTTTAGTGCGTTGTGTGTTGTTTACTGTAATTAGCGACTGGAAATCGATTAAGACTTGGTCTGGAAACCTGGAAAAGTCAGGAAAGTTTGAAATTGAATTTGGGTAGCCCACTTTTAAAGAAAATATGCATATAAAATTAGTACATGCTGAAGTAATTGGTAGTCTTTCTTACTATAAAAACTAGCTTGTTTCGAAATGTTTCATTTATTTACTGCATGAATACTTAACACACTTTTTTTGCTTTATGCAGCATTATTTATATATAAAAAATATAATTTTTATATTCAGTCACAAAATCATTGAATACTTCTTCTGTATCATGATTTAAAATATATATTTTTGTCTTTTACTATAATTAACAATTATATGTAATATAATATAACAACTAAGGATGATAATTATTGAGTACTGCAATATTATGGTTTAACCAAAAACTAACGTGACAATTAACTAATGCATTATTTCAATAGATGTTCCTTAACATTAACACATGATTAGATGGGAATATATTGACTTTATTATGGATAACAACATTAGATGATTTTCTAAAAGTGCAGCATTCATGTAACTTTTTGCTTGTTTTAATGATAGAAAATTATTTTTAACACAGACGGATATGAACGTTCAATATGGACAATTAAAACGCACTTATTGATTACAAACAAATTTGCTTATAAGCAGGGTGTTCGATTATCCACACATGACCTGATTAAACGGGGCTGACTCTGTCATCTACTTGTAGTTTCCAAAAGGTAGGCACAAATTACAGAAGTCTTTTTGTCTTTGAGCTTTACAACATGGTATCAGTGTTATTTAGTCTTCTTTTGCTTCATACAAAATTTTATAAGAGGCCACTTTGCTGGTGTTCATCCTCATTAATGTCATTATAATTATTATTATTATTTGCAGAATATATTGGACATGCTTAATGTTCTCAAAAGTGGGCATTATTGATGAATGGCTAGATCTTGCATTTTTTGTTGTCTCTTGTGATTCACAGAAACACCTATGCCATTGCAACACAAATCTGCATGTGCTGCTTCAGCACTATGCACTTATTGTATGAAGCTCTAAATTTATTGGTGCTTTTTCTAAACTTTGTACAAAAATAGTTACCCTTTGCTCATCCATTAGTGTACCTATGCTGCCTAGGGAAATTATTTAAAATTGTATATAATCAAGATCTGTTGCAGTCAATTAGTAGTGCAGGTAATAAATATGTTGTGGCTTGCACAACAGTAGCAAGATAATTGTCTTTACTGTCACATAATCAGAACTGGTCAGTTATTCCAGGTTGTCCGCAATAAATTCATTCTCAGAACTTCCCTGGCAGAGGTTGTATATTGAGTCGTATTATATACTTACTGTAGTTTTTTTCTTCTATTAATCTAGGACTTGGACTCGATCAATTCAAAAGAATAGAAATCAAGGTATGCCATATTGTTTTTAGTGTATGTTACTTTTTGAATTTAAAATTTAATTTCAGATTAAATTTTTTTGTTTTTAAATTGTGGAGCTTTTAACAATTAATAGTCTATATATGTATATATATAATTATGTGCATAATGGTATTAGGCTTTTATTTTCATACCTTAAAATTAAAAAGTTTAAAAAACGTGAACTGCCATTTGTGCAAACTGCATTCATTTAGAAGAATGATATAGCTGGGAAGAGATTCTATATGTTTTGTCTGTATCAAATTCAATTAATTGAACCAATGCAAATATAAAAATAAACAGCAGAAACATGTTTTCATACTTGCACTATACAAATTTTTTCACTATATCATTATTACAGCCTATCAATGGCATGGTGCAACTGATGAAACCGCTATGTACAGCTGTTGTGTTGGGGGTGGGGGGTGCTATTGAGTTTAATTCATACTTCCATCTTGTACTGCCTTGGTTGAAACCCTGATCAGCCAGCAATATACGTTAAAGATTCTTTGAAGTCTGGAATATTTCCTTTCCTGTTAATAATCCACAATACTGACAATATATGACGAACTCATTTCCAAAAGGGTCTAAGTAATTTTTTTTTTCAAAATTGAGTTTATTTGCTGATAGTTAGCTTCAGTAGTTTGTAAAGGCTTGCCGAACCCTTTGAGGCACCAAAGTGTCCTAAAGCAAGGTCAAAGTTCATAGCAAAAATACAATTTTATCCCAAAAGGACCTAAGGCACCCCAGAATTTTATGCTAAAGAGCCCTAAGTCAAAAAGGTTCTATTTCCTGTCCATTCTGAAATGTGCACCCCTTTTTACACATACCTATGTGTTTCGGCAGACCGACTGAAGCACAGTATTATTGATGCATATGTAAAATAAATATTTTACAGTATATTTTGGTATGTAATAGGCAAATTCTATTCTGCGGATAAAAAGAAAGAGTAGTGCGAGAATGCAAGCGAAACGTGTGTATGCTATAGTATGGAAAGTTGTAGCGATATGGAGGTTGTTTTGATGGCTTCGAAACACCCACAAAAACGTAAACGTGATTCAACTAAATGGCAGAAAAATCTTAAAGTGAAATTGCATTCTGCTGATGGAAAATGCCCAACAGTGGTGTGCAATCACGAAAGTGACAGTTATTGTTGGCGCAGTATAGCCCAGATGCTCTTGCGCCATAAAAATCCAAACAAACAGTTATTGCAAAGCAAAATCTCTTACTACTGTCAGCATGCAAAAAGTTTTTGACATTATGTACAAGGACAGTAACAAAACAAGGCAAGATGCCTTGGGTTCGTACGGGGCCTGGAAAACCGGGAAAAGCCTTAAATTTTAAAAAATCCTTCCAAGGCCTTGAATATCCGGGGAAAATACCAGGTTTTCCTCAATGTCTGGGAAAATCCTTGAACTATTATTTTTTATTTTATTTCCCGAGTAGGCTATTTTTAGTCACTTTCACTAGTTAAGGTCACTGTATTTGGATTATCGAATCACATGCATCTGTGGTTAGTGGCGTAGCACCGGCTAAATAAAACTTTTCCATTCTATTAGCAACTTTTTTTTTTATTTATTGCACAATTAACAGTAACAACCGGCTGAATAAACTAGTTATGCCACTTCTCCCTCTTTTTCTTTCACGTGTTCTTTTGCGAGCGAGGATCTCGCATCCCTGTTGGCTCAGTTTCCGTCATACTTCACATGCGTCATATGCTCATTGATAGTAACGACCTCCGAGCATTCCCTAGTCCTGCTCTCGTCCTTCTTTTCAAGTGATATTTGGTAGCATGGTTTTCTATGCGTTCTTAATTTAAACTGAAACATGGATAAATCCACCTGCCAAGAAATATGGTTGAAGAATCCCCAATATTGTTAATGGAAGCATGGATGCACCAGAGAACTGAGCTGAAATGACATTGCTGCACATATTTGTGCCAAATTTAACAATTTCAGTAAAATTCCACAAGACTGTGCCAAAACGTAAAATTTTCCAGTGCGCCAAAATATTAAATTTATTGTAGTGCCGAAATTCAGTTTCATGTTTATCAAAATTACGTTTTGTCATTGTATTTTGTAGTGCCAAATTTTCCTTCCTGTAAAACTTGGGCACGAAAATTTCCTAAAAATTGCTACATTTCCTTTTTTTTTTTTTTGCATTCAAAGTAACTTGCTATCTGTGTGACTAAACAAAGAATCGCCAGACAGCATGGGCACTCCCCCCACCTTCTCCGGCTTTTGAGTTTTATTATAGTCCACCCACTCCATTTACTAATAACAAAGAAAATGCCCCCTCCCCCAGAGAAAATTCCTGGGAAGCACTATTGCCATACAGGGTAGGTGAAGTACACATAAGAAATAGGAGGGTAAGCTTCGCTAGGGATAATGTAAAACTGGCGATCGCACTGTTCCCACTGCCTACGGCAACTTTATTTTGCAAAGAAGCCACCTCGTTCGAGTAGGGGCGGCGTAGAACTTTACTCTTCTTTTGATGCTATGCAATCGCCGCTTCTATAGCTGCAGACATATATTGTTTTTTGCCCTCCTTTAAATGGATTATTAAATTTAAGTGGGCTATTTGTATTTTTAATTTAATTTTCAGGTGCTTTATCACACACGATTTCCTTTTTCTTTTTTAAAAAAAAAAGTCAACTGCTTATTTTTCAAGAAAATGAAAATTTTGAATGACGACGAAATTGGAATTCTTAAAAAAGAACACATTTGTATAAATATTCATTAAACTCTGTTTTACAGAATATATATTTTACACCATTTGCATACTTTTATTTTCTAAGCATATCAAATCTCAAATTTTGGTTTTATAATTTTAATTTCTAAATCCTAAGAGAAGGAACTATTTCTGGTTTCTATTTATGCATGATATACTGAAGTATATATTTATAGAGGCTGTTAAGCTACACAAAATTGAATACATCTCATACTAATGCACAAAATCATTTCGTCTCAATAGACGTGCAGAGTCTTAATGCTTCATTGGTAAAAAGGTCATAAGTCTTAATGTTTTATGGCAAAAGGTGGTAAGTCAAAACTTAATCATCTTTATCACCTTACTCAATCCTCCAAGATTTTTGTCACTTGCATGAAAGTTGCAGTGAGGAATGTATAATATTTCCCCAAAATAAGATTTAAATTCAAATCATTATTTAGCCTGAGAATTAAAAAGTGCATTTTTTTCAAAAATTGCAAAACATGACGTAGGCCCTTTTGGAAATGCGCTCTTCATATAACAAGATGGTACATGATCATATTTGAAACATATTGTATTACAACTCATAGGTACCTCTATGTGCTACTGCTTTCTTTACTTCATAGATTTATTGCCCATTGAATATGCCTAGAATGTGTTCAGTAACTGATCCATAAAGCCACACTGATGTAAAACATGATTATTGAATTCAGATAAAGGCATCATGGCATGATACACAACAGGCTGTAATCTAGGAGCCTTTTGTTTGATGTTATGTTCTCACATTCCTTAAGCTTACCTGCCATCTTGCGCAGTTTGACCATACAATGTATGGATTTTAGCTTAATTCAATGATCAGTGAGAGTGTTCATTTTGTATAAAAGTTATGAATGCATCATAAAATATGAATTTATTTAAGGTTTTTCAGAAACAAAGGGAAGACTTCAGATAAGATGGATATATTTTTGTGGTGGGAAGAGGGAGGAGGAAAGGCATTATTTTGCAATGGAGGTGAAACGTCAGCAACTTACTTTATATATAGGTCAATCATGAACAAATTGGTTATCGTGACTAAGTATTCCAAGTGAAAAGAATGAAACTCAAGTCTTTTAAAATGAAAGTTTGGTCAGTGACATAGTTGCTGTCGTTCACTGAAAAGTCAGTCAGCTCAGAGTCATCTTATTGCATTTGGCAGACCTGTGCTTGATCATTTTTTGGGATCCTTTATAAACCAACTTTTAAGTTTCAGAATTTTTGCAATAAAAGAAATATATTCTGCAAACTAATTTTGCTAGTTTTTATTCCCCTGATGACATTTCGTTAAGAAATTTTGAACATTGTGTGTGGGTTTTCAGATGAGGGATATTTAAATTAAGAAATTTAGTATTGAAGACAAAGTTTATTAAAAATCTGACAACACATTGGAACAGTACCTATTACAAGTTTGAACTTTTCAATAAACAGAAGAATGCAGTTTCTTTATATGCAGCAGAATTTAGAAACATAAATAACTACAAAGTAGACACTTTTAGAAAAACTTCAAACTTGTTAAAGCCTTTTGAAGCAGCTACTAAAGTGTAAAGTTCCACAAAATGTTTCATATCTGTAGTTATACCAGTGATTTCTAAGATGAAATTATCTCTCTTTCAGAGCCAGGTGAATATTTTTTTTTTGGTGTTATCATAATGGCAAATGTCCGTGTACAGAATTTGGAAAAAAGATTTTCATTATTTAAAAATACTGATTACATTGGGGAACAAAATTTTTGTTGCATTGACAAAAATGCCAAGTTGTATGGATTTTAACTCCACCTTACGGTTTTATGGTCGATACCAAGAAAACTACGTAAAAGCCTCTCCAGATCCTCACGTACAATTTTCTATTAGCCTCACAAAAATCCACATTTTTTATGGTTTTTTGGTAAAACAAATACACTTTGCAGATGGCCCGTGCCTTCCATGTTTAGACGCGATACTTCCAACTTGTCCACTCCCCTCCACTGGCTCCCACCCAGCATATATCATAAGGAACTAAACATATTGGGATACCCTGTCACGCCATGTGGAACAACCGAGAGGGGGGAATAAAATCAGTTACTTAGCACCTTTTGTGTATGTGTTTGCATGCGAACTGTTTCTCTGTTATTTTTTATGTCTAGCTTTATGTATGAAAATTGCTTTGAATTCGGATTAAAACAACGAAATGAAATGCAGCCATGATTGTGGAACAGCTGAGACCAAAAAAAGAAGAAAAAAAAAAGCATCAGGCAAAACTTACCGGCAAGTGTAGTGCAATTGTAGTAAGGAATGGCCATTTTATGAAGCATCATCGAATTTTTTTACATTGTTATGTAGATCCGTAGTTCTACCCCGTTTTAAATAACTTTTTACTCTCAGCATTTTATTGAAATTTCCTCATGATGCTTTAAAAAATAGTGTTCAATTTGCGCCGAGATTTTGCGGCATATATTTCGGGATATTTCCCCCTTATGCTTTCGTTATCTACACATGCAGAGGCTTGTAGATTAATTTAAAAGTAAATTTACCTATTAAATAAATTTAATTAATTTACGTAATTTATAATTCTATTCCGTAAAAAAGTGCTACCTGGTGCCTGTTTGTAGAACTTGAAAAAAATAACTATTTGACTTAAAACACGATTTTAACATTAATTAACGAGTGTTTTCAATGCGCGATTTCGTCCTTGATGCACCACCTGCCGTCAAAATTGTGAACTTTTAAATGTACTGTAATTAATGACTGTTGGTCATTTTTTAGTATTTTTCCATCAAAATAGAGGAATTTTGCCCTGATACACCACCTACTGGAGGGTACAAACTTAGCGGTCATTAGTCGCATTTTGCACCTATAAATTTCCATCCAAAGAAATAATACGTCCACAGTTGAAAGTGGGTGCGTTTTGTTGACAGAAGCTGATTTCATATTTCAGTAATTTTAGCTTCTTAAGAGAAGAATAGGGAAGAAATTTTAAAATTATAGAAAAAGAAACAAAGAACTTAATGTTTATGAAGTTTAACTTTTTCAATGAAACATTTAGCTTTTCATTTTTATTGTGCTCATTCATTTGATTAAACTATTTTTTACCTACTACAAAACCCATGTGAAAACTGATTTTCTTGTACAAAATAATAAACTTCTGGTGTTTGCCTTCTATAAAACTGGTCCAAAAGCTTTCTTTCTTCTATAAAACTGATGTAAAAGTTCATTTGGTTTTTTCCCCTACAAATCCGATACTGAAAGCCATTTTTCCTACAAAACCGATACCGAAAGCCATTTTTCTTGCTATGAAACTGATACAAAAGGTCATTTCTCTTACTACGAAGTTGATACGAATGGTATTGGTGAGAGTGTGATCATTTTGTACGTACATAAACATACGCAGTTGAGTCACATTATCAGGAATATTTTCATGTTGTTTCAAGGGCGGGGTATGTATTGCTCTGTAACAAGGCAGGTGATTTACTTCTAAAAAATCTTTTTGCAGGAAATAAAAGAGCACGGTTTTACTGAAAACTGCTGAAAATTCCTGACCTATCTATCTATATAATTAATTAATTAATTTCAAAGCAGTATAATTGAAGTGTGTAATGGCAATTTTAAATGGAGTTAACAATTTTTTTTAATGACATAAGATTTATATACTATGTGTGCAAATTAAATTTGCAACTTTAATGTCAATATATACACTCGGGTAAAATTGAAATTGCAACATGTAGAATTTCTTGTTTGTCTGAAAAATTTTATACAGGACTGTCACAGTGATGTCTGCAAATGATTAGTTTCATAGCAATCCTTTAGATACTGTAGCTCAGTGCTTCTCAAAGTGCCGTCTGTGGCGTTTTGTCATGTGATCCTCAAGATTTTCCATAAATTTAAAAAAAAAAAAAAAATGTGACACATCATCATCTAGCATTACATCTCGAAGAAAAAGCTGTCCACAAGAAGTAAAAATTCATTGTAGATGATAAGACTTCCAAAATTGACTTGCTTATATATGTGTCAAATTTATAAAAACCTATATTGGGATGTAAAAATCTGATACCCTGGATGTTTTATTAAGGATACACAGAACGAAAGTAACTTGCAACTGAGATAATGGGTAGTGTCACCTAATTAACTAGATTTTAGCAATTTTAGTTTCAAAATATATCTTCAATTTTATTTCAGTGAAAGATACCTCAAGACTTCACAACCAGCTGTGCTACATAGTAATTTCTGTGAGTAGTTCCTCAGCAACCAAAGTTTAAGAAATGCTATGAAGTTTATATACACAAAAATCTGGAAAATAGTGATGTGCACATTTCTAATATGCATTTGTCAAACAACTAATTAAAGAAAAATTAATAAATAAAACTTGTTCAAGAATGATTAAGTTATTTGTAATGCCTTGAGCTCATAAGGAATATGACCACCTAACAGACTTTGAGAGAGGATGCATACATAATTGGCCTCACTGACCGGGTTGTCAACTCAATGTATAGAGTATAGCCCTGCACGGGCCGGACCTAGGCCCATGAGCTGTGTCTGGCATATGAACCGAATCTGCTGCAGAAGAAGCAGGTTCATTGAAGGTCTCTGCTTTAGAGTTCTGATTTGGCGCTTTGACTTGTTCCAAAATGTCTAGGGCTTGCACAAGCCTCGTCGAAAGCCAAACCTGAACCTCCTAACTCCCCCCACTCCCACCCACAGTGAGTGAGTGGAGTGGCTCACTCCTGACACCCCCCTTCCCAACTCCCCTCCTCCCTTGAACACATTTCTCATCCTCCTCCCCCAAAGTGCTCGTATATTCTGTACTCCATGTCAGAAAAGGACAGGCCTGGGCAGGGCTGTAGTATAGAACACATGTTGACCGGAATAACATAACAGTCCAAAGATGTGTCCAGAGGCTCTGTGGTGGTGCAGTAGTAATACATTCATCTAGCATGCTGTTAATTGGAGTTTGATTCCTAATAATGCTAAAAAAAAGAACACTTACCAGCTAATTGCTCACAATATAGAGGGGGGTTGGTTGGTTCCCTAGTCAGTTAGATGTTCGGATTTTTTCGGAAAACTATAGGTCTCACCACAGCATGGCCTTTGCTGCTCTTGAATTATAAAATGCAAATAAACAGATGCGTTCAGAAATGATTAAGAGATAGTATCTACACCCATAAAGTCAGGACTGGGGTATCATTTGAAAATGGTGCATTTTTTTTTTTTTAAATTTTACATGAAACATTCTAAATTTATATTGTTTCTAAGGAAAAGTATAGTGTTATAATGTCATTTATTGGTCAATTGGATCATTTGTGCATGACAGTACATTAATCCTCGTGCTTTGTAACAATTTTTTGACTTGTGGTTTTCAAGCTTTCAATTAATATTGGCTGCTTTATTCTGCGAATAACTGCCATGTTTCAATATTTTTATTGGGCTTTTTGTTGTCTTCCTTTGTATAAAATTGTGAATAAGATTTAAATATCTTTTATCTTCATACATTAAAAAGTAATGAATATGACTAAATCATCTAATTAACTGTAACATTCTTTTTTCAATTGGGGTTGAGATTAAATAATCTTGCAATAAAAATTTGAAGTGGTTTATACCAATTTAGGAGTTTTTAAACTAATATCATATTCCATATTTTTATATTTTAAATGTTTATCAAGTGTTGGTCTCTCTCTGGGATTAGAATGCTTGCAAATCATGAAATTTATTACTGCTATGTATCAGTTTATCCTATTATAAAGATGGGTCTTGTAATATTCACAGATTTGGCATTTTTATGAACCACTAGGATCCTAAGAAGAAAAAATTGTAAAATGGAAATAACCTAAAAAAATGCAGTCTCTAATTACAAAGAAGAGCTTAAAATTGTAAATGTGTTTACAGATTATATAGGTGTCCCACCGAAATAAAGCCACCGTGATTATATGCCGTAACTGGACACGAAACAAACCAATAAGAACGAAACAAATATATTAAGAAAGTCTATATACAAATACATATTTACAAGGAGTAACTCACTCCCTGCCCCACCTGGGCAGGAAAAAAAATGAACGTGTAAAAAAAGAGGGGAAAAAGTGTCCCGCCGAAATAAAGCCACTACTGTTAATAGCCAATATATCCGCCATGATTATATATGACTTGGAAAACACGATGTGGCATACCATTTACCAATCCCTGGAGGACAATGGCATCAATATTATCCCAGACTTCAATGATGGCAGCCTTCAATTCTGCCACAGACTGAAACTGTCTGCCATTGGCATATACAGCCCTACTGAGGTTACCCCCACACATTTTCTTGGGAAATAAGATCAAGGGAAAGGGCAGGCCATTCCATGACATGTACCCCATTATGCAAAAAACATTCACAAGAGGGTTTTGCAACGTGAATGGGGGCGTTGTCCTGCTGGAAAATCCAACTTGGGCCACCAATTCTCTCTGCAAATGGCAGCAAACGGGTTTCTAGCATTTCTTGGTAATCGGTAGCCTTTATGCGGCCTAAGGGGAAAGCCAGGTTAAGTTTACCACCATAGCCGAAGCCTCCCCACACCATTAATGAGCCTCCACCTTATTATCTTTTGGAGAAGATTTCCTCTTCTTCCCTCATGTCACGCCAACAGAGTGTAAGGCCGTCTGGGCCATCAAAGTAAGTTTTTTCTCATCTGAGAATATAACACGATGCCACTGGTCTTTCCAGGTTTGATGATATTTGGCCCAATCTACTATCCTTTGCTTGTGGATAGCTTTCAACATGGGCTGCTGTTTCCTTTTTTATATTGGAAGTTTTTTGTATATTTTACAATCCGTGACAGGGTTGATTTTGTCACAGGGATGTTATCCCC
>QLNU02015360.1:95933311-95946995 GCA_006491805.2 Dysdera silvatica | reverse complement strand
TCTATGTCACTGCCCTCTCAATTACAAATTGAGTACTATTACAGACTTATCCTGAATTGATCAGCAATGCTTTTCGTCACATATTGACTATATGCATATAACTATTCTTGCCTTTGTTTATTGTGCTTTGTGTATAATATAAACCTTTTATCCATTGTTTTTCTATTACTGTACAATTTTCTATGGTAATTTGAAACTAGTGGCGTATCGCATATTTTTACATCCTTTGCTGTCCCCACTCCACTAAATTAATACTTCTCATGAAACTAGTGGTGGTAAAGCAGCAAATGTTGCGGTGTCCTTTTTTGCAATGATTTTCTCACTATACGATTTTCACTGCTGGGTGATGGCTCGAAACTACGACGTCCTCTATCTCTCAAACCAACTGTTGGTACTGGGACATGAACCTTTCATGCGTTGCACCAACTATTCAGACAAACATCGGCTTATCGTTGGCCATCATTATGGTTGTATGACTGCAACCAATCATTTAGCGATAGTAGGACCGCAGTACTGCGGTACTTCGGAAGAACTTATCATAATACTTTATTTATTCTTCTTGGAACAGTCGTTGTGACAATACATGACCACACAAAGAAAGGTCCTAAGTAAATAACTGTGATGAATATAACAGGCTTGAGGACCTTAGACTGATTCAATATAACAATTCACCCAAACAATAAATTCGGCCATCAGGCTATTTCCACATATTTCAACACCCCTCACTCTTTACTAAAGATCACGCATATGTAATGCACTTCTTATATGAGTTGTTTTTATAATTTGTCTTTAATTGATTGGTTTTTTTAATTATCGATAAATTGTTGGACATTGCTGAGTATCCAGTATCTTTTAAGTTCTTTTTTAAATTTTACTATATTATTTAACCGCTTTAGTTTATCTGGTATTCCATTCTAATATTTAGGTCCTATGTAATTTATGTTGCATCTTCCCAATTCTGTTCTTATTTTGGGTAATATTAATTCGTTATAGTTTCGATATCTACTTCTTTTTCGTTTAATTGAATTTTTATAAGATCTGTATGTTTATTTTTTCTTATCCTTTTAAACATTTTAATTAGTATACAGTATTTATGAATCTATTCAATTTGCAATATATTAGAATTTATTAAAAAATTCTTTAAGTCTATTCTATTGTCTCTATTAATCAGTTTGATTGATTTATTTTGCAAATTTTTTATAATATCGTTGTAAACAATACCCAAATTATCCTTTATAGCGTTACAATATACTAGATGGCAATTAATCAGAGACTTGCAGATTTAGAATCATTACCAAGATTTAAAATCATTACCAAGATTATAAATCTATGTATTCGTGATTTATTTTTGGGGATTGATTTTTACTTATCCGTCTTAAAATGTCTATACCTTTACATATATTTTTTATTCATTTGTTTATATGACCATTCCAATTTAATTTATTTGTAAGTTGAACTTCTAAGAAATAAATTTTATCCACTATTTCTATTTTATTAACTGTTATAGATTTATTAATCATATCGTCATCTATTTTTTTATTTTTACCTGAAAAAATTATTAATTTTGATTTCTCTACATTTAACTTTATTTGATAAATAGAAAACCATTTTTCATATTTTTTATTTCATTAATACCTGTTTCCATTACCTTATTTAAATCCTTATCAGTAATAATTACACTTGTATCATCAGCAAATAATGTGATGTTTCCTATATCAGACACGTTGAAATATAGCGTTAGCATATAAGGAATACAATAATGGTTCTAAATCGGAGCCCTGAGGTACTCCGTAATTATTAGCCAATAACTTGGATTTCGTTACCTTCACATATACAACTTTAAATAACTGCTTAACATATTTGTTATTTTCCCCCTTAATCCATAAGTTTAAATTGTTTTTAATTAATATTTCTCTATTTATTACATCAAATGCTTTATTCAGATAAAAAAATGCCAATACCCTGTTCCTTGTTTTCTATTGCCTCCTATATTCTTTTTATTGTTCTCAATAGCGCCCCTGCAGTTGATTTGCCCTTTCTAAACCCAAATTAGGAATTATCTATTATATACTCATTGTCTATAAAATCAATTATTCTTTAGTAAAGTAATTTTTCAAATGATTTCGCGAAGACGGAGGTTATTGCTATTGGTCTATAGTTTTCTTTATTATCTTTCTTATCTTTCTTATACATAGGAACTATCTTAGCTATATTCATTTCTTCAGTCCTTCAGGAATTACTTCTGTATCAATTATTTCATTAAATATCACCAACAGTGGTTTAACCAATACATTAGCACATTCCTTGATTATCCTAGGGTGTATGTCATCATATCTTGCACCCTTTTTATTATTAATCTTGCTTAGTTCATTTAATAACTCTGAGTGACTTATTTGACTTACATAAATTGATTTACCAATATTATGACACATATATTCATTATACTCATTGTTCATATTGACCTTTCTATCTACTGTATTCTCTTCAATTTCCACAAAAAATTGTTAAAACAATTTGCAATTTCATTATTGGAAGTTACTTTCATGTTATTGTCGATTATCAACTTATCATTTGTTTTAATTACCCTTCCCAGCAATTTATTAATAAAATTTCATTTGTTTTTATTGTCAGTTGACAATTTTTTTCCATAAATCTTTTTTTTATGGAGATCAATTTTCCTCACTATATCATTCCTTAATTTTTTAAATCTACACCAGTATATTAACCTTTCAGTTCTTATAAGCCTGTTGAAGATACAATTACTTTTCGTTATGAAAATTTTTAATTTATTATTTATCCGACCTTTTTTTGTTTATTTTGTCCTTTATGAGTTTCCATTTAAAATTCCTATCATATATTTCCTTGATTTTATTTATAAATACATCATATTTATTAAAATCGCTAAATTCTACATTCCAATCTATAGAACTCAATTTCTCTTTAAACTTTTCAAGATGTTTTGAACTGAAATCTCTGACTTTAATTTTATTGTTTATCATGAGTTTAGTTTCCTCTTGAACTTCGATGAGTATAGCTTTGTGATCTCTTATTTGGTAATCCAAAATATTTGAATGAATTCCCAATACGTTCGTAAAACATAAATCAATCGTTGTAGTCGAATTATCGGTTATTCTTATATAGTCACTAATTATGTTTTTTAGTATCATCATTTTCATTGCATTTATCAAATAATTTTTATTACTAGATTCTTTACTTACATCAATATTTAGGCTACCTACTATAATTATATTTTTACTTTGTACTTCTTCAATTTTTAAGTATAGCCAATCTAGTAGCTTGTGAACATTTCTTCTTGGATCTCTATATACAATTTCTGTCCTAAGTTTACCTCTTTTTACGCCTATTATTTCCCAATCATCACATGTGTGATAATTCAGTCCATTTTTTCAAAATCCTCGTGAATATTCCTTATATATACCGATACCTATCCTCCCCTTTTTTTTTGTCTCTCATCAGATGATAACCATATCATCCATAAATTTCCATGTGATCATTTTCTTTAGACCATGTTTCACTTATTCCCATTATGTTTATTTGATATTCATTATTTTCCATCAGCATTTCTATTTCACCCATTTTGTTTTTTATGCTTCTCGCATTTATATGCATAATTTTTAATTTATTAAAATCACTATATTTTCCAGGTTCCCCTCTTTTCATAATTTCAGCTTTTTTAATCTTTAACCTGCAATTTGCATTACTATCAATATCCATACTACCTTGTTAACTTCACACAAATTTTTCTCTATACTTATATTTTTCATATGATTTGTACCATTTATATCTCACACATTGTTATCTGTTATATCATCAAAAACATATACATTTGCATTTCCATCTCTTTTGTCTATGTTATAATGAATTTCAAAGTTTTCAATATTCTTAACAATTCTATTTTTTACATTATTTAATCCCTCACTCAAAAAATCATCCTCATAATTTTCATTGATTTCAATTGTTATATCATTTTTACAATCCTTTACATACAGAGCATCAATAACATTATTTACATAATTACACTTATTATTAATGAATTTTATATTCACCTTTTTTTCCATTTTCCTCCATGCTCACAACATCAATACTATTTTTTAAACACACTGTTTTAGACAAAACCAATTTTTCATATTATTGATTATGATAGTGTTCGTATTCTTTAAATTTAATTCGGTATTTGTTATATGATTACCATTTACTCCACATTTCATTATATCAGTACTAACATTATTTGTAATATTATGCATATCATTAAAATTATCTATATTTGACAACTTTGAGATTATTAGTGTGGGCATTTTGTAGTGGTCCTTCACATATATTTACATTATTGCTATGAAGATTTTGTTTTATTAAATAACTATTGTCTCTATTATGCATTTTTTTCCCTTATAAAATTTCATTCCATTCTCTGGATATCGGCATAGTTATT
Organism: Dysdera silvatica; assembly: GCA_006491805.2. Classification (NCBI taxonomy): domain Eukaryota; kingdom Metazoa; phylum Arthropoda; class Arachnida; order Araneae; family Dysderidae; genus Dysdera; species Dysdera silvatica. The sequence goes on along the minus strand of QLNU02015360.1, from coordinate 95,942,545 downwards.
AATAACTAGGACTTCACTGTAAGTGTTAAGGACCTGAGTCAAATTTTGCACCAATTTGGAAAAAAAACCACATAACTAACAGACAGTAGAACCTCCATATGTTGAAATCAATGGTTTTATAAAAAAAAATGTATATGCAGAAACTACCTTTTTTATACTCATGTATCATGAGAGACGTTTCCTAATCAGTGCACTCATCTTTATAAATAAGGGAGATGTGAATTACATTATGTACAGGTTACATTTATATAGATAATTAAAACAAAAGAATTACTGAAAAAATAATAATAATCAAACATATTGAAAAGATATTTATGTAGTATTTATATGCATTTGCATATATATGTAATAAGCTTTCTAGTGTTTTGTTGTGAAATTTTGTTTATGATAATTCATCACAAACATGTTCACACATACTAAATCCTTAAAATATATCATTAGGAACATTTTCAGTTAATTGAAAACCTTAACATTTTAGCAGGTTTTTTGGGTGTGAGCAGGGCCATACTTAGCTGGGTGTGAGCTGGGCGACTGCCCAGGACCGCCAAAAAAGTGTGGTGCAAGCACCAAAAAATAAGTTTTTAGCGGCCTTGTAGTCTTTCAACAGATATTTGGTCAACTCACCTTTTGTGTGTGTGACGTCATACTTCCCATAATGCTCATGCAGCTTCTAAGTGGTGGTCAAAATAAATACACGTGTTATTAGTCAAATGCGTTAGCATTAGTAGCCTATGTACGTTACCATGTTTATTGTGGTGGCCATATGGCCACTGCAGAGACTCGTGGTTTCTGACACTTGGCCACAAAACTAGAAAAATTACTTTTTAAGTTCTAATAGTATAAAAAAAGCGGCTTTGTTCATTGAGTTAGCTTTTCATAAATTCATTATAATTATAATAATTCTAGTAATAATAATTATAGTGATTCGTATTTTAATTTTTACTTCTTATTTTTAAGTTCATTATCTTTTCTTTACCTACAGTGTTTTAACCAGTGAAGAACTTTATTTTGTAATGCTAAACCCTGGTCAATCTTGTTTTGTTGTGTTAAGTCAAAACGTTTTTAAGGGCCATTAATATCTGCTTTGTCCAAGGTCACTATCTCCATAAGCACGGCCCTGGGTGCGACATCTTTAAAGGTTTTCATAATGAACTTTTGTTTTTTTTTATAATTGTCAACACTGTACTTGGGGGAACATCAAATTTAAAGGCATTATCTTTTTTGTGCATTCTACCGTCTACGTTCTTCAACAGCTCTAACTTGTCGACAATGCAAAAAGATCTTTTACCATCAGGAACATACACTGTCAATTACAAAAATTAAAACAAACTGAATCTGTTTTTACAGAGGAAGAAGGATACGTGAAAAGAAGAGTGAGGGAAGTCTGCTGAAAACATCTTTGCTAGATAATTCATTGATATTGAATTAACTTTAATTACCCTTTTCTTTCACTTGGAATATCTCAGTTTTAATTTTTCTCATTTATTTTTCTTAATGTTGTCATTACAGTTGAAAAATTCTGATTTGTCTTTGAAAAAAAATTCAATATGTGGAAACAGTTTTTCTATGTAGTGACAGCAGTGATTCACAAAAACTTTGATATGTAGAGATTTTCAGTATGCAGAAGCTTAATATATGGAAATTATACTATATATAATTTGCATATGAAGAAGACAAAAAATTCATAATGTTACTCATGGATACAGTAAACGTTTGGGTAGGTGTCCATGGACATGTATCAGATTTTATTAGAACTTTTTTTTTTCAAAATCGTTATAAAACAACAAATTTGACTTGGATCCCTTTTAATAATCACTCATTTAAGCATACTTTCAGGGTTCTCATGTATGATTGAGAGTCAGTTTAAAATATAACATATACTTTAAATTGATTATTAACAGGATAAATTTATTCATGTGCCATTTATCCTTTATATTGAAAAAAATTCCATGTCCTTTAGGTTCAGTATTATTTTTAAAGTAAAAAAAAAAAAATTCTCATATATGTATTTCATGATTGTGTTCTGTGTTTTCATTTCTAGACTGATGCTATCTACTCTCCTGGTCGTAAGCTATCTGAACTTGATGCTGGCTTGCATTCTGTGGGTTTTGTTCAAATATCAATTGATTTTAAATAGGCAGTTGATTATTTTAAATAAAATGATTTTTTATGTAAAAATTTTTCAATTCATTATATGAATAATTATTTTTATTTAGTAAACAATTACGTTTTGTTGCACTTCATTTTTATTTATTTTTTTTTTTTATAATGCAAAAAATTCCTTAATAGCATAATCCTAAATATATTCTAAAAAGTATTATACTATTTTAAGACTTGCATTTAGATTTTGTTTGCAAAGCCACTTTTTCACTCTTACCAACTCTGTAGTATATCCGTATTGCATGTTTAATTCTAAGCAGCAAAATTTCGGTATTGCATGGCTTATATTACTTTCTTGCTCGTCTGGCTTCTGCATTTCATTTGATTTTGTGATATTTAGTTTTAATAGTGATTTGCTTTTCCAATTTATGTACTTATACTATATGTATAAAGCATAATGTGTTTTACTATTTTTATTTATTTATTTTTTGCTACTACAGGATTCATGTCGAACAGACTTGGCACCAAATGAAGATAGCATATTTTATAAATTCGGGGCATCAGGTTTAATAGGATTTTCAGAATATATCTTTCTTCTTACTGTTTTATCTGGTATGTTAAAAAAAGAATCAAAATGGTTGGTTCTTTCATATATAAATTTCTGTATAAGCATACATAAACAGAAATGCATCAACTTTTAAGTCTATTGTAAACAATTTATATTTCTTTTGTGTCCAGATTGTGTACCCATCATGCTATTATTTTTATATACAGATAATAATGAGAGTCACATCCCAGTTCTTATATTTTGTTATAGACAATTTTAAATTCAAACTAAAAGAATGGATATGCAATATCTACCGCTCGGTATACTCAATTCATTAAGAAATTTAAAAGAGAATGGTTAGTCCAAAACAGATGCTTTTAAATTCAATATTAACAGTTTTTTGTCAAAATATTTAGCAGTAGTGTATCCAATATTTAGAACTTTGCTTATCATAATTTGAGCACATTGTTTTAAGCAGTATTAATTTTAAGTATTTAATTTTAAGTGGTATTAATTGGAAAAACGTGCAAAAAAGTTTTGAGTACATTTAAAAATTTGATGATAAAATGAAGCCATTTAATGCCGATAAGAGAAAAGGGGAACTTTTGATGAGATATATGCAAAAAGTACATCAACGATATAAAAATAAATGCATGGAATGAATAAAAAATGCTGACTAATCAAGGTGGGTAGAAATATTTACTTTGATACACACAATGTACACAAAAAGTAATTTGATTTACATCGTGCTTTACAAGGACCAATGGTGCAATGGAGAGTTTTTTCAGTGATTGATAAGTTTTGAGTTTTGACTCTCAGAAAAAATGCAGCTGACAACTACTCCAGGTGTCTCTCCCAGATCGGTTTGATATTTGGTCAGTAGATAGCTAGTACGATTATCAAAACATATAAGAAAATAAAATCTGCCCCAATCGACCACCAAGCAGGGGTAGAAGCTATTGTGATTTCGTGAAATATTAGATTTTTCGCCACATTTGGCAATTTTTCATGAAATTTGATAAAATATGCATTGTTTCGCTGAAATTATCAATACTTGTGGTTGTAAAAACATTACATCTAACAAATAACAAAAAAAGAAGAAAAAATTCATTATTCAATGTAAGTAAAAAAAAAAATAGTATGAAAATCTGAATACCTTTTGTTTAATTTGTCATTTCATGTAGTAGCAATAAAAAATATGTGCAATCATGTACAAGGTATCAAATTGTGTGTGTATATATATATCAGTGTTTATTCTAGGTGTTTTTCGAAGGGCGCTGCGCCTTGCCCTCCCTCGAAAGTAAAAATTCTGCCCTACATGCCTTTAAAATGAAAAATTGCCGCCCTTTTCACCCTTAAAACGGCAAGATAGCACCTTGTATGATCCTTTTGAATATGACTAGATTCCCGGAAACGACTCCTGTCGCCGTCATCTGAGTGTGAAACATTATCTTTTTCTTTTGACTGCAAATTTTCAGTTCCTATGTCGCCAACTTAACTAAATAAAGAAATTAACTGCTAAATAATCTTCTAATTAACTAAAATAACTTGACTAAGTAAAAGGGAGCTCATCCCCTCCTCATTTGAAACTGAAGATGGCGGTTGAACTAGACCTTAGAAACTCAACTTGTACAGTCCAAAACAATACACTGCGCATGCCCATGGACTAATGCTTCTGAATGTTTCCTTGGGGGGGTGGTGTAAGAATTGAGGAAACATATTTCGTCAAATTAGAAACTCGAAATACACCAAATAAGCCATCAAGGGCGTATGGGGGAAGGGGCCCAGATTCCCCCCCCCCCATCCCTTTTCTAGATAGCTATTGGAGCTACAACTAGGGATTCATAACTTACCAAAATGAGTGTTTTTTGGGTACCAGTTTTCGTTATGGTACAGGAACGTATTGAATAACGAAAGAGTGCAGTGTAACGTTACTATGAAAATACCGAACGGAAATGGTATGTAACGTTATTATCACTGAAAGAATGATGGTAATGTTATTTGCTGCTGGTATGGGACTTCCATACCATTATTTGGACCGTGTGCCGTAGAATAATGTTACTAATAAAATGGTATTACATTTTTGTTACTTTTGAAAGTACCGTTATTCCGAACTGTACCATGAATAACATTACTGGTAAATGGTATACTTCTGGTACGTGTGTAAGTACAGTTATCCTAGCCATATGGGCCGTATTGGGAGGCCCAGAGCTCCTGTCCTTTTGCTAGGCTACTGTTAAAACTAGGACTACGATATTCCGTGTTCAGAGAGTGTACATGAAGGCACTTGGAATTTCGCTTATCAGGGCCGTATCGGGATCCCAGAGCCCCCCTGTCCTTTTTCTAGACTGCTATGAATTAATAGCAATTGAAATTAATGTGCATATAGTAAAAAAACACAAAAAAAAAACACCATATTAAAACTTTTACTTCAGACAATGAGTGTGTTAAATAATTTAATCATATTAATATTAAATACTTAATTATATTGTCATTCAATAATTTAATTAAAATATTAGTAAACAATTATCTTACATAATTAATTATGCATTTACCATGCCTTACTCGTATATACTCTCTTCCTTGTTTTTGAGTGCCCTTAAATATAAGTACAGTGCCTTTTTTATATTCTGAGGTGCCCTTCAAAGTTTAAAATGCCCCTTTTTAATTTTAGGATGATCTCTGGATATATATACAGGGTGTTTGGAAAATATCTGGCAAAACTTTAAGGGGTGGTAGGGGACACCAAATAAGGCATGTTTGACCATATCCCCGTGTCCGCAAAGGGGACGGTTTGGCTGTAGAGCGTAACTACTGTTTACGTCCATCACGTTGCTACGTAGCCAATTGCATGAATTAAATGCAATTTTTGATACATAATTTAAGTAAATGAGCTAATAATACAGCAGAGAGATAATAAACTGTGATTAAAAAAAACAACAAGCAGCGTGTGCGGATGGGAGGGGGTGGGAAGCGATAGCTCAGGTATTTGACTGATGCCACATCACTGATACACGCACGTGCACATGCACACACACACATATATATCATCATCATCATCATATTCAACCATTATCTATCCACTGCTGGATGAAGGTCTCTCCAAATGCTTTCCACACAAGTCTATCCTGGGCCATTCGTTTCCACGTCACCCCAACCTCTTTTCTTATTTCATCCACCCATCTAGTTTGAGGACGTTTTCTAGGTCTTCGGTGGTCTCTTGGAATCCAGTTCAGAATTTCTGTTGTCCATCGTTGATCAGTTCTTCTTGCAATATGCCCAGCCCATCGCCATTTCAGCCCTTTTACTTTAACAATGATGTCCTCTACTCTAGTTTGCTCTCTCACCCAAGTGTTTCTTTTTCGATCTCTCCTAGTTATTCCAAGCATGCACCTCTCCATGCTCCTTTGCGTTGTCTGTAACTTTCGTATTGCTCCAACTGTTAGACTCCATGTCTCTGATCCATAAGAGAGGACTGGCAATACACACTGGTTGAAGACCTTTCTTTTTAGACACAAAGGCAATTTCCCCTTCAGGATAAAACTGTTTCTTCCAAATGCACTCCAGCCAAGTTTAATACGTCTGTTGAGTTCTTTCATAATGTTGCCATCCATTGAAATCAGCTGGCCAAGGTAAATATATGAATCAGCAATTTCTAGCTCAATGTTGTCAACTTGTATTTTTGTTTCCTCTACGAAATTATTGAACATGATCTTAGTTTTTTGTAGGTTCATCTTGAGTCCAACTTCTTTACTTCTAGTTGAGAGCTCCTGTACCATGTCTTGGAGTTCTAATGGGTCCGTTGAAAAAATAACAATGTCATCAGCAAACCGCAGATGATTTAAATATTCACCATTTATTTTTATTCCCTTGTTATTCCAATTTATCAGCTGAAAAATCATCTGTAAAGCTGAAGTAAAAAGTTTTGGAGAAATGGTATCTCCCTGCCTCACACCTTTACCAATTTTGATAGTTTTGGTATCTTTATGTAACCGAAATTTTGCACTTGCATTTTTATACACACGTTTCACCATGTCAATGTACACATCCTCAATGTCTGTTGATCTTAAAGAGTTGATGACTGCTGATGTTTTAATAGAGTCAAAGGCCTTCTCATAGTCAATAAATGCAACACACAATGGAAGTTCATATTCATGTGTTCTTTCAATTAATTCTCTTAATACTTGAATATGGTCCACTGTACTGAATCCACTTCGAAATCCAGCTTGTTCTCTTGGTTGAGCTGCATCTAATTTTTTCTGCAGGCGATGTGTTAGCACTTTTGTGAAGATTTTATAAATAGCAGGTAACAAGCTAATTGGTCGGTAATTTTTCAAATCCTCTTTATCACCTTTTTTATGCAAAAGAATTACTGTTGCAGAATCCCATTGGTTTGGTATGTTACCGCTGTTAAGACATTTGGTAAAGAATTTTGCAAGTATGTCTTCTACATATTCTCCAGCTTCTTTTAGGATATCTAATGTAATACCATCATCACCAGGGGCTCTTCCTTTCTTCATATTTTTTATTGCAAATGAAACTTCTTCTTTTAAGATTTTAGGAGCTGTTCCTTCGACTATTTCAATGTCTTCGTTTAATTCACTGTTACTTTCGTATAGATTTTTGTAGAATTCTTCAACTCTTCTAAGTATTTCTTCCCTATTTCTTGTTACGGTGCCATCCTCTCCTTTTAATGCAATGATGTGTTTCTTCCCAACAGATAAACTTCCTTTAACAACCCTAAGGCTCTTGTTATTTTCAATGGCTTTCCTTACTAGCTCACAGTTGAATTTTCTTATGTCTTCTTTCATGCTTTTGCGCAGAGTTTTACAAAGTTCTATGTACTCAATCCTGGAACTGGTATTTCGATTGTCCACCTTCATATCTCTTCGCCTTTTCATGAGCTGTTTCGTCTTCTCAGATAATTTGCTATTGTGCTTTTTACAGGTTACACCACCAATTTCCCCAGCAGTTTCAACTATTGTCTTAACAATGTTTTCATTTGCTTCTGAGATATCACTTTCATCAATAAGTCCTTCCAGTGCAGAAAAGCGATTTTTTAATTCCAACTTGAATGCCTCGGTATTTACTTTCAGTTTCATTAGATCCACCCTCTTACTTACTTGTTTCCTAATGAGCTTCTGTCGTTCTAATTTAGTATTTAAGTGCACTTTACATCTCACCATTCGATGATCACTTCCAGTATTAAATCTGTTCAGTACACTGCAATCTTCAATAATTGATTTCTTGTTTGCCAGGATATAGTCAATTTCACTAGTTCCCCCATTTGGGTGTTTCCATGTCCATTTTCTTTGCGGTTTCTTCTTAAAAAATGAATTCATGATGCTAAGGTTTTCAGCTTCTGCAAATTCGATGAGTTGATCGCCACGTTCATTCCTTTCCCCATATCCGTATTTACCAACCGATGTCTCTCCTTGTTCCTGTTGTCCAATTCTTGCATTGAAATCCCCCATGATGAGCTTGATATGTTGTTTCCCTTTGGTGTGTAACTCTTTGATTTCTTCATAAAATTCTTCAACCTCTTCGTCGGTATGGCTTGATGTTGGTGCATATACCTGTACTATTTGAAGTTGGTATCGCTGGGTTAGTTGAACAACAAGCCTCGCTGCTCGATCTGATGTACTTTCAACTTCCAGAAGACAGTCTTTAATTCTTTTGTTGATTAAGAAGCCAACACCACTTGTTCTTCCAGTTTCCGTTCCTCTATAGTAAAACAAATGTCCGCTTTTCAGTTCCACCAACTCTTCACCTTTTCTTCTAATTTCACTGAGTCCTACAATGTCCCATTTGATCTTGTCTAGTTCCTCTTCCAATTCCTGAAGTTTTGCTTCAGAAGCAAGGGATCGTCCATTTGCCATATATATATATATAAAAGTTTTCCTCGCCCATTCTTGGCGGAAACAGGCTTTGGGACGGGCAGAGCGCCATGTTCCCAAGCCTCTTTTTACATCACTTCTTAATGTGCCATGTCTAGAAACTTCCTGACAATGTGACACGTGTTTAGGATTGTGGCTTTTTGTATTTCAATGTAGGTGTTTGGGTCAATGTTGAGTATCTCCAAATTCGTCGCAAGCGTTTTTGGTACTATCCCTGTTGCTGAGATGACTAACGGGATGATGAGGATCTTTTCCATACCCCATATATCTCGTACTTCATGTCTGAGATCTTGGTACTTGGTGATTTTCGTTGTGTAGGTTGTCTGTATGTTATTGGTGTTGGGTACTGCTATGTCGATTAAGTACGTGGTCTTATTCGATTTATCGACGAGGGTTATGTCAGGACGGTTATGTGGGACTGTCTTGTCTGTTATGATTGCTCTATCCCAGTAAAGCTTGTGTGTTTCGTTCTCATGCACGGTCTCTGGCTCATATTTGTAGTACGGGCATTTTTCTGTCAGAAAGCCAGCATTCGCTGCCAATTTCTGGTGGACTATTTTCGCTACTTGATCGTGTCTATGTTTGTAGTCTGACTGCGCAAGGATCTTGCATCCTGCCATCACGTGTTGGATTGTCTCCGATACCGATATATATATATATATATATACATATTAGTGTATCTATATATAT
>QLNU02015360.1:95921256-95933211 GCA_006491805.2 Dysdera silvatica | reverse complement strand
AAATAAATAATGAACTCTATAATTCTCTGATTAATTGCCATCTAGTATATTGTAACTGTGTTTGGGGTAATTTGGGTATTGTTAACAATGATATTATAAAAAATTTGCAAAATAAATCAATCAAACTGATTAATAGAGACAATAGAATAGACTTAAAGAATTTTTTAATAAATTCTAATATATTGCAAATTGAACAGATTCATAAATACTGTATACTAATTAAAATGTTTGAAAGGATGAGAGAAATAAACATACAGATCTTATAAAAATTCAATTAAACGAAAAAGAAGTAGATATCGAAACTATAACGAATTAATATTACCCAAAATAAGAACAGAATTGGGAAGATGCAACATAAATTACATAGGACCTAAATATTAGAATGGAATACCAGATAAACTAAAGCGGTTAAATAATATAGTAAAATTTAAAAAAAAAGCTTAAAAGATACTGGATAGTCAGTAATGTCTAACAATTTATCGATAATTAAAAAAAAAATCAAATAAAGACAAATTATAAAAACAACTCATATAAGAAGTGCATTACATATGCGTGATCTTTAGTAAAGAGTGAGGGGTGTTGAAATATGTGGAAATAGCCTGATGGCCGAATTTATTGTTTGGGTGAATTGTTATATTGAATCAGTCTGAGGCCCTCAAACCCGTTATAGTCATCACAGATATTTACTTAGGACCTTTCTTTGTGTGGTCATGTATTGTCACAACGACTGTTCCAAGAAGAATAAATAAAGTATTATTATTATACACAGAGTGTTCTGTTAAAGTGGTGACGAACTCAGAGGGGTGATAATAGGCATCAAGACAAACGATATTTGCAAGGAACTCAGGGCAGAATTTCACTCTTAGTGCCAGAAAAGAGAAATTTCGGAAAACATCCAGCATGTATAAGTGCTTAGAACCAGCGCATGAGAAGTCCAAGATGCAAATGGGATCAGCTGATTCAGTGTGTAGATGATTAGCACATCACATCTAGAACTCCTTGTAAGCACTTTTGCATGCTGGATGTTTTCCAAACTTAAAACTTTTATGGCACTAAAAGTGAAATTCAGCCCTAGGTTCCATGGCAATTTTTATTTCTCCTGATGCCTATTATCACCCCTTTGAATTCGTCACTGCTTTAACAGAACATCCTGTACACACACACATATATATATACATACCATGTGTTCAGTTGAAAAGGTAACACCTTGTATAACTTTTGATAGGAGTTTAAAAAAAAAATCATGTCAATATTTATTTGTGGGAGAAATTTGGAAAACAGGGAGAGCGGAATTTTAGAGAAGGGCCCCACCCCCTACTGACTACAACTTTAAAAATTCAAATGGTAACCCCCACCTTGTAATACATAATTTGAAACAGAAAAAATGCAGTGCTTCTGTCGAAGAAAAAGTAGATCCATGCATCCATTTCAGAAATAATGGTGAATATGCTTTGACTGAAAACTGAAATATTTCTTGGCAAAGACTTTGCACATTTAGCATAAACATTAAGTTAAATTATGATAAATAAATGGTGGTTTATTTGTGGGGAGAAGTTGGAAAAAAGTGTGAGTGGAATTTTACGGAGGGCCCACACCCCACTACCGATCACAACTTTGAAAATACGAATGGTAATCCCCATATTGTGATGTATCATTTGAGGCAGATAAAAAATGCAGTGCTTCTTCTCAAGGAAAAGTAAATTCATACATCCATTTCAGAAATAATGGCAAATAGGTTTTGACAGAAACCTCAAACTAAATACCCAAACTTCACATTATTAAATGTTAAAAAATTTCTCAATTTCTTTGTAAACAGTAATGAAGTATATGTTCGATTTTTTTTTTCGAACTTCTGTAAGTTTCTCAGAGAATATTTCTACATTCTCTAATTATCCTGCTTTTGTGACCATTCATATCATTTGGGGATGTAACGTATACTCAAGTTTTTAAGTAGGGCCATAGAAAAAAAATTGAGGAGGGTTAAATCGGGAGATCTTGGAGGACATTCCAGATAACACCTTCTCCCAATCCACTTAAAGGAAAATGTGTTATTCAGCCTATTTCTTACGGCAACAGAGTTATGTGGAGGCACCTCATCTTGTTGGAATTGCAGTTTTTCCTCATCAAGCTTTGAGATTCCATCTCCCTCAATCTGATTTTCTAGAGATGGAATTATTAGTGGATGTATTGTATTTTCTATTTTCTAACAGCTCTAAATACAAGTCCCAAGTAACATTTTTGTCTATGAAAATAAGACCTATTACCTCATCCCCTAATATGCCATACATTAATTTTTTTAGGAAACTGTGTATGGTCTTCCCAAAATAAGTGTGGATACTGTGTTAATATCTGCAATTGTGCCTATTTACTATGCCATTTTAAAAAAAAAATGGACTCTTCTGAAAAACAAATATACTTTAGCAAGTCAACATCTTCTATGATTTTATCATTCATGTTTTCACAAAATTCAATCCCTCTGTGATAATCATCTTTAGCTAGTTGCTGGTGAAACGGAAACTTACAAAGAAAAAACTTATGTAATTTTACAATTTTATGTACCAAACCAATGGAAATACTGCTTAATTTGAACACTTTTCGAATAGACAGTGTGTGATCATGGCTAGAATGATCAAGAATTTCCAACTGTGTCACTTCTCCCACAACTCATGGTTTAACAACTTTTTATTGCACATTGATCCAGTGATTTCGAATCTTTTAACTAAACACATGACATAATGAGGGGAGGCTTTTTATGTGTATAAACAGCAGCTGCTTTGCGAATGCATCAATTTTGGCCACTGTAAATAAAAATAATTTCTACTCTCTTACTTAAAACGTGGATCATTCTAATTGCATGTGCTTTTTAATACCTAGTAACCTATCAATGTTAATAAAAAGATGGGAAAAAATTCACTTAATGAAATACTGTTTAGTAAAAAATACACGCTACTGTTTACTTGCAATGAACTCGCTTTGCCAATTACTAATATGTTGGCATAATTTAAATTTCTGTTTATGCCACAAGTGCTAAAGTATGCCAAAAAATATCTGAGTTTTCAGTCAAAACATATTTGCCATTATTTCTGAAATGGATGCACAGATTTACTTTTATTTTGGCAGAAGCACTGCGTTTTTATTTATTATTTTTTTCCTGTTTCAAATGGTACACACCACAAGATGGAGGCTACCATTCAAATTTTCAAAGTTGTGGATGGTAGGGGGATGGGGATTATTCCTAAAATTGCACTCACACTATTTTCCAACTTCCCCCGCAAATAAACAATGACATTTTTTTTTTTTTTTTTCAAATTTCTATTCAACTCCTATCGAAAGTTATACAGGGTGTTATCTTTTCAATTGAACACATGGTGTATATATAAATGGCCAAAAAGAAATTTTGTCAACATAGAGGGTTCTAGTGATGGCAATTACAGTAGGATTTAATTGAAATTTAGGATCTTAGGTTTTCTTAGAATACATTTGCAATTTATGTAATCAAAATGGTAAGAGGCTGGATGCTCAAAATTATACCGAGTTTTAGAATTTTGAACGACAACACACAAATTGCGTAACATTAAAGTGACAAACACCATGAGAAACCTTAAATAGCGTTGGAACGTAATTTTTATACCTAAATATGACAGGGTAATGCCTGTTTTGACATGAGAAGAGAAATTGAAAAGAGAGGGTAGGAGAGAGACAAAAGGTTAGAATTAACAGCAATGTTTTTAATCATTTTTCTTAATTACAAATGAATATGTCTGCCAACGGTGTCAATAACATAATACATATGTAAAATAGTTCATATCACAGATGTATGTAGCATATTAGGCAGAATATCCAAAACAAATTTTAGTATTTAATGACTGCTTTTAGACTTTACAAAATACTACAATGGTTTGGATACACTTTGGATTAAAAGTAACCCCAGAACCAGAAATCCACTAGGGTTAAATCAGAAGAATAGAGAGCCATAATTAAGAAAAATGGTGAGGTATGATTCGGTCAGCAAAATGCTGTTCCAACACACTCTTTATGTAGTTGGTTATATGCAGTGGGATCCCATTTTGCATCCAAATGATATCTTTCAATGAATTATAGTGTTACAGCCAACCTTCATGATTGTTGGTCGCCACTTGCTAAATGATGAGTAGAAATTTCTTACTGGCTGGTAAAATTTTAGGATCACTCGCAACGATGGCAAGTGATGTCTGGGTTGACAACTGGATATCGAAATTCGTCCAAGTTCGAATTTTCTTGCCGTTTTGAATAGACATGAAAGAAGTGGAAATCGCCTTCTTGTTTCACCATCCTGATTTCACATAGAAAGGTAGAGTTTCTTTCAATAATCTTCCTCTATCTAGAAACAGGAGACAGGTGGAAAAAACTTTTGTTTTCACCCACCTTCCATTTAGAATGAAAGAAAAGCAGTGGCCCCAATCACAATCCTGGCAATAAAATTGATCTTTCTATTCCAGTCACCACCGCAGAATAATGTCTCCACACCCTGAAATCCCGCCTGCTTTTTTTCATTTATCAATAGTGCCCCTCCTCCCACATACCCCATCCAGGGGGGGGGGGAGGAAGCATGACCTGTTCTATTCTTTCTTTAGAACTTACGAATCTTAATCATTTTAAGATGAGCATGCCGTGACATTTAATGATTGCCTACAGTAGTGCTCAGAAGTATTTTGACAGTTTTTGTTTGCTAGCGCCATCTATATTAAAGCATTCACTTGAATAGTGGTATGTTATGATTCACTGCAGAGATGCACATTCTATAATAACAACGAACAAGTGCTGTGTAAGTAATTGCCTTTTCTTTCAGTTCAAATAAGAAAATTCGATTCAAAAGTGTTTTTACATGCTAATTAGTAATTTGTTTTCGTAGATATACTTAATTAAATACTGTGTTGTATTTTTCAAACAGCCTTCTATTAGTATTTTTAAATTGTGACGGCATTCTAAAAGAAATGAATACTCTAAAGACTTAAAAAGAAGTAGTATTTGCAACTTTAAGAGAAGTTTGCTCTAAGGCAAGTGTAGCTCGTGATTTCAATCTATCCAGACAAATTGTAAGTGTGTGGAATAAAGTTTTCAATAAGAGGGGAACTGCATCTAATAATCCTATGTCCAGACAGCTATGAAAAGCGTCCAGCGCAGCTGATAAAATGCTCAGAAGAGAATCTATGGCTAATCTCCTAACTGCTGTAGACATAAAAGATGATTTACAGGAAAATTATAAAGTTAAAGTGCAGGTTTCCACCATTAAAAGACGTCTAAATGAAACAAATTTAGATGGTCGCCGACCAAGCAAGAAGCCTCTTATATCTAAAAAGAATAGAAAGGATCGACTTAGGAGAACCTTTAGTTATTCCAGAAGTAAACGAAGAATACTTAGAAGGCGTTAACATAACGAAAAGCTATGGACACACTAAAAACAATCTTTTCGACTAATTAACTTTTATGGCAGAGAGATTTCAATTTAGAAAAATAATGATGCGATATTTTCTTTGGCTTTCAGCTTTTAAATATATAAAACCGTACAAAATTTTCCAAACCAGTAACATTTCTATGAAAGCAATTTGCAGAAAACTCGGGAGAAAAGATGGTCAAAGTATCGATAAATATGGATGATTTTTCTGATTGAAAAAAACAACAACTATTAAATGAAGAATTTGATACAGTGGCCTCTCAATTTTACGAACTCATGAAAACAATGCAAACAATGAAACAATCAATGAGACAATCCAAAACAATGTAAAAAATAAAAGTTCATAAAATTGAAAGTTTGTAAATGTAGGAATTAGACTTTCTTTTGCAGAATACTTTTTGGGACTAATGTAACAGATTGTGAAAACGCGAGTCTGCTGTAGCTTAAATGTGAAAAAAAACCCGGTATTTTATGCAAGAAGTAGGGGGGAAAGCATGCAAATTTATAAATGGCCATACTGGACACAGGGCCCCAATTATTTTATAAAGCAACAATTTTTTTTTATTTTTTAAATTGCAATAAACTTACTATAGAAATCTGCGTTCTGGCTCCTCAAGGAAAGCACCATCCCCCACCCTGCCCTTTGTCATAGTTTGAAACTTCGAAAATTTTCCTAGCCCCCTCACCCTAAACACTGGAAGGGAAGGAAGTTTCGTCATTAAATGAAAAAAATGTATCCGTAAAAATACTGTTATTTTTATCTCATAATAATGCATATAAGGTAATCAAAAATGGTCTCTCCACCTACAACATTCCTCAATTTTGTCGTATTTCAAGGTTGTGGATCCACAGAATCATTCTTTGTTTCCTTTATAAAAATATTCCAGCAGAGGGGAATGAATAAACCAAAATCAGCAAATTTTCAAGGAGTTGGGGCGGGAATAACATTAATTTTACAGATTTAAATGTCTTTACTTTGCAGAAATTCCACAAGAATGTCAAATTTGCAATGTGCAGAATTCCCATGCACCTGGAATTACCAGGGAATTCGAAAATATCCCTAAAATTCAGGGAAAGGTCAAGGAAAAACGAGATTTTCTGGCCAAACTTGGAAAAGTCAGGAAACATTTCTTAACTTCTGTATCAAATAGCTAAATCTTCCATGAACATGAAGTTATTTTCCCCCACAACTGAAGTTCAGTTGAGTCTACGGACAGAAGTCAAAGAAATTAATCAGGGGATTTTACTAGCGAAGTAGGGGACAATCATTAAAAAAGTTAGAGAATTTTTATTTAAATTATGTGTGGAAGTCCTGAATGTATAAAATTATTTATTAGGAGAAGGGGGAGAATGAATTTAATTTCTTATATAAAGTAACAACTGATTATTGATAAATTAGGAGCACTGACTATTATCTGGGGAAAGCAAAACTAATTTAGATTTGAAAGTACATACAGTAGATTTTAGTTAAATCAAACTCCACAGGACTTCTAAAGTATTTTATTGAAAAGTCTTCGGCCTATATAACTACAGTGTGTCCCATAACTATATGGAAACATGTAAAAACGAAATAATTTTCTTTTTCAGTATTTAAAACTTACTGAGCTCATTAAAACATTTGTGAAAACGAAAGAAATTGCCTTTTCGGATATAGTTTAATGAACGGAAAGTTCTTAATTTTTACGTTTATTAGTATTTAAAGAAAATAAGTTTAAAAACAATATCCCAGAATTATATGGGATTTCAGAAAAATGACAGAAAAAGTGCAACAATATGCAAATTTGTTTGACGTTAGAACTTAATAAATAGGAAATAAAATAAACAGTCTGAAACGGTTCAGATGCATTTTCAAAAATGCCACGCGGGAGGGAGATATAACCCTGTGAGACAATTCAAATTTAGAAGTTGGACGATGAAGGAAAGAAAGCAAGTGAAATTTCCATGTAGTTAAAAGAATACAAAGAAATCTACTGATAATGTTTCAAGTGGAAACATAAAGCATCCACCGTAAATGTGAACTAGACACTGTAATAAAATTTTTCTGCAAATGGATCGATTAATTCAGAAACATGTCATTAGCGGTCATATGCCTGTACGAAAAATAAATCACTTGGAAAAGGTGAAAATATCAAAATGCAGTGTTCACAGAGTGTTGAGAAAGCTACCACATGTGATATGTGCAATTTTTTTTAACTGCAAACCACAAACACAAGTGATTACAGTGGGCCAAGAACCACATGTCATAAAAGAATAATTGGCTACAAGTAATATTTAATGATAAGAAAAAATTTTAATCTCGAAGCTTAAATAAGCCTTAATAAGCTTTAATAAGAATGCCAAGCATTACTAGCATGATTTAAAACACAACGAACAACAAATAATCAGCCGACAAATGAAGGAGGTTTAGTTATGATATGGGCATTTTTGTCCTCAGTGGTCGAGATCGTATTTGTCTTTTGTTGGGACATCAAAATGTATTAAGATATCAAAAATTTTAAAAGACGGTCTGCTTCCTACTGCGGAGAAAATAGGTGATCCTGACTGGATTTTCCAGCAGGGCAACACATCTCTTTACAAAGTAAGCTATATGATGGCATAGTTGAGGTCTAAAAATGTGAAACTATTGTCCTGGCAAGCCTGTTACCCAGATCTCAATTGCACTGATAAACTTTAGGGTATTTTATTTCGTAGTATCTACGCTAATCACAGGCAATCTGCAACCATCAAAGAACTCAAAGCAGAAATAATAAACTGTTGGTATAATATTGATTGTAGGATAATGTATCATTTAATAAACAGTGCAGCAGAACATGTATTTCATGTTATTGAATATGCAGGGAGCTCAATTAATTATTAATCGAGCTTGAAATTTATGTATTTTTTTATTTGTTTCCATATAATTATGGGACAGTTCCTTATGACTGGATCTGTAAAGACATCATATTATTTCATTTGTATGTGTTATCAATGGTCGATGATATACAATATTCAGCTTCTTATAAATCTCATGAATATAAATCTCTTTTATTTCCATCATTAAACCCTTGTTTTTTCAAAAAATTAAATTTCCATATTATTATGGGACACACTGTATGCTAATGGATACATGCCATATATTTTCTGAAGCAGTTATGCAAACTTTTGACACTGAAACTCTTTTAGTAAAATATTCTAGATTAAAAGTTTACACCTGCAACATAATTAAAATCATTGGGGAAAAGAATATCTTTTTATTCTTTACATAATTGATTAGTTACAGAAGAAAATGAAACGGGAAGCCTTGTTCAAATTTTAAAACTGACGGAATTGATTCACTTATTCCCTGTTAGCATATCTTCATATGAATAGGGAGTTTTCTGCAATAAAGAGAATTTAAACAGCTTTTTGTTTATCAATTCAAAAAGATAAGATGATTTAATAGTAGTGAAATACAATAGAACACACATTGAAGGGTGTAATATGGGGACAATTGTATCTGTAGTAGAAAACTCAAAAGAAAGGAAAACAGACAATGCATACACTTAATAATGTTAGGTGAATGGCAATTGTGTTTTCTGAATCTAATTGTTTTGTAGAAAACCAAACTAAATTGGCTGCATTCAGAACCCTCAAATTTTATGTTTATTATGTTATAAATATTTTTGATGTTTCCTTGTAATGCAAAATTAGATTGTTAAAATAACCTTAAATCATATTTTCACTCTTCATTGTAGAGGTGGTTTGTAGATTTTTTAAGTAGCTGGTAAAAAATAAACCCTACCAGCCCTGGTGGCTGGTAGAATTTGTTCGCTTTGGTGAAGGTTGGTTACGGCTATGAGATAAAATAATTGGTAAGCATTTCTGAATAATGGGTGCCTGTTACAGTGCATGTCTGCAGTCTTCTAGGTATTACTTCTTCAAAAAAATAAGGCCCTAAAATAAAACCACTATTGATTCCACACCATACAATCACTGCAGCTTCTTGTAAGAGAATGAGCAACAAATTGTAGGGATTTTGGCGTCAGTCAAGTGAACACAATTTTTTGAGTTCACTTATCTGTTAATGCAAAACGTGCTTAATTTGTCTACATAATGAGCCATGTACAGCTATCATCAGTATCATACTGAATTAAAAGTTTATTTGCAAAATCATGATGGCAAGTTGTATATGGTTAACGTTTTGTAGCATCTAGATGCAGTGAAACCGGTAAAGGAATACTAAATATGAAGTACCATATCAAAGAATCTGTATCACTGTACTCTTGAGGAATGTTCAGAATACATGCAACCCCTCCTGTACTTATGTCCACATCCCCCTTTATGGTGTAGTGGACTTCAGTCACAACCTTCATTGTGGTTAAGGGTCGTTCAGAACGAAATCTGTCGCATGTACACCCAGTGTTTTCAAACTTTCAGGTAAGATTATACACAGTTTGAATAGGATATAGATCCTGCTGTAAATGATTTTTTGCGGAAGATATATAATACTTCCTTTGCAACAATTCATGTAGTAACATTTCACTAGTTCCCCATATTGTTTTAATGGAGTAGTTATTTCAAAACGTTTCTGTACATCAGTCATGTTCCTACTTTTATTCTGTGCTTCCAGTGCCGTCACTTCAAATGAAATGATATCACTTTAAACCACCTGCCACTATTTTACATTCAATGTTTAATGATAAATTCAAAATTTATAGGCATAAAAATAAATTTTAGTATGACTTAATATTTCTCATGGTGTTTGACACTGACATTATACAATTTGTGTTGCATTTGAAAATTTAGTCAGAATAATCAGAATTATCCAACCTAGCATAATTTTGATTATGTGAATCATGAATGCATTCTAAGAAACCGTTAGATCCTAAATTTCAATTAAATCCCACCATAACTGTTATCACTGAAACCTTCTAAGTTTGCAAAGTTTCTCTTTGGGCACAAGAGATATATCATCATCAAGCCATTGCAGGATAGGGAAGGGGTCTCTGTTATCATACATACACATAGTATGGTGAAAGAAACACATGAAGGATTTGGATTTAAGTTTGTCACATTGGCCAGACATATTGATAAGCTGGACCTACGGTTTAACTTGGAGTCTGAACCTCGGCCCCACAACCAACACGACATTCCATACTATGGTGGATTCCATCATGTCACCCATCAGTAAGAAAAGCAGGATGGTCTTTTGAGAGATAAATTTTAAAAATAATAGTTGGGAGACAATCATTAGCAACATATGATTAATGAAGGTTCCATAACTTCTATTTACAGGCTAGTGTCTAAAGAAGTACAAAAGACTCCAGTGCACAGATGTAGATCCTCATGATGTATAGGATCTAGCTGTTTTAATAAAGACTAGCATGCTGAGTCATATGATAACCAAAATATAACAACCAAAATTTAATTTGGAATGTTACCTTGTATAATTTTAGAGGTGAGCATCGGTGTGTTCTTCAAAATGAGTGTGACAAAATCCTGACAATAAAATGGGCTCTAAAATATTTGTCCCACAAGTGTCTGATATGGGATCCCAAATATTAAGAAGTGGTCAATATGATCCCAAGAAATATATTTTGTCTCTTCAACTACACATATAACATTTTTCATTTGGAGCTCTGGATCTAAATGTAAACCATATATGTTTTTTTATATATTTGTGGCAAACGTGCACACAAACTCTTTTTTGTGTTGAGAAATTGAATCCAGAAAGTAAAGGCATATATAAATTTATGTACCAGAATTTATTGATGTGTTAAATTTTGCTTGTTATGAATGAGTTAAAGCTATTCAATATCCGAGTATAACTTTAGCAGTCACTATTAACAGGAAGAGAATGGGGCCTATATCCTCTTAATATCCTACTTAAGGTGTGTCCCACCGAAATAAAGCCACCGTGATTATATGCCGTAACTGGACACGAAACAAATATATTAAGAAAGTCTATATACAAATACATATTTGCAAGGAGTAACTCACTCCCTGCCCCACCTGGGCAGGAAAAAAAAATGAATGTGTAAAAAAAGAGAGGAAAATGTGTCCCGCCGAAATAAAGCCACCATCCCTATTAGTGTTTTGGGTAACTCTCAATATTCGAGCTGCTACAGGTAAACAGGTTTATGACGTCAGGAAGTTGTCAAATAACTTACCTGTTCTATCCCAGTCGAATGTTGACTTCAGAAGGTTGTATTTTCTATTTCTCCTGCAGTATTGCAATGGGAAAACGAACCCAGCTATCAGAGTTCGAGAAAGGCCAGCTAACAGCTTTTAAGGAACAAAGTCTTTCACACAGACAAATATCTAAGCAAATCAAACGATCTAAAACCGTAATAGACAATTTTGTGAATCAGGGCAATGCGTACAGGTATAAAAAAGGAGGTGTACAGGCAGAAAAATGACTTCCAGGCAGGAAAGAGATATTGTGCATCGTCTTTCACAAGGTGGTATTTCTCTCAGACAATTGGTTGGTTGCTTTTTGGTTTTACGGCTCAAAGACTACAGTGGTCATGCTGCGCCGGGACCTACTGTTTTCCGAGGAATCC
>QLNU02015360.1:95892206-95902960 GCA_006491805.2 Dysdera silvatica | reverse complement strand
GCATCATCCAACATGCCACAAAGCTTCCGTTATTAAAACATTAAGTCTTAGAGCGAATTCTCACTGCAGTAATGAAACACTTTCAAACACAGAAACAAAACACATACATACGGCACTTAAAAATAATGGATACTCTAAACGATTCACTCTCAGAAACTGTAGACCCAATAGTACATCTTTAAACAATACCTCTCACACCCGCATATCTATTCCATATATTCGTTGCATTTCCGAAACAATCTCTCGCATCCTTAAAGAGGCAAATATCCAAACATTCTATTCCCCTGTCACAACACTTCGCAAACAACTTATAAAAGTTATAGACCAGTTCCACCAGACAATCTCACAGGCGCCATATACCAAATACCATGCAAAGACTGCAACAAACATTACATAGGACAAACAAAAAGAATGATCAAAACACGAACAAAAGAACACAAACCAGCACTCGCGAAAGGAAACATAGCCTCACGTCTGGCAAAACACGCTTTACAACACTGACTGGGATAACAAAAATACTACACCGGCACATCACAAACAAAAATAATAGACTCTTCTTGGAATCTTGAGAAACTTACAAACTACATGGGAAAGCCATTAATACATCACAACCACTTCCAGAAACTTATAAACAACTCTTACTCTGAAGTGTATGAGACATCTCCAAATTAGGTAGCCCGCAGTATGGGTTTCTCATTGGTCCCTATTGGGGTTCTTCCATGATTCTATTGGAGGCCTCCCATTGGTTCTCATTGGGTTTTTCCATTCTGCGGGACTACTCTGATGAAGGGTTTTCCAGAAATTTCAAGTATAAAAAAGAGACAGAAACATAACATCGTCATTACTCCTGATGAAGGACTGCTGCTGATGCGTCCGAAAGCTTGAGTGATCTTTTTCATTGCTATTTTACCAGTGTTTAACCTTTTTATGTAATTTTTATTTTTCTTGCCTTGGTATGCACTCAATATGAAGTCTTCATTTTTTAGCAAACAAGTTTCATACAAAGGAGTCTTCAAATTTTGAATTTCACAAGGAATTTCTTTCCATGTTTTTCTAGTTGTACCTACCAAGCTGGTGCTCTTCTGCTTTAGTCTTTCAGCTAGCTTTAGTGAAGTAAAATTGTCAGTGGTCACATTTCGACCTGCGTTTAGATAAGGTGTAGAAATTCGCATTACTACACTTTCATTTTCAGGTCGTGATTCATTCTTCCCAAGGTACGGAAAGGCATGGAATATGTATTTCGATACTGCATCCACTAACGTCCAAAATTTTATTCCAAATTTGTCGGGTTTGTTAGCCATATATTGCGTGAATTTACATCTAGCTTTCGTAGGGAACAATTTCTCATCTACAGTGGAGTGTTCATATGGTTTATAGCAACTTTTGCAATTATGAATAAACCTGTCCCAAATTTCAGAAAACGGCAAATTTGTTCGTTTCTAAATGCTGAAATCGTGTTGATTTCAAATCAAACCTCAAATACCTCATGATTTCTCTGAATCTGTTACGTGACATCGTCTGCAAATAGAAAGGAGGTCCCCAAGTATCTTTCTGTAAGAAATCGTAATCAATGAAATTGCATCCATATGCTCCTCTTTCATACATTGCTAAAAAACCATCAACTTCATCAACAGAAACACACCAGTTGAGTTGTTGATTATGAAATTCCTCTGCTTCAGTACATTTCTTTAGGTGGCGAAGCATGGTATCATCAACAAGAAGCCACCAAGCACTTGTAACATTCTCACTGACATATCTTTTTGCATGTGGCGTGGGACCCTTCGTCTCTTTCAATATATTTCTTATTCCAAGTCTCCCTGCCTTATTTGCTCCAACAGGTACCACAGTCCGTGAAGTTTCATTGTCTTTACCAACATTCATCTACCCTATTTTGCGGATTTGAATAAAATTCCATTTTCTACTTCCCCTGCCTGCACCAGATTTTAGTTTAGTTTGTTGTTTTCTCCTGGTTATTCCACAACTCGTACCTAAAAAATTAAAAAACAAACAAATATTTTTACTTTTATGAAAAAGATTATCTAGAGCTGTTGTCCATGTATAATAATAAATAATTGTATTTTAGTGCATAAAGTAACTGTATTTTAGTATTAAAAATCATAACTAATACGAATATATGAAGAACACAGAAAATCAATTACTTGTTTGGGGAAGAGCATTTTGAGTAGAAATTTCCGTTTGTTGAATATTTTGAAAAAAATTACCCACATCCACATTTTTTTCTGAACTACTGGAATCACTTGAGGTATCATGGTGTCTTGGAGTCGTGTATTCCATATCATCGTTATTACTGGGATCAGTATCTAGTTTATCTATATCAGATTCATTTTCTGAAAGCTCTTGTAAAACTTTCAAATGTTCCTCTGGCCGGAGATAACGTGGTCGACAAGCCATCCCGAAGTTTACAGTTCGCCTATTAGACTAAACATTTGCCATATAAACTTTGTTGTGCGCAGAAGAAGATGACCTAAATATGTGCACGAGTTCAAACTCAAAAAAAGGGGTAGGCAGAAAGATGTATAGAACTCACACGCAGGGTAGGAATGGGAAAAAGCACATGGTTAAACTTGCTGTCAAAATGACAGCTCATGGCACTTAGAGGTAAAACTGAAAATATCTCAATTAGTTTTACTTTTTGGAGCATGGTGCTTCGTATGGCTAACATAGAACATCTTTTAGGAAATGTCATAAAATTTCAAAACTCTGAAGAAATTAGTTCTATGAAAAAATACAGCGAGAATATGAAAAACTGTCAAAATAACTGCCTTGGCGCTTCTAGTGTTAAACATTCACTTATGAAGGCCAGCATTTTTTGACTATGTCTATTATTTGCAGCCCATACCATAACAGATCCTCCCCTTTGTTGGCATTTAGAATATGTCATAAAATCTTTCCGTAAATCGTGCCACTAGCATTTCCAGCCATCTGGCCCATTAAAATTAATTTTTTTTTCGTTACTCCAGATAACATCCGATCACTTTTCTGTCCATGGCATATGAGATTGTGCCCAATGCAGTCGCTTTACTTTATGTGCATTTGTAAATGGTGTTTGAGCTTGCATTGTTCGATGGCGTAAGACACTGCATGCGTTAAGACACCAATGGACACTTGATTTGGATGCAGCTACATACAGAGCCTTCGCTATTTCTCGACCACTGTGTAGAGAATTTTTCATACGCCTGCAAGTTTTTCGTTTCTGTTGTTCTGTCAGTGCTGGAGGATGGGCAGTGTTTTTTTTCCATACATTCCATTAGAATTCACGTAATTTTGTATCACATTATTTGAATGATGTAAGGCTTTTGCTATGCTATGCATGGAAGACCCTGCTTCATACGTTTTTTCAATTACCTACTCTTCTTTAACACTAAGGCTTTTTCTGCATCCCATAGTTACATACTTCACGAAAACCAGATTGAAAAATTCGTTCTCTCACCAACGGTGGTTTAAATGTCGCCGCTACTGTACTGATGTCAGACTTCATTCCCACACTTGTGCGACATTTGCTTGTTTGCATATTTCAGCGATTATGCTGCACAGGTTCCATCATTTTGGGACACTTCTGGAGGGGTCAATTCCGCATTTCGTGCAATTTCTTCCATTTTTATGTATACACCACCTTATCTCAATCACAAGTTATGTATTGTCCCATTTTTAAACATATTATAAAATATCTAACTTATAAGTAACCACATTTTTATTTTTTGGGCAGTTTCCACTTTGGCTCTATCGTTTTGGGACAGGCCTTATACCAGGAATGTTGTAGCATTGGGCGATATTGTTCAGATCGAAATTGATTATATATTAAAGAGTGCATCTGTAGTATTTCCTTCGTCTTTTTTATGTCAATTTTCATGTCATCAAAGGCTATTCGGTTTATAACTTTTTTAACAAACTTTTTATACTGCCTGAAAATATAACATTGAGTGGTTGAATAAGGGATGTTGTTTTAGGGGTATTTGTACCATAATGCAGTCACTAGGAATATCTTCGTATATGCTTAGATCTGTGCACCCTGTCTAGGAATCTAACATGATACAAAAAAGTAGGTGAATTCAGCCATTCTTTCATTTGTAGTTTGTCCATTTTTCCTGATTTGGAAGATGTGATATATAAATTTGAAGACTGAAATAACTTTTTTTTAATGGTCAGACCTAAATTTCTATTCTTTTCTTTTAAGCATATTAGTAACTTGCCTGTTAGCTTCCCACTCATTAACAGCATTGGCATAATTGTACATGAATGTGTTAATGAAAATTCTGATGGAATTGTCGAAATAGTTTGCTTTTCCCCCTTTAAAGACAATCTTTCATTTGCTATGAAATAATGAAATCCACTCTGATGGGATTTCAGTATTTGACTAGAATCAAGAGTTAATGTTGAACCGGCCCTGCGGTGGCGCAGTGTGGTAACGCGTTCGCCTAGTGCGCCGTTAATCCGGGTTCGACTCCCAGCAGTGCAAAGAACGCTTACTCAGAGATCTCATAAAGATCGCACTGCTCACTGTAGTCCGGGGTTTGGTTCCCTAGGCCTTAAGAGGTTCGGATTCCTCGGAAAACAGTAGGTCCCGGCGCAGCATGACCACTGTAGTCTTTGAGCCGTAAAACCACAAACAAACAAATAATGTTGAACCTCTTACGTTTAGCATAAATTTCATAGCAGTATTTTTAATTTCCTCAATATTATGGATATGTGCTGTGGTCAAGTATTTTGTGATTTTTCAAGGAACAATTCCAGCTGTCTTTGTAAAATTTTGGATGAAACGATAACTGCTTTTCAAATTTATTAAATTTAATTCTTTAGCTTTATTGAAAGCCCAGCATTTTAAATTCACATCATGAACTGGCATATGACGATTTCTGGCATTCTTAAATTTTTGAAATATTGAAGCCCTAATTATTTCTTATTTTTGATTATTTATCCCTAATAAAATTTTTTTGAATTTAAATACATAACTAGGGTGTTTAACTTTAGAATAACAAGCTTTGATTTGAAGAAATTTTCGTATTTTTACAAGAATCATAATAATCAGCCATTTTTTTCATACTTTTCAACATAAATTTGTTTACCAAGGCATCACCATTGCAGAAATCAGTAATATAATCAGATTTATACATGCAATTATCATAATCAGTTCGATTTTCATTCAAGTCATGAAAATCTAAAGTAACATCTTCAGTTACATTATTAATAAAAATAACTCTTCTATTTCTTTAAACAAATATTTACTGTCATCTAATTCTTCAGTTATGATTATTGCAAGGTGCATGTTGTATTTTTTTATTGATAAATTTAAGATAGATTGAATGATGTTCACGAAATTCTTTTTTTTTTAAGCAAAATCAAATGTGGATTATGGACGGTTTTTATATTTTGATACTTTTCCAGAAAAGAAACAACTAATAATTTTAGTCTGGTATTAAATAAACTTCCGATTAAACCAAGCTAAAAGTATATCAACTGACAACCCTCAAATGCTCGCTAGTACCTTGATTACCGTCATAATTATGACAATTCTTACAAGGACTGCGCCAAACAGCTGAAATTTGTGCCAATTTTGAAAATTTTATTCTTTAATTAAAAATTAATATATGGATTTCACAGAAAAAGGACTTTGGATTCGTAATTAGGGATCTAAAATCTATAAATTGCAATATGTCTCAATTATCAGGACTTCCACTCCGGATAGTTCGCTTTTAAATAAACAGTGCTGAATAAAATTGTCATTGACATTTTTTCTTTTTTTGGTATCTCATTTATTTCCCGATTTATGTGTAATAACTTCTGAACTAAACCACCAGAAGCACTGCAGTCAATCTCATTTGGTATCACATGGGCATTTTACTATATCACCCAATTGCCATATCTCTGCCTATCTTAGTTCTGCAGATATTTCCCTGACTTCAGACTTTAGTTTTCACCCAGTATGTGTGTGTGTGTGTGTATATATATATATATATATTTGCCATAAGAGGTTTGGATTCCTCGGAAAACTGTAGGTTCAGGTGCAGTATGACCCTTGTTGTCCTTATGGTGTAAAACTTAAACAAATGGATTATCATCTGAGCATGATGATAAGGTATGCTATGTTAAAAGAACTTGCTATTTAAATGCTCTACTTGAATAAAGAAACATGGATAGCTATATTCACACACAAGAACTTGCAGTTGCTGTGTTTATAGATCTGTTGAATGGTCATAGGATCCTGAATATATGACGTGAAAATGCACATTACATAACACCTCTACTGCCATCTTGTTTTGTCAAACATTCAAAGTGCATTTTTCAGTGAAAGCCCAGCATTCTTACACCAAATATATACATGATCATCAGCATGATATTGCTATAAACTCAATTTGTTGAACCAAATGATATTTTTTCACATATCTATAATCCAATTTTTATATTGCTATTTGTGTAAGGATAGACTCATATATTAAGGACACAGGCATTCATGACAAGTGTTGTGATTGCCCATACATAGCAAAATGTAACATAATCCGTGCGAGTAATCCCAATATAATTGAGCAGTGACTTAGACAAGGGTGATATGTCACTTTTTTTTTATTATTTATTGCAATACTGGCATGTGTGTATATACAGGGTGGTTATAATTAAACTTGGCCTATTTAGAGCACCCTGGAGCTTGAACCGTTCAACGGATTGACACCATAATTGGTATTATACAATAATTTTTGCCACCCACGTATATTTAGCTCAAGCTATAGCTTTTTTGTTTTTGGAGCCTGCGGTATCTTAACCTGGTTAAAACACCATGGGCTCAACGCAGAAACCCTGGTTCGAGTCCAGGATGAGGACGGCGCCTCTTTTTCTCCAAAAACGAAAAAGCTCTAGCTTGAGCTAAATATACGTGGGTGGCAAAAATTATTGTATAATAAATTCCCCCACGAAAACTCACAAAAATCTCGCCCCGGAGGCTTTTCTGTGTTGACCATTATTTGGCAATTGTGTTATCCCTGTGAAGGGTAATAATATCTTACAAAATTGTTATATAGACTATCCAAAGGATGCAGAAAAGGAATCTGTAAAAGAAAAATTTTGCTTCAAAAACGTTCGAACGGTTACACTTTTGAGTGCAGTGTGGCAAAAGCAACCTGTGAAATGAGCAACACGCAACACAAGTGACATTTTTAACGTTTAGTAACACTTATTGCATCGAAACATTTCAAATGAACGTTGTGTGAGTAATAAGAATACACTGGCACTGCAGGTGCACAATGGAAAAAAAAATATATGCATGCAGACATCAAATAAAGAAATGTAGTAAGCAAGCAGCTGTTGATCATGTACAGGATGATGTAATGGAGATTGCTTAGTATGGCCACTGTCATTCACTTGTAACAGTTTATGGCTCTGTTACATGTCTGTGATGGCCCTTCGGTACTCGAGACCTTTGTTTTGCTGCAACTACAGAAATGACGCTGATTTACATCTACTATTTTCATGCAAGATAGTGCACACCCATATGTTGTACGGTCTGTCGAAGCTTTTTTGCTCCAGCATTTCACCGATAAGCATGTTATCAGTTGTTCATTTATTAATCCCTGGCTCACGTTCGCTGGATCTCACTCCTTACGACTTCTAGTTGTGGGATCATTTAAAGAATTTGGTTTATAGTGCATATCCTGCTATGTTAGCAGAATTCAAGGGTTCCATCTCCTGCATGCAAGAAGTATAACAGAGGCTCAGTTGCGATGCGCTGTTGAACACATTCTGCATTGGCTTGAATTGTTACAAATAAATGATGACGGCCACATCGAGGAACACCCATTACATCGTCCTGTACACGATTAACAGCTGCTTAAATGTCATATTTCTTTACGTGCAGTCTGCAGGCGCAAAATCCTTCTTTTTTCATTGTATGCCGGTAGCACCGGCCTATTCTTATTACTCGCACAACATTCATGTGAAATGCTGTATATATTATACAGTATATTATTTATAAATATTGTATTTTGATACAATAAGTGCTATTAAATGATGAAAATGTCATTTGTGTGGCATGTTGATCATTTCATTGGTTGTTTTTGCCGTATTGCACAAAAAAGTGCCTCCTAGCGGGCATTTTTGAAGTAAAATTGTTTTTTACAGATTACTTTTCCGCCTCCTTTGGATAGTCTATATACTAATTTTGGTGTCAATCCACTCAATGATTCAAGCTGTAGGGTGCTCCAAATATACCAAGTGTAATTATAACCACCCTGTACATGATATAGCTACCTATCTTCCTTCAAAATTAGTGGTCGTTAGTTGTATTTTTAACCTATAAATTTTATTTTGATGACTGACGTTTTAGACCCAATCATCATTCTTGGCACCTAACTTTATTTTTATTGTTTATATGATGCAAATTTCGATTGCTCAATCCTTTATTTTTCCTTCTACCAATCTCAATGACGCAGGTCACAAAATCATAATCAATTGTTACTTTCATTAGGGAGGGAATGAAAATCCATTAAGATTTAATCTAGAAAGCCTGGAAAGTTTAGGGAAATTTGAAACAGAATTTCATTGGATACCATGTTATATGCATTGTGCCCTCTACAAATAACTTGATAGCCAAGTGAGGCTTGTCCTTGTAGTGGTGGAGTGGTAACACATTTCCTTAGCATGTCATTAACCCAGGTTCGACTCCCAGTGGAACAAAATATATATATATGCTTGCAAACAGCTGTAGTCCAGAAGTTCATTCTGTGGGCCTTAAGAAAGTCAGATTCTTCAGGAAAATGTAGACACGTTGCCCTATTGTGATGTAATGGTGACTTACCTATTGTACCATTAACCCAGTTTCAATTCCAAATAATATTGTAGAATGCATGCCATTTTTCTGCCCATTATAGTTTAAAATTTTGATTCCCTTGGCAGCAATGGTCCAGATTCTTCAGAGAAATGTAAGTTCCTGTGCAGCCTGGTCTTTTTTGCCCTTGTACTATAATAAACTATTACTAATGAAATAGTAACTGAATGCTAGCTAATCTAAAACTGTAATATGGTTCTGCTTGAATCACATTTTCTCTGAATGGGTACACAATCTCATTGGAAAATCCATTTTGAACAATGAAAAATAGCCTTTCATCTTGATGTACAAAAGGAAGTATTAGTCTGCTTATTACACAAAAATGTGATGAGATTTTGTGTCACGGAATTATTAGGCCTACTGGGAAGTGAAAGGAAATAATGAATTTTTCATACCTTCAATAACATTTATTGTACAATATAATTTCCGACGTTACTTATGACCTCTTGCCAACTTGATGGTGATTTGTAAATACCATTTTTTTTAAATGTCTTTTTCTTACAGGCGACGAATTCAAGTAGTGCTTGACTGACACCTGCTTCAGTTTTGAATTTTTTCCCCTTCAAATAATTTTGCAAGGAGAGAAACAAGTGATAATCGGGGGGTGCTAGGTCAGGAGGAGTATGGTGAATGCAGCAGAATTTCCCAGTCTAACTTTGACTATAATATTGAATATCGCCGGCCTCTTTTCTTTGACTTCTTTGTTTAAAACATCTATTTGCTGATATTATCTCCCCGAATTGAGCTTCTTGTTAGGTTTTGAAAGCTTATACTATATGGGTCCTTAGATGTCCCACCATATACACAGCATTCTCTTATTCAGGCTCAACCTCGGTTTAAAGGTCGAGGGGTTGAAGGTTGTCCGGGCTCACAAAGTGCTCTTTTCCTAACAATGTTTTCTTAGTTAATCCACTTTTCATCACCAGTTATCATCTGGTCCAAGAAGGGTTTGTTTTTGTTCCGAGCAGGCAGAGATGTGCATATGGCGACTCGATCATGCACATTTTTCTCACTTAACTCATGAGGCACCCATCTGGAATATTTATAGACCAATCCTAGTTTCCAAATATGGTCTGAAATGGTTTGTTGAGCTGAGTTAAGCTTTTCTGTAATCTCCGATGTTGTCGAAAAAGGATCTTGCGCTATCATGGTCTTGACAATATCATCATCTATCAAAGATGGTCACCCAAAGCGTGGCTTATCATTAAAGTCGAAATCACCTGCTTCAAATTTTTCCAATCATCTCCTGCACGATTTATCTGAAACTGCATCTCCATCAAAAACTTCTACTAAATTTTGACGCACTTTTGTAGCATTTCTGCCTTGTTGGAATTTGTACAAAATACAGTATCATAAATGAACTTTATCGGTAGCCATGTTTACACGATCATGTCTCATTTGATAATGAAATGAGACACTTTTGTTTCAGTTAATTTAGAAGAGCAGATGTTTATAAATGCAATGATGAAGAAAGACAGCCATGTGTGTCTCAAATAAACAGGTGCATGCATGTTGAAACTTAAGATAACATTATCGGACAGAACTTTCTGATAGACCTAATAAGAACAGACGAAAACATCGTATATAAAAGCAGTTGGTTCTGCTTTGGTATGAAATGTCATTAGCTAAATTCTGTTACGGAGCTGAAAGTAAATGTGTGAATTCCCACAGCCCAACATGTGTAAGAGTGCATCCAGTGGCTTAAAGTTTTATACTTTAGTGCCTATGCTTCTCCCAATGCTCATTCTTTTACACACTGAAATTTAAGTAGTTATGTCAGTGGCAGATTTCTGTGTAGGCACATACCTATGAACAGCATTTACTTGGAGGAGGGGCAACAGCTGAGACCCCAAAATAAATTAGTATATGAAATTATTAGTTAAAATATTCATTTGAATAATTGTGTGAAAAATCACCTTCA
>QLNU02015360.1:95865594-95889324 GCA_006491805.2 Dysdera silvatica | reverse complement strand
CCTCCAAATAAAAACAAAAAATACATATTGGGGAAAAAATCATAAATTATTGGTGTCCCTGAACTTTTATAAGGAAATTAAAACTATAATGCTAACTTTGGAAGGATTTGTCAATTAGTGTTATAGCTTTTTCTGGGTTTGGCATGTTAAAACAGATCACGAACCAGTTCTTATGTTGATCTTATTTGGTCTAGCTTGAGTTAAGGGTTTATGATAAATAGTGAGTCTTCTCTACCAGTGCTATACTTAAATTTATGATTACTGTCATAGATTGCAACTCAATTGGTAGAGCATTTAATATGTCATTAAATGCTTCCCGATTTGTGCTCTAGTGAGTTTCTGCCCTTTAATCCACAATGGCGTAGTGGTAACCCATTCATCTATCAATCTTTTAGCCTGAGTTCAATTCCGATGGTACCATAGAACATATGCTGTTTTTCTGCCCATCAGTCTGAGGTTTTATTCTCTAGGTAACAGAGGTTCTTGGAGATTTTTTGAAAAACTGTATGTCCCTTCACAACATGACCTTGGCTATCCTTATTTCATAAAATACAAATGAAACCAAACGTATAATCACTAAACATGATGGTTTTTAGACACAATAATGAAAATTACCTCAAGTGCTTATGGCTTGACACTCTCTTACTTGAACATAGATTTAACTCTGGAAGTTTAATGTTTTGCAGTTGGGATTACAGTTAAAAATTGCTCATCTCATTTCAGATTACCTTTTTTTAAAAAAAAAAAAAAGCTTGTGGATGTAAACCTTTACACAATTAAATAAGTAAATGTATTCTCAAATAATAAGTGCACAATTATGAAAGAGATATGGAGGAAAATAAGTTTAGTATACATTATTCTTCCTCTTTCCTATTGTCACATGGTGATTGCACTTTTTCGTTTGTGGGTAAACAAAGGTTTGCTTTTTTAAAGATACTTAACATGGAGATTAAAATTTTTAATTTTATTAATAATTTCAAACTATACAGCTTTCATTCTCCTAAAATTAAATTTCAAGGATGCCATTATTTTCCTTAACATCAGAATTTTTTTTGCGTATAATTTGTAATATTTTAAAATATATTATAAAGGGGAAAAAAAAAGCAATCCAGAATTAAAAATACAATTGTTTCAATCGAATATATTTTGGTTATCAAGCAAATCTTTATTAAATTTTTATTTTTTAGTAAATTAACATGTTCTCCAACTATCAGAAGTGATGTAATGCGTTGTATATTTAGCTTTGTGCAAAGATATTAAAGCCAGTTTTTGTAAAATTATTTACAACTTGTTTGCCCCAATCAACCAATGTTTATCATAAATTAATGGAATTTCAAGTATATTTTTGATTCTATGCAATTGTGTGAAAAATAAAATTATTATTAATATTTTAGCAACACTTAAACATGTAGCCAAAACTGTTGCTCATTTGGATTTGAGTGATCATGTCATTGATGTTGTTTTTACTCTTTTTGATGAAAATAGTGAGTATGTTTTACTTCACAATATATTCATATTTTTTCATAAGAAGAACTTATTTTATATTTCATAAAAAAACTGCATTTATGCCAAAGACAAATTAATATCATAATTATGAAAAATTCAATCTCCCAGTAAAAAATAATATGTATTGTTTTCAGACAGACGATTTTAAGTTTTAATCTGCTGTTTCTTTTATTTACATAATTTAACAAAATGAGCTAGAAATTTACTTACTTTAAAAGGGTGATAACTAAGATTTAAACATAAAAGCAAAATAACCTTGTAACTGATTATTCTGCATTGGGTTTGGACAGTGCTGATCAGACAGTTTTTGCCATTCCCAAGCCTAGTTTGGACAATATAATTCTTATCAAATCCTTGAATATTGGCATTGTTCCATATTTTAAACATTGGATTTCATTACTTGTCCATTTCCTATTATATTTGTAATGAAAAAAAAAAACATTTAAAGGGGACATTGTGCCTAAGTCCTGTTTTCGTTTACATATTTTAGTTTAACTTGCATTTGCCATGGTCAGTCGTTAAAGGTCCTTAATTTTTTAGGAAACAATTTTTGGTCCTTAAAAGTCCTTATTTTCACCCAAAATCTACAAAAAGTCCTAAAAGTCCTTAACTTCGTTCTTTTATTTCTCAACATTTGTCTGAAGTATGTTTTATTTCAATTTTCTCCCTCTGGGAATATGCATAGAGAACTCCCCCTAGAAACTTGCTTGAGCATTTCTTCAGAACTAGAATGACCAGTGCAATTCACCCCCTCCCTCTCCGAAACCTAGATTTAAACTTTGAATCTAAATGTGAGATGCTTTAGGCACAGCGGCAATCATTTGATGCCCCCATAGTCAAGGACCAGGGGTATTTCCGTTATGAGGTTTTAGTCTGTACTGTGTGTGTATATAATGTTCCTCCTGTTTTAAAAGATTGTTTGCTCCTACTTGGTCTTGAATTGTAAGCTAGCCACCCAAGAAAATATTTTGACAGAAAAATCATGAAGGAAGGAGAGCCGGGGAAGATGGAGGATTACCTTATATACATTATTATAAAATAACTATATTTGAACAATTTATTTTATTTGATGATGTATTTTTTTTTTTTCGCTGTTTGGGGAAGATAGCTACGTTTCACGGATTTTTTCATAACTTTTAAAGGCAAAGTAGGGGGTGCTTTTCTGAAGAGGGCAGATTGAGGGAATTCTGCAGTAGAGTCATAGCTCGAGATTAGTCGTCATTAGTTGTATTTTGCACTTATAAATTTCATTTTGATAACTAAGATTTCAGATCCAATCGCCATTTTTGGCACCTAACTTCTTCAATTTTTATTGTTTATATGACGTAAAATTCGATTGCTCAGTCCTTTATTTTTCCCTCTACCAATCTCACCAATGCATGTCACCAGGTCAGAATCATTGTTGCTTTCGTTAGGGGGAAACAAACGGTCTGCAATCTAGTGGACTCTGGCCCACTATGATGCCTTGATTCCCTTCCCTTTCATTTCACTAGCGATTAAGAGGAGTTTTGCGGTATCATTGTAAAACAATTTCCTTTCTGTCACAGCACAATCACTATAAAAGATTTTACTAGTTGTGATAAGCCCAGGTCAGTCATTTTATTTCTTTTTTTCTCTAGAAGCAGTTTCAGTAACAAGGGCCCTCTTTGTTTTGCTTTGTTCCTTTTATGTGCAAATTTTTAGTCTATTTGTTAATATTTGCAAGAAAAGGAAATCAGAATTACCTTGCCCAATTAAAATTATGCCTTGTAGTAGAAATGTGTATTGCATGAAACTTACAGGAATAACAAATTTTAATGATTCTTTGTCAGAATATTAAAAAATAAAACTTTTGTATATTTTTGCAGTGGATGGGCAGTTAAGTAATCGTGAATTTGTAGCTGTAATGAAGGAAAGATTGCAACGAGGCTTAGAAAAGCCAAAAGATACTGGGTTTGTTAAACTTATGGATTCAGTTTGGAAATGTGCAAGATTGAAAAAACCAGTATTACTTGATGTTTAACGTGCTGCTGTGTGAGTGATCAAGTTAATTTAAATAACTTTAAACTATATATAGATAATATTTTAATAAGTAATAAAATTATTATTTGAAAGTTACAAATATGATTGTATAAAATTCACCTACGTCTATAACTGTAAAGCCAGTATGTAACTTTAAAATCTCAAAAAAAATTTAAATGGTCAAAATATACTTACCTTGGATCTGCTTTCTGAAATACTTGAAGTAAATAAATATATATATATATATATATATATAAAATGTCACCATTGTTATATTTACTGTAAAAACTAAGGTATGTTAATATTAGCTTTTCTAAATAAACTCTTTTGTATATCTTATTGATGAAGTTTATGATACATATTATTTCAAGACGAAGACAGTTGATACACATAACCTCAATGTGTTAAATACTCCGTGGATTCTTATTTTTTTAGTTTTAAATCTGCTTCTGTTTAAAAATACTGTGCAAGTGTAGAAATAAAAATTGCTTCCTCTTTCTTTGTTCTGAGTATTTGTGTCTATAAAATATTTTGTTTCTTAAAGTAGAAATTTGCCTTTTATATATTAAATAAACTAAGGTTATAAATGTATTCAATATAAAACATAAACTACTATGTATACTATCCAACATTGAAATTGCCTTACCCATAGGATAATTTTAATGTGTGACAGAGCAATTTCTAATTTGCATTTTATGACACAAAGATGGCTAAAATTGTGCCGGGACCTAAAGTTTTCCAAGCTGTCCAACCAATACCTCGTCATGTGGCTCCATACATCTCTCAACATGGTAGCTATACCATCTGTTGAAGCACTACAGATATTATATATATATATTTGCTTGCATAACAACTATACAGGGTAATTCAGAATAGATGTTATCACAATTATCTTTTTAACCATTGGTTGTAGAAAGAAATTTCAGAGTAAAATAAAAAAATTGTTCAAATTATGTAAAGGTGTTGTCCGATTGCGATAAAAATTGGTGG
The DNA here is from genome assembly GCA_006491805.2 of Dysdera silvatica. Taxonomy (NCBI): domain Eukaryota; kingdom Metazoa; phylum Arthropoda; class Arachnida; order Araneae; family Dysderidae; genus Dysdera; species Dysdera silvatica. Next base: position 95,884,827 of record QLNU02015360.1, on the reverse strand, counting down.
ATATGAAGAACATACATAGAAAAAGAAATCATTAAAATTTCAGAACAATTGAATGATTTATTGCAGAGTTTGACCGTTACAAAGGGAGGAAGTCAATAAGGCGTTGGTCCACCTCTGGCCTGGATGCAAGCTGTCACCCGGCGTGGCATAGACTGATAAAGATCCCGGATGGTGTCCTGCGGAATTTCTTGCCAAATTGTCTCCAACTGTCGGGCTAAATCGTCAACATTCCGGGATGGTTGCAATCGCCTTCCCATAGCGTCCCAAATGTGCTCTATGGGAGAGAGATCAGGAGACCTAGCTTGCCAAGGAAGTGTTGGGCAAGCTTGAAGACAATTCATAGCAACACGTGCCGTGTGCGGCCGGGCATTGTCTTGTTGAAACGTAAGTCCAGGGTGTCGCAAAAGGAACGGTAACACAACCGGTCGTAGAATGTCGTCTACGTACCGCTGTGCTGTAAGTGTGCCAGAAATGACCACCAAAGGGGTCCGGCTATCAAAGGAGATGGCACCCCAGACCATAACGCCCTGTTGTGGGCATGTGTGGCGTGCGATAGTAAGGGCAGGATCCCCACGCTGCCCTGGACGTCTCCAGACACGTCTGCGGTTGTCGTCAGGACACAGTTGGAAACGGGACTCGTCACTAAAGACTATACGTCCCCAGTCAGCGCAGTTCCAAGTTGATCGAGCCCGGCACCACTGTAATCGGACTTGACGGTGTAAAGGCGTGAGAGGTACGCGGCGTATCGGTTGACGCGAGCATAAATTCCGCTCTCTCAGTCGTCTGCAGAGGGTCATGTTGGACACATGTGTGCGGGCCACACGTTGGATAGTTGATAACGACGAATCCGGTGCTGTGACATCTGCTCTGACAATCGCTCTGTCTTCCCGTTCTGTTGTGGCCCTAGGTCGACCGCTGCCGTCCCGACGCTGACATCTGCCGTTGTTGACCCACTCTTGCCAGCACCGTCCAATCGCCGCATCGCTTCGACCCACATGTCCAGCGATTCTTCGATTCGTCCAACCAGCCTCTTTCAATCCGATAGCACGACCTCTTTCAAACTCTGACATATGCTCGTAATGAGCACGAATCTTTCGGCGAGGCATTGTTACAGTCGACGTAAGATATCCGCAGTCAAAATGCAACAGAAATTTTGACCACATATTGAGAATCGCTCCTTATATACACCTGCTGAATGCGCAGTTCCGATGCGCTGGAGTTCCCGCTATTCATTCATTGGACACCAAATTTTAATCATTTGCATGTTCGGTCAAAAAGTCGTTCTAAACGAAATTTCATTACAATCGGACAACTCCTTCTTGGTGCGTCGATTTTTTTGTTATAGAGTGTATTATATAATTTACTAGGGGTTCTATATGTACAAAAATATAGAATTCGTTTTATATGCCCTCTACCAAAAAAGTTTCATATTAGAAAAATATTGCTCTTTATCTAATTAGCCAAAAAAAAATATTTCTATGTAGAGTATCTGTAAAGTTTTTAAAAGTTAAATTTCATCACTTACGGATTTTTATCGCTGTTTTGGCGAAATAATAATCTTAGGATTATTTCTGGAAAACAAATGAAGCACACATACTGGTGATATGCGATTATATGATATTTTTACAATTGAAAGAATCACATTAAAGTCATCGACAAACTTAACGATCAAGATGTTCAATTGCAGTCGTGAGTTAATACAGTTTTCTTGCCACTGCTTGCTACAAGTTATCTATTGATAGATGCTCAGGAGTTGCCTCCACTAATTTGTCTTGGAACAGTTGATTGATAAAACAAGGTACAGGGAGACCTTTGTTCATCCAGTTTGTACATAACCTACCATTACTATGTATATCACATGTCTCTCCCAACTCCTTCACAAAAAAAATTTATCTGATTTGATTGACACTTTTGCTAGAATTTAACACGTGACAGTACTGGTTAATTTGCACCTACTTGCAAGTCTACTTGTGATAGACAATTACACGATTTTTTACAATCGAAAGAATTACAATCTACACATAGTTGACTTCAAATGAACGTGCGTAACTCGATTGCTGACAACATTGCAAATCAACTGGAATCTGTGTGTTTACGTAAGAAATATTGTTTGCATGAGTAATTGTTATTGTATTTTCACTAAAATGTTCAATCAGTTACGCATGCACAATGACATAATACATCAAGTTCTGTCAGTGGAATCAAGTTAAAACCCATCGCGAGGTTTCAAGATATTCAGACAATTGACTAAATCATCATGCAATTGCATGTCGGTAGAATCCACTTGGATCTGTGTGTTTATATAAGACATATTGTATGCATGATCATTGTTGTTTTCATTAAAATACTATGATTCTCATTTAAAAGAGTCCATAGTTTGGAATTTTTTTTCCACTTAGCTTACAATAACAAATCAATAATCCCAAATCTGTTGCACATACACAATAACGTGATGCATCATGTCAGGTTAAAAACCATTGAAAGGTTTTAAGATGAATTTAAGAAGAACAACGTTTTAGGCATAGGAGAAAATTTTAAACGCATTAATCGACATACGTTTCTGACGGCCAACGCTCGTCCGAAACGTACGTCGATTATTGTGTTTAAAATTTTCTCATATGCCTAAAACATTGTTCTTAAATTTATTTATACTTCATAGTGTTACATCATCAACCCATCTTAGATTTTAAGATGTTCAAACGATTGACTAAAACATCTTGCAGTCATGCATCTGCTAGCACACACATGAATTTATTTTAAATGGCACACAAGATCGGAATTTAATCTAAGTACTGTTTCGTTTTTTTCAGTTTATAGATGGTCCCTATTTACTTTGGCAACCAACTCCAGAATTTTAAATATTCGTTACCTCAGTGACTTTCTTATGTAGAAATGAAATCTTTATTTGGTGACCCTTACCCCTGTAAAACTCTCACAATTTTTTATTTAACTAATTAAATATAGGATAATATTTTTTGGATTGGGAATTTTTTAACAGAGGACTCACATAAAGAGTTAAATCCTGTATTTTTGCACATATACAGCCCCTTGTAAAATAAATAACATATTCAACATTCTTATATAATTTGAGCATTGTTTCTTTTGACATTTTTATTTTACTACTAATGATTAAAAGAATAATTGTGGTAACATCTATTCTGAATCATCCTGTATTGTAATTATTTGTCAATAGCACACATGTTTATATATTTCTCAAATTTATTGTGAATATTCTGTCTTTATTACTTCTCAAGGGAACAGAAGTATGACAATTACAAATGCCTTCCAACAATATTCCTTCATTATATTGCATTTTATACTTGTGGTGCAGAATGGCCCTTGTTGTTCTTTCACCATAAAAATACAACCAATCAACCATTTTATAATTACTCATGTTTTTAAGCCAAAATCCAAGCTAATGAACTTACAGAAATGCTTGCAAATGAACAAATATCAACTGCTCAGGCAGGATCATTGCAATGAAACTGATAATCTTACTTTACATTCCTCTCACATTTGCCAAATGCACTCGAATATGAATGTTTGCTTTTCCTTTGCAATAAATGAGGACTAGTATAATTAAAATAACTGTTTTTGTTAATTTTATATTTTGTTTCATTTTTAATATTCAACCTCTAAATAACCAGCCACTTCTAAATAATACTTTTGCAGAGTTCTGTGGATGACTTTTGCTTAAAGGTTTTACCGTATATGGTTTTAGGATTTCATTGTGATACCTAATAACTATTAATTAAACCTCCTGAAATACTTAGGTTTTCAGTGTCTCTAATTGTCATCCCATCCCAAATCACTATAACATTTCCCCAAATGTTGGTAGGGTAGTGACTCCCATGCTCCCTCCATATCAATATTTATGGGAAATTACTTTCAGCACTAACTCGGGATTCATTGATGAAAAGTACACTGGTCTATTTACTTTAAAATTCGGCTGACATTATTTGGGAACGAAATCCATAATTGTAAGGATACTAAGAAGAAAACTAGACTTATATAAAAATAAAGCCTTCAAAGCTGCTCTTTCTGTGAATGCAGGGGTCTGAAGTTTCCTATTCCTACATGCAAGACTACAGCTAAGTCCTCACCTAGTATGTCCAAAAACAAATTTTATAGCAATCATATGGCTTGTTTGATAATGATTTCAAAAATGATTTGTAATTGTAAAATTCACATTTAGTCACCCTTCTATCCCTGATTGCAATCAGCCTTGGCATTGTGTCCATCAAAACAACCTTTGACTTTTCCATATCTGGTCAATAGAAATCTTTTAAAAAATTCGCTGACTTTTTCAGACCTTGCCAGCAGAAACATTTTTAAAATTCCCTGACTTTTCCGGATCTCGCCAGCAGAAATATTTTTAAAAGTCCCTTACTTTTCCAGACCTTACGCTGTGCTGCAGTACAGTGTGGCCACATATATAAAAACTAAGCTAAATTCTACATTTTTTTTTTAACATTTAAGTATGTAATGACATTTATCAAATATTTGAAATAATTGTACTATTTATGTTCAGTAAGACAAAGCAGCAAAATACATCAGCCTACAGGTGGCAGAATTGTAAATCCACCTCTGCATATTAGGCGAACACATTACCATCGAAGAGCCTGTCATTGACTCAATGCAAAATTTAAGAAATTTATTCGTTAACACTAAATTTTTAATCTGCTTAGATAGTTAGGATTATAAAATATATTAGTAAAATACATTGAAATATTAACGAAGTCTGAGCCCTTGCTCCTGTAAAAAGCATCTAGCTTTGGCCCTGAGCTGAACATCTCCACCATCCACGCTAGGACAGAAAGAAAGAGGACCCAAATTTATTATAAATGGGCACCGAATTTTTAGGAGTGCAAAATTTTAAAAGATGATTTTTTTTCTCATTTTTGAAAAAGATATAATAAATCTCTACTGCAGAATTCTATCAATCTGCCGTCTTCCTGGAAGCGTTTCTCTACATCCTCACTTTGCATTAACTTAAAATTATGAAAAATTCTGTGAAATACAACTACCTTCCTTAAACAGCAGAAAAATAAATTTTGTCTTCAAATAAAATAAATTAATAAAAATACCGTTATTTTATAATAATGCCTATAAGGTAATTATAAACGTCCACTCACACTCCCTTTCCTTCGTAATTTTCCATCACAAAATATTTTCTTGGGCAGATAGCTTAACTTCGAAGACCAGATATGACGGTCTGCCTTTTTTTTTTTTTTTCTAAAAATGGCTGGGATGAGCACTACACACAGTATAGAGTAAAACTTCTCATAATGGGTATCTAATTCAGGAATCACACTCACCTGACAACGTTTGGCATAGGAACACAACATTCGGAGCATAGGAAATTAACTTTCGAAGCAGAGAAAATACACTTAGCTGGAAAATCAACCTTCAGATCGGAAATTTTTATTTTCATGGCAGAAAACTCTACTTTTGTAGCAAGGGATGCATATAAATATACACAGGGTTCAATAAATCACACTAAACCATACTCGCCAGACAAAAATGTTCCTGTCCATTTTAATAAAAAAACTTAGGATGAAATGATGATTTTCTACTGGCCAGCTACAGTAACCTAGTTCCCAACGAGGACTGGACTTGCTGAGCCGTCATGCTGTACCAGGACCTAGTTTTCTGACGTATCTGAACCTCTGTTGCCAAAAGAATCAAAAAATCCTTGACTACGGTGGGCAGAACAACAGCATGCATTCCATGGTACAATTAGGAGTCAAATCCAGGTTAATGGCATTATAGACAAATGTGTTACCATTACATTAGCATAATTAGGTGATGTCTAAGGGGGAGGGCGTAGCACCCCCTTTGAAAATCGAAAATTACAAATAAATGCTACGTGGGAAGCATTGAGAGCCATGACCCCCATCACTCTATAGCCCTCCCTAGAACTTGAAGCTACTTACATCAACCATTTATGCCATCATAGGACAGTGTACCTGCATTTCCCCGAGGAAACTGAACCCCAAAACAACAATAAGCAGTTATTCGGTAAGCATTCTTTTTTAAGCACCATTGGGAGTCAAACCCAGATTAACGTCACGTTAGGAGAGCACGCTGCCACTATATCTAAATTGGAATTAACATAATTAAGAAATGTTTGAGAATGGTAAGCAATTCCCTAAAAGTGATCAAATGGTTGACATTAAACAAGATAATATAAATCGACTGAAACTGGTATTTAAATTTAGTTGGCTTCAAATTTATAATCAAGTCCCCATATATTGTTGATGTTGCAGACTGTGCTATTCCAGCTCCAGAATTTTGGAAAAATGGGCTGGTTTTCAAAAAAATTCAATGGAATGCGCTGCTTGAGAGGGACATTTTCATCCAAGGGACACTTTCCTCTTTCATTCCTCCTGTTCCAGAGTTCTTCCCTTGTTCTCCAACATTCCTCCGTATCAATAGATGATTCACAAGCGATCACGGCGCTAATTTTTAAAGGCCACCGAATCTCGCCGATCCGCACTCCCTGGGAAGTCACCCCCTTCCTTTTGTCATAAATTGAAATTCTGAAAAAATCTGTGAAGTAGCCACATTTCTATTCACTTAAACCATCAAGGGAAAATAAATTTCGTCATCAAATAAAAATGTTCATAAAAACATCATTATTTTGTCTTATAATAACGCACATAAAGTAATCATTAATATCCCCTCACACAGTGGCGCAGCCACGAGGGGGGGTTTGGGGTTAAACACCCCCAGAAGTCTGTAAGACCTTTTTTCTTTCCCAAGAAAACGAACCTATAATAATAACCTATAATTCTATATTTGAATTCTTAAGAGGACCTTTTTTTTTTTAATGCCACCCACCAGATTTTCCGCTAATCGCGGCACAATATTTTTTGCCGCAATCGATAAGAAAAATCCGTTAAATCTAGGGGAAAACCGCTGATATTGCCATTTGCTAATACCGTATTGGCGAAGCTGCTTGAAGACCAGAAGCATGAGACTAGTTTAGAAAGCACATGCTCTAAACGGAATACAAATATCACCTTGTTAAAAATCGTAATGTCCAATTTCAAATCCAGGCATAAAAGATCTCAGAGCAATATTCTCTCTTTTATTACAAGTAAAAAATGTAAAATTGAAAATGAGAGCCCATGTGTTATTTCTCATGAAAATGAATCGATCGAGTCATGTTTTGACTCGATCGAATGCTGACAATAATCAAAAAAGTGGAAGTGGGAAGGACTCTGATCTGGATTTTGGAATTCATATTGGATCTGAAAAAGCAATTGAGTATCTTTTATCCTCATTATATTTTAAAATTTTCGTAGCTAAGGATTTGAAATGTTGAGTATACTCCTAGTCCTATTAGCATTAACTCCTCGACAATTACTCGGCCGTTCATCGAGTAATCGAACGCTAATATCGGAAGTTTCATTTATTGACTTGAGCTTCTGATAAATGAAGGTAAATTAATGCTATTAGACTGGATAAGGTTCTTTTTTTCTCTGAGAGCCCGGCGGTGGCGTAGTGGTAACTCGTTTGGCTGCTATGCGAAAGGTCCAGGGTCCGATCCCCAGCAGGAACCGGTGCTTACCGATTTTTCTATAAAACCGTTCTCCGGTGTTTGATTCCTTGGGTAAAAGAGGTTCGGAAAACTGTAGGTCCTGGCACAGCATGACCTTGGTAGTCCTGGCGCTAAATCCGAAAATAAAGTCCTCGCGCATGCGCAGAATCTAATTTACTATTGCAAACCAAAGGGAACGCTCGTTCTACTTCTACCACGAGATTTAAATAGCATCCGGTTTTTGCAAGTCAGAGAAATATACATGAATTCACCAAATCTTTTTTAATGTAATGTTGCCAGGCCCGTAGTCACAGGGAGAAGCTAGGACGGGCAGACGAAAATTTAGATCGGGCAAAATTTTTTCATGTTAATCTGCTGCTTTTACGCTTTAGGCATAAGTAGTTCGTCTGGTGGGGGGCGCACAGGGGCTTTAAAGGCCGGTAGTTGACGTTGTTTTCAAGTGGGGTAAACCAGTTCATTTACTGCTAAAAACTGGATAACTTCTACTACAGATTTAATGTAATATCTATGTTTCTCCAGTACCTTTTCATTCACCAAAGTTGAGACAGATGTACACCAACTAACACGATTCTGTTTTGCTTTCATCATTACCATGGCTTGCATGTGAGTTTCCGACTTTTCGTGTTTTTGAAATCCGCGACCAGAGTCTAAGACATTCTTCCGATTTCGGAAGCCACTTTCCGTTTATGTTACTTCTTTCGTTCCAAACCGTTTAAATTGCCTACAAGCATAGCAAAATGCTACCTCTTTTGCTACAGAATATTCTAGCCATTCAAATAGTTTGTACCATGAGGCTCGAAAACAACGGTTTTTGGTTTTCGGAAATTATTTACGGACGACTTGTTCAATTGCCTCACCCTTTTCAGGCAAATCCAAAACTTCCACTCTAATGCTTGTAGCAGGTATATCTAACGTTATATTTTCATTACCAATACAGTCTTCGAGACTAGGCCTATCTGCTTCCCGCTCCAGTCGAGGCTTCTTGTGCACAAATAAACGCATATCCATATTTTTCAAATTGACTAATCGCTATTGAATTTCAATGAAAGACAAAACCATCCGTTCTCACATTCTCTCTCAGTCATACAATTACAAACAATCTATAATCACAACACCACTGTTATCAATATTCGTTGAACGCTCACAGCTATCGGGGCAAGCAGCTGACTCATGACTATGCGTCAGCAACGAGTTTGCTATAATAGGGACTTTTATAAGAACGTCCGCCTTCGTTGGTGGCGGCTGGAGGCGAAATTTTGCGACAATACAGACAAAGAATACGATATGCTCTCTTTGTTCTTTAATGAAGAAGAGGGAACTTAAGGAAAAAAAAGTTAAAATATCAGTCTACAGCAGCGTTTGCGCTAGGACGGGCATTGCCCCCCTGGCTACGGGCCTGAATGTTGCCCGAATTTTTAGACCTTACAGCAATTTTCAGTACTTTCCGCGTTATTTCACAGATAATTAAAACCTCGCTTTCTTATCTGTAGTCGTATAGTGGTTAGATTATGAGGCTTCGAAGTAGAAGATCCCGTGTTCGTGTTCTCTAGTGTCCAGCTGTATTTTTTTTTCCAGTCTCGCGCATTTTTAAACTTTTCAAATGATAAATAATTAAGGGTGTATACAATTATATGAAATATACATAATTAATAATACGTATATTTTTTATTAAGGAATATTAATTTTTAAAATCAGCTCATCGGAAATTGCTCGCTTTTTTCATCCATTCTCATCAGGTTGAGAAATGTAGCGTGAAGCTTTTTCCATGTTTAAGATCCCATCAAATTTTTTGTTTTGAGTTTTTTTTAACTTTTTATATGTTTTACTAATTATTGTCATTTTATTTGAAATTTTTTTATTCTGTTTAGATTAAAATTTATTTTAAATCTATACAATTACCGCGCATTTTACAGATTACTGACCTTCTTAAAAACAACCTTCTGGAAAATGCCTGGACACCTGACGAATTTTAACTTCCCAATATCAACATACAGAAATTTGAGATTCCGGCTCAAGTGGCTCTCAGAGTGAAATTGGCTGGTTTATTCACCATATAAAGATGGAGCATTCTGTAAGTTTTGTTCCTTATTTGCAACCGGAGTGGGTCAACAATCTCTTTGTGCGGGTAAATTGGTGACATTACCTTTTAAAAACTGGAAAAAGCGAAAGAAGTTTTCAAAAGTCATGAAACCCTACAGTGCCATTCAATGTCTAAAGAACAGGCTATTAATTTTATTGCTACATACACTGGTGTCAACCCAACAATTGACGCATCCGTGAATAAAGGTCTGCAAGCACAAATTCATGCAAACAAAGAAAAGCCGAAGCTAATAATAAAAACAGGTGTGTTATGTGCCAAAGAAGGTATTGCATTAAGAGGACACAGGGACTCTGGACCACTTTATCTGGAAGAAGGAACTAAAAAAGGTGAAGAACACTTCAGAGCATTATTAAAATTTAGAGCTGATACTGGTGATGAGGTTTTGAAGAAACACTTACAGACAGCAGTTGCCAACGCAACGTTGGCAAATCCAAAACGAAATAATTTCTTCGTTTAACAGCATACTGATAAAAAAATCGTTTCTAAAGTAAATGAAGCAAAATATTTTTCCTATTAGCTGATGAGACAACAGATATCAGTGGGATTCAACATATGTCACTGTGTATCAGATTTGTCGAAAATAATAATGTACGAGAAGAATTTTTGCAATTTCTTCCTCCAACTGACACTACGTGCAAAGGTATCGTCGATGTAATTCTTAAAGGATTAGATGATTTTGGTGTGAATTCCATGAACCTCATTGGACAAGGTTATCATGGAGCTAGCGCCATGAGTAGAGTATTTAGAGGAGCACAGGCCTTCATTGGAGAAAAAATTCCCTAGGCACTCTATGTACATTGCCGTGCTCATTGCCTTAACTTTGCTGTCTCTAGTGGTTGTATTTTACCATCAATTAGAAATTGTGTGATTACAATACAAAATGCTTACTGTTTCTTTAATTTTCCGAAAAGGCAGAGAGTTTCAGAAGTTGAAATTGAGAAATTAGAGTCGATTCCTAGAGTGCATAAGCTAAAACAGCTATGTTTAACAAGATGGGTTGAAAGACACGATTCAGTTCGAGCATTTGTTGAGTTATTAGAAGCTCTCATAACTCCATTAGAAGAGATATCAAGATGGCTGCAAAACTGCCTTAGAAGCACAAATGCTGAATAATTCAATTTGTAAATGTAACTTTTTAATAAGCTTGTTTATTCTTGATCCTGTATTTAAACTCCCTCTTCCTCTTAGAAAATATTTGCTAACACTCAACTTTGATTTGAGTCTTGCGCTGCAATCTGTAACGAACGTAAAAAATTCGTTACAAGAAATAAAGGACGAAGCCACGGAACGATTTTCAAAACTATATGAAAAAGTTGTACATGTCTGTAGAGACTTGGAGATTGCAGTTTCTAAACCTCGCATTGCTATACGACAGACCATGAGAAGTAACATTCCAGCAGACAATGAAGAACATTACTATAGAGTGGCAACTTTTATACCTTTCTGGGATGAATTTCTAAGTGCTTTAGAAGCAAAATTTTAGCCCATAAAAATACATTAAAGCTATTTCAGTTGCTGATCAGCAAAGCAGAGGATGATACGAAAGATGAAATTGAAGAAAATATTACGAAATTGGCAGAATTTTATGACTTGCCAACAGATATTGCAGGTGAAGTCACACGGATTTAACTAGGAGCATGGTAAGAAAATCAAGTTTAGTATTTAGAAGGGAAGTAAGAAAGGATATTTCAATTTGAAGCTGAGCGAGTACGCGGTGACAGAGTTATATGTTGGCACATTAAAGTTATCCGTTTTAAAGAACATCTTCACTTTAATCACACCTGTAAAAAGGAATTTCTTATCCCTTTCAAACTTAAAGTTAAACCTCTTGTACATTCAGCCTTTGGACATCGCATTGCACATAACACAAGTCTTAAATTTCTTTCTGCTAGAAATTCTCTCTGTCCCCGCGTACTCGCTCAGCTTCAAAATAAAATATCCTTTCTTACTTCCCTTCTAAATACTAAACTTGATTTTCTTACCATGCTCCTAGTTAAATCCGCTACTCGCTCACAAGAATCTAAAATCCAAGAACATATTCGTCTTACTCATTCACGTAAACTTAACAACCTTAGACCTTCTATTTCAAAACAGTCAAAACTCCTTACAAAAAACTGGATACTAAATCTTTCAAATAAAAATCTCACACCACAACAGCAATTCGTACTATCACTCGGCCTAAATTTCTCACCTGCTCCACTTAAAATTCCTACACCACAGATTCTCGCTTCCATAGAAAATGCTCTACAAAATACTCACACTGACGAACGTGTTGCAGCTGATATCCGCTGCAGAGTGGCAGGACTCCTTCGGCGTCCAAAACTCCCTGGGGACAACCTAACGCCTATGCAAAGGGTTGCCCTCCGGGAGCTACGGAACGATAAGGACCTTGTCATACTGCCAGCTGATAAAGGCCGTACTACAGTCGTCTTAAATCGTCCAGACTACTTACATAAAGTCTCTACACTCTTATCTGATACAAATACATACACCCACATCACAAAAGACCCTACACAAACAATTCAATCCAAAATGAACTCTCTCCTTCTAAAACTCTATAAATCTAAAAAACTTACATTTAATCTCTACGACTCTTTAAAATGCACTTCCGGCCGCTTACCATCCTTCTACGGATTACCTAAAATTCATAAACAAAATATTCCTCTTAAAACTATAGTTAGTTTTTGCAGCTCTCCTACATATAACCTATCAAAATATCTTGCACGTCTACTCTCTCCTATAATCGATAATAACGACTACACTGTTTCTACTAGCCAATCCTTATGCACCTCTTTAAATAACCCACAACGGCGGCGACCTCACATGGTCTCGATTCGATGTAATTTTCTCTTCACTTGTCGACACCGCGCCTGCGCCTCCAAAATGACACTACGCTACATGAGCGCTTCACTATCACCTCACGACATCTGCACATTGTTGAAATTTTGTCTGGACTCTGCTGTGTTCTCCTCAAATGGTTCTATCCATAGACAAGTTTTTCGCACTGCCATGGGATCTCCGGTCTCAAGTGTTGTAGCTAACTTGGTTATGGAGTCATTTGAGGAAACTGCTTTGTCTTCACTGAATTTTAACATTAAATTCTACCAGATGCGGTCGGCCGATCGTTTGTTGTACTTAAAACTAATACACTCCAAAGCTTCTTCCATTACCTTAATAACTTAAACTCACATATAAAATTCACATACGAAACAGAACAGAACAATAAACTCCCTTTCCTAGACGTTCTTGTACACAGATCTCACGATAACTCAATCTTCACCTCAGTTTACCGTAAACCCACACATACAGACAGATATCTCGATTTTAAATCGCATCATCCAACATGCCACAAAGCTTCCGTTGTTAAAACATTAAGTCTTAGAGCGAATTCTCACTGCAGTAATGAAACACTTTCAAACACAGAAACAAAACACATACACACGGCACTTAAAAATAATGGATACCCTAAACGATTCATTCTCAGAAACTGTAGACCCAATAGTACATCTTTAAACAATACATCTCACACCCGCATATCTATTCCATATATTCACGGCATTTCCGAAACAATCTCTCGCATCCTTAAAGAGGCAAATATCAAAACATTCTATTCCCCTGTCACAACACTTCGCAAACAACTTACAAAAGTTAAAGACCCAGTTCCACCAGAAGATCTCACAGGCGCCATATACCAAATACCATGCAAAGACTGCAACAAACATTACATAGGACAAACAAAAAGAATGATCAAAACAAGAAAAAAAGAACACAAACAAGCACTCGCGAAAGGAGACATAGCCTCACGTCTGGCAGAACACGCTTTACAACACGGACACGAACCCGACTGGGACTCAACAAAAATACTACACCGTCACATCACAAACAAGAATAGTAGACTCTTCTTAGAATCTTGGGAAACTTACAAACTACACGGGAAAGCCATTAATACATCACAACCACTTCCAGAAACTTATAAACAACTCTTACTCTGAAATGTATGAGACATCCCCAAATTAGGTAACCCGCAGTGTGGGTTTCTCATTGGTCCCTATTGGGGTTCTTCCATGATTCTATTGGAGGCCTCCCATTGGTTCTCATTGGGTTTTCCCATTCTGCGGGACTACTCTGATGAAGGGTTTTTCCAGAAATTTCAAGTATAAAAAGAGACAGAAACATAACATCGTCATTACTCCTGATGAAGGACTGCTGCTGACGCGTCCGAAAGCTTGGGTGATCTTTTTCATTGCTATTTTACCAGTGTTTAACCTTTTTATGTAATTAATATTTGTATTATATATCAATAATAAAGAGAGCTATGTAACTTATGAGTCCTAATAATAATGAAATAATCCATCATCGAAATTATAAAATTTAATATTCCTCTGCAAGTTTTTGGTCAAAAATTATGTTAAGCATTTTATTTATAGATGTTAAACAGATTAGTTCCCCTAATTTTATTACCAAAAATGACCAGTTTACATGAGCCATTTTGAACATTAACTATGCATTTCACGTAAGGCAGTAGCCAGGATTTAATTTGGAGGTGGGGATTCAAAAATTTTTGCAAAATAACATTGAATAGAAGAGTGTAAACTTTATCGTAAGAAAGAAACATAAATACTCAATAACGGATTAAGAGCGGTGCGACTGGTGCCATCGCACTAGATCCCAAGCCAATTGTGGTGGGGGGGACCAAAATGGCCTAATGATCCCAAAACGCAGACAAGGTCAAATCGAATTTGATCATTTAGGCCAGTATTTCCCAACCCTTTTCAAGCCATGACCCACATTTATGGTAGCATCCGTAGTTATAGTCCATGACCCCTTTTATAGTAATCAAAAGATCTGCGACCCCTGCTCCTCTGTCCTCCACGATCACATTTCCATAATAAAAGTAAGGCAAACACACTTAATATAAATTATATTATGTATATATTACATTAATTATGCATATTGATTATATACATTATATTAATTATATATATATATTATAGATATAAAGTTAACAACCATTAGTAGAATATTGCAATATGTGTGGCCATGTTGAAATATAAAAGCGTTGACAACGTTTGGTATAAAATTCCTTATAAAAATAATTGCAACCAAAAATAGTTGCGGCGACCCACAGAAACCTGTTCGCGACCCCCTCAAGGGGGTTGTGACTTCCAGGTTGAGAACCACTGATCTAAGCGCTTATTCTTAAATAATTTCAATAAATGAAATTGACATATTGTAAGTTCTCTGAATGCAATGTGTAACTACTATGTTTCCTTTTACATGTTTTCTGAAACCAATACGAATAAATTTAGGCTAATACAGAACGAATACTGTATACATATGTGACTATATAACATTGCAGATAAGAAATTAGGAAAGTAAAAACATCAAAATAGATTAACTTACCTGACTGTGCATAGAACATAACAGATTATTGAAACTGGTCCAAGGCTTTAATTTTTATATTAAAACAATTTAATTTTTGGCTCATTAGAGAAAATACTTGTGGTTTAGTTACACGTTATTTGTTTTTCTGGAGTCTTGGGAGACTTTTCGAATGCGAAGTAAGGCGATGAACATCGCAAAATCGATGCCTGAACCTTACCGCATTTTTGCTAGGAGATGGGGGAAAACCAGTTTCAGACAGGGGGAGGAATTACCATGTATGGGTTTTTACCATGTTTGGCGCAGTATAGCCCAGATGCTCTTGCGCCATAAAAAAGCCAAACAATCAATCAATTACCAAGTGTGAGACAGTTCTTAGAAAATCAAGAATTAGGCAGTGCCTGGCTGCAGGATAGCTTTGGGAAAAACCAAAGTTGGGGTATAAATACCGAACGCCTACACTTCCTTGACACTTTCGCTTGATGAAGGGAACAGTAGTTCTCGAAACGTTGCGAATATTTTTGCAGATGGTAAATGTCTTTTACCTTCTTCATTTGTATTTCGTATATTCCGACCAGTGTCAAATTTTACTAGTTATGGTAAGCCCTGGTCAATCTTTGTACGTTGTTGTCATATTATTTATTGTAACGGAATGTTTATTGATATCCTGGTTTCTGTCTTGTAATAATATTTAGTATTTTTTGTAATGAGATTCAGTAGCCTATCAAGGAGATCTCTAGAAATAAAAAAAAAACTACATAGCAAAAGGAATTATTTTGAAAACAATATTTAGCAAGGGTGGGGTGCCAAATTTTGGGCTTGCACCGGATGCCACATTACCTAAATCAGTCTCTGCAAATACACTATACAAAAATAAATGAGGAAATACTAATTTTGCCTTCAGACATCATTGTAATTTTTTGCTTGTAGTTTTATCAGGTGTGGTAATTTTCGTAACGAGAGCAGGCACGGTGTATCAAATTTATACGGATTGACTACTTTAGGAATTTCATCTAATAATAAAATAATATTATTTTGCTACCAGAACACTAAATGCTGTATCCAGATAACAAATAGGAAGATAGTAAGTTACTGAAAAGTATGTGACCCCGACATTTGCGAGTAACAAATGAGAGAGAAACGTTTAATGCTTATCAATCTGATCATCTGTGCCTGACAGAAGGTTCAAGTATTCTCAAATTAGTGGTCTGCAAAAGGAGGTCTTGGGGTCAGAATTTTTATAAGTATTGAAGGTATGTTTGAGAGGTTATCCTTGCCATAAAAAGTAATATATATATATATACATAGGTAAATACATGTATTTTGTGATCCTATTAAAAATTTAATTTGGGGGGGGGGTGGAGGACGGTCTCTAAAATCAACTGTCTAGATATGGGCATGATTTCACATGTACTGTTCTGCATTTTTTAAATTCTGTCTAAGTGTACAGTGGAACCTGGTAAAGTGATCACCTGAATAAAGTGACCACTTTTTTATGAGAGAGAACGTAGGGACTTAGTCTTGCCTATACCAAAGTCTGTCGTGTATTGTGGCCACCTGTCTATGGTGACCATTGCAGTCCAGTCCCAAAGGTGGTCACTTTAGGCAGGTTCTACTGTATCAGTATTAAAAATTAACAACTTCATATATTTATATGTACATATGCAGAATTTCATTGTAATTGGAGGGTTACAACCTCCATCATCAACCCTCCTTGAAATTCCCCATTGGGGTCCATTTTATCCTTTCGGCCTAGAACCCATAAAAATCTTAACCTAGCATTAACTTGCACCCTCCGAAAATCCAAGATATGTGCTCCTCGAGAGAACCCAGTCTGCCCCTGGGGGAGACATTATGATTACCTTATATGTATTATTACAAAATAAAATTTTTAGGAATGAATTTATTTCATGATTTTTTTTCCTTTTTTGTGATAAAACTCCTGAACAAGTAAGAGTCAATGGTTGATGTGGTGGTCGGATAGAGAATAAAAGCAGAACTCTCAGAAAGGAGGAAAGAAAAAGAGATGATAGTGTTCTCTAGTGGCATTTTGTTGATTTTTTTTAAATCATCCTATTTCCAGAAATTCTGGAACTGGGTTCTCATGGTTTATGGCAGCGATCTGTTCCGCTAATCAAGAGACATTTGATTTGGTGATGGTGCTCCTCCTAATGGCATTTTTTGTTTTTATGTGGTTTCTTGGTGAAGATGCTATATTTCTGACCAACTGTTGTATTTTTAATGAGAGGAACAAAAATAGAGTGCACAGTGCCCCTTTACGGAATTTAGCCAAATTTTTTAAAAAGTATGTCCACTTCAAATTCTACAACTGGGATTGTGCTGTTTTCAGCGTTCAGTTTTCTGATCAAAGGAAATTTGAATTATAAATATATATTTAATTATAATTTATTACAAATCTCCAAACTCGGTAGCACCGATTATCAGCATGATTTATATTATCCTGTTTAAAGATAACTATTTGATCACTTTTAGGAAATTGCTTGTAGATTCTTAGGTTGTCTTGTTTCATAACTGTTAATTCTAAAATTATGTTTAATTATATAATACATCCTCATTTTTATTCTTAAAACAGTATTATAGGTGTGAAGTCAGTTGCATAATCTCTAATTCATTCGATTCCTGTTTGCTTATAAGTTCTTAATATTTTTATTTCTGTTCCTTCAAGGTCCTTAAAAATCCTTAACTTTCATACTAGGAAATGTGTACAAACCCTGAACGTCTGCAGCACCACGGACTGTCAACTTCTTGACTATTGCTACAATTTCCCTTGACGATGCAGCAGAGACAGGCATACCTACAATGGTTTGTTCAATGACAAACATTAGTGCAGGAGTGGCGTTACGTCTTTTCAGGCAAGTTCCAGTTTTGTATACAGCATCATAATTGTCGTATCCATATATGGAGGCACCAAGGAGAATGAATGTTGCCATCTTGCATTCGTCATCATCATCCGGGCCCAGCAACTGGAGCTCTGGTATGGGGTGTCACTGTGTACCTGCCATTCAAACTATATTTGATTCGTTGCCTAGCCAGATTAGGGCTGTTATTGCTGCCAAAAGTGGCTTCTCTGGGTACTAATTTCTATGCACTTTCTACCTCAAAATTACTTGTTACTTTAATCAAGTCTTCCTTCCATTATACTGTATGTGAACAATAATTATAATTCTGTGATTTTCTTTCCTTCCTGATATTGCAATTTTAATGGCCAGCAGTGTATAGGTTTCAGTGATAAGGGCAGTCTGTGCAAAGAATGCCTTACCTGCATATTTATCCCATGCAATCTACAATGAACGGTTTCCCTTGATATTGACACATTTAACACTCCTTCCAGGGTTCGCATGGTCCTTTGAAGTGCTTGAATTTTTAAGTAACAAAAAAAGATATTTTAAGTGCTTCAATTACATTGGAGGAGCTTTTTGTTTTCGTTGAGTGCTTTATTTTTGCCCAGATTAAATTTTTTTGAAAAATTTTGGTGATAAAGCATCCTGTTTCATGTAAAGTATGTATATGAACGTGATTCGTGTAGCAGGGTGTTCAGCCATCGGGGGAAAGTCAGGAAATGTACTTGAATTTTTAGCACTTCCGGAAAGTCTGGAAATATGCTTGAAAATGGGTTTTAGTATTTGATTTTATGGTCAGTGTCTGACAATTTTTCTCTTCGTTTTTGGCTAACCACACTGTGAAATATCCATTATGGATATAAAAAAAGCAATGAAGAACAAAGAATATTTTGTAAACTGAATTAAATGAAAACGTATTAAATAATACATCACAACTAAAATCTGAGTTTTGATAAACGTAACAGAGAGGCCAACCATTATGAATTTTCCGCCTTCATTATACCATTATTGACAATCGCATTTTAAAATTGATGAAAATGTCCAAAATGATGCAATTTGTGAATATTTTCGTACTTTAGTTTATGAACGATCCCCTGCTATATTTCAAGGGCATCTGGTGTCAATCTGTGTCTATAAACATAGCATAAACAATGCTTACTCACTTGCTTATTTCCTTGGAAGGGAGGGATTTATAGTGACTAAGCAGGACAGCCCTCTTTGCAAAGAACCTCCTGGCCGAGAACAGAGAATTGACAGGAAAATTCAAGTTGCGCCTATTTTTCGGACACATGCCAGGATCCGTTTACAAGATAACATTTCCT
>QLNU02015360.1:95833693-95865494 GCA_006491805.2 Dysdera silvatica | reverse complement strand
AGCTGTCACTCGCCGGACAGAAAAATTTGGCCGTAAAAGAGGAGTATCCGTAAAAAAAGGGGGGGGGTCCATTCTGAAATCGCTGAAATATTACATTTCAATCGATTCAATTCTTTTTTGCTCTCATTCTCTTACCTTCTGTTTTCTGTTATTACAACAGCCCTCTTCTGGAAAAGTAGTGCCGCAGCAGTGGATAACTTTCCCAAACTCTCTTGAATAATCAGCAACCTTAGCTCTTATTCCGTTTATCCTTAGTTTTCCATTGTAAGAAACGCAGTGAAGATAGACGTTCAATTTTGTTCTTATTCTGTCCGTACAGAGATTCTAGTCTAATGGAATGAATCATGAAAACTGTAAAAAAAAACATGAAACATGTATCTGAGGGTGACCGCTAAGCAAGGGTTTGAAATACATTATTGTAAATCAGTTTCTATAGGGGAATTTTTATCTGCCTGTAAAAGCAGGGTGACCGTATTGAGGGGTGCTCACTCAGTGATTTTCTAGAGAGTCGATTTTCTTGAGTGTCTCAGTGGTTTTCTAGAGATTCAATTTTCTTGAGTGTCTAAGCGAAGTTGATTCCAACCCAGAGTATTTTAATCTGCAATCATTTGACGTTCTGATTACATGTCAACTGTATTCCTCATCTCTCCATAACTCAACTAGTGCTTCTAATGTTTTATCTAGGAATGCATCCGCAGAAGTCCTCTCCACGGGAGGTATGTTATGGTTATAAATGTGATCCATTGATTGTCTCTTGGATTCAAGTGTTTTGTACGAAAAAACGTTTCATCTCCCGTTACAACGTGGTTTAAAAATTCATCACCACCTTCATGGTATCGAGTAAGAAAATCAAGGACTGCTCCCATCCGATTTGTCGTGGACTTGTGTCAAAAGTTTGGGCACCCAACGAGCACAGATTTTCGTATAGCCCAGATGATCTGTAACCATTTCGTATAAGAGAGCTCTAGAAATTTCTGAGAAAGAGTCGTGTAAAGTGTCCAAGGTGAAGCGTCCGTTTCCACGAATTTTTTCCCGCTTTATTTTTCAGTTTGCCCATAACGAGTGATGGCCAGCCACTTCGATCTTCATCATGCACATTTGTCCTTTTTTCGTTGAACATGATACACCACCTTCTCACGGAAGCCTCGTTCATTTCACTACCACGATAAACTTCTTTGATTTGCCTGTAAATCTCAATAGGCCGAACATTTTGCGCATTGAGAAATCGAATACCACTACGGATTTTACATCTGGTGGGATTTTCTATCCTTCAGGTCATTTTGCAAAAATTGCCAGTAACGTGAAAGTGACTGTAGAGCAACGAAATTTGCCTCAGACTGAGGTAGAAGTTTGCTCTGTTAGTGATAGGTGTGAGACACGGTGGTTGGTAGTCATGCGCGTGTGTGGTGTGCGATCGTTCTTTACTTTCTGGATGACCTACATATTTTCTGGATCCGCATAAAATACGTATGGAAGCAAAAAACATTTACAATACTTTTAGTTATTAATATGTAAAGCGAAATCAAACCTTTTAGTGAGATTTATAGCACTGCTTATTTTTAACAATCCAATCAATATCAGGTCTCATTTTTGATATTGCAATCCTAAGAATGTTTCCAAGGTGGACGTCAGTTATTCTGGTCCTAACTTTTGTTTGGATGTTTTATGGCGC
Source organism: Dysdera silvatica (assembly GCA_006491805.2). Lineage (NCBI taxonomy): Eukaryota > Metazoa > Arthropoda > Arachnida > Araneae > Dysderidae > Dysdera > Dysdera silvatica. The sequence continues at coordinate 95,863,822 of QLNU02015360.1, read as the reverse complement.
AAGAGCATCTGGGCTATACTGCGCCAAGATCCCAACTTCTCATTTTACGAACTTCATTTTTCGGAAACAGCTCCTTGCAGACGCATTGGTATACGCAGGGGTGATGGGAGCAGTTATTCCCACTGAAACGGAATTTTCTGTATATACATATGAACATGTATGTAGCTCTGTAATTCCCCTTTTTGCACTTTCTACATCAGCTTATGCCCAGATGTAAGTGCTCCAGAACAGTAACATTTTCAGAGCATGCAGTCAGATAGTGGGGAAGATGTTCATATCAGCATATTTAGAATAGAATTTGATGAGTCCTAAGATGAATTTTTTTTAAATCACTGTTGCACTACAAATCAATAAAACTACTCCTAATGCCCATATACGCTAGAAAACTGAAGTAAAACACGACTGAGGGAAGACCGCGTATTACTTTAGTTCTTTAGTGTTTTAAGATATTTATTATGAAATATGAAAATGACAACAGAATAAAATACATATATTTCAGACTTCGGATGTCGAGCAGGGACGTTATTTTTGTGTGAAACAATTTGTATTTTTTCATGAGCTGGCGGGCCGCATATGGCCCACGGGCTGAAGACCTCTGGCCTAACCTATTAAAATTTTTATCAGAATCTACTAAATTTTCGTAAAAATTTTGTTCGTTTGATACAAATGAATGGAAGAAATGGCACAAACCGCAGAAGCGGCGCAATTTCAGCAAAGAAGTACGTCTGGAATCAGACTGGAACAGGCATAGGCGTTTGCACCAGTTCGGGGCCATGGGCCCAGAATTAAAATTTCTGCAATTATGGTTGGGTTTATTTTGTGCTCATTTGTCATTATTAAATTGCTACTAATTTGACAGTGCAATATGCTTAAATGATTAAAAATGGTGGATTTTTTTGTACAATTTTACAATGGCCAGCTTTTGTTTTCCACAAAAGATCACTGTTTTAGTAATAGGTTAAAAACTAACCCTATTGTGCAAAACTTGCTTTTGCTTGCCCTCTGTCCACTACTTGATTTACAGAATCCTTTTTTCCCTTTTGTGACCTTTAAAAACTCATCGGCTTTGTGAACTGAATCCTTACGATAGAGAAAAGTTCTATGTTGGCTGAACTTCTTCTAAGTCTTTCAATTATTAAATTCTTTTGAAACAAATCAACTTCATGGGGTGAAAAGAGAATACACAAAATTTTCTATAGGCACTGTCTTCTCCCTTTGGGTAAGCTAGATAGTTATGTTTACTCAGTTCAGAAGAGCAGAACTTCCGACTGTGGTGAGATTTTCCTTGACTTTCTACAGCACTATTGTGACTGTCGTGAGAAAATTTCAATTTGCATATGGTTCCCAAAGACTTTTAAACACTGTTATCCTATCTTCATCAGTGAGGTTAGATTTCTTGACATAATTAAAAATATCTGCAGTCAGAATTTCCATTCCAACTGTTTTGGTCTACCTTTACCTCCTGGAAAGCGTTTGAAGACTGCCCCAACTCACTGCTGTTGCTTTCCTCAACAGCAGTCTCATCAATGTCACAAGAGTTCAGGGAAATGTCATTGGGATCGTTGATACTTTCACACACACACAATTTCACTACTTTTAAAAAAATAATTTCATTGTCTGTTGGCATAATAATTTTTTGCTTTCTTAGCCCAAGGGAGGAGGACCGTACCCCTTATGTTGGTGCGCCATTGTATAGAACAGCAAAACACTCTGCAACTAATGAAATGCTTGCATTTTTGATGTATGGCAGAGATTTAAATCTCCCATATAATCTAATCACAGCACCACCACAGGTGAGTTAGGGATTGGTTTGGATTTTGCATCTTATCTTTTGACTAGACCGCAAAAAGATTTACTAGTTTGTAATACAAAACCTGAATAAATCTGTATTTTCACAAGAAAATTATAGGGAGAGCGTTCAGGTAGATAAATAAAATCAGTTGCCACTGTCTACATATCTACACCAGTTGTTAAACCAGGGTTATCCTGTAAATTAGGGAAACTTAATGAAGGCCCATTTCAAGTGCTCGAAAAATTGCCTGTTAACTACAAGATTGCTCTCCAAAGTGACCCAACAAAGGAACAAATTGTATATGTGGATAGACTCACTAAAGTCATTGAAAGGTTGCCATTTCCACTATACGACACAGACTTTGACGATAAAACTGATAATGAGACTACTGCAGAGGACAATGCAAAAAACTCAGTGTCATACAACCCCAAAGGTCAAATTGTTACAAAAACTGGTTGCGAGCTAGAGTACCATACTCGTTTAACCGAAGTACAATGCCTACTAGGAATTCTACAAATGCCAGGGTCTCTGCAAACTCACAAAACATGAGAAGGGAAAATACTCATTATAATTTAAGGAGTAACTCAACTCAGCATACCCCATGGCAATACCCTTGACTTGTTAAGAAGGGAAGTATAAGAAACTATATATGTTTCAATTTCAGAGATTGTTTTTACTCTCATGAATTCATATAATCAGAAGTGTGAAAAGTTGAAGCATTTCTCATTTTAAAATGGATAAAAGTTTTGTGAAATGATATATATATGAAATTTTTTTTTAATTATGTTAAGGTACTGATAATGTAGGGTTTTTTTGTTTAGAAAATATATACCTCTCAAAATAAGCCTAAGCCAATTTGAAATGAAAGGCAAATTGACATTATTGGCCAAAGTCAAATAGTGAAAAATACTTGTAAATAATTTTTATAAATGTAACTCGTTGCGTACCTGAAATCCATGCCTGATAGGGGCCACTTGATGACATAGCCCCGAGTCACATTTTTTCTTAATGCGGCCCTGGCTTTCAGATTGGACCATATCCACCGTGACATCATTATGAGTTTTGAAAAGTAAAATATAAATGGTTGGCTCTATAAGCAACTTACATCTAGACCCTGGAAAGAAACATGTGGCAAATGAGAAAAGGACCGAAGATCGCTGGAAGTCAAACGTGTTGTTGCTCTACTGATTTCCAGTATTTTCCAGAAATCCCCTTACTTTTTCCTGGTCGGTTGGCCAACCTGCTTGGGTTATCTTATTTCACATTTGATTTCAACTATTCAGCAAGAAAAATGGGAAACTCCGATTTTTTTTTTTCAAACTACATAAAAGTAAATTGAAATAGTTGTAGAGATTGTTTTTAATACAGAGCAGATTTAAATGTCATATTATCCTATTACAAATTCTATATTGCACATGGCTTGTGCAAAATACAGTTGAGCAAACACATTCAAATTACAATAATTTTATAGATATTAAAAGATCATGTAAAATAACTGATCTTTATGAATGGCCTAAATAAGGAAAACTTATTTTGAAAACATTCGTAGCTAAATCTCTTAAATCATTTATAGACATCAATGCCACTGGACAAAAATTCACCCTTCAGGATTAAAAATATTTATTTAATGAACAGTGACTTCACTTTTAGAACTTATTGAACACCTTTAACTTTTACATTAATATATTCTCCTTCATTTGCAAGTGCTAAGCCCACCACATACGCTAATTATAAATAAATTTAAAACAACGACAACTAATTTGCAAAACATATTTTATTTACAGCATAAAGAAATGAGATGATATACTATACAACAATCGTTAAGGCTGAAAAATAGTGAATTTTAACAAGTTGTGTTTTTCAATGCTGACATTTCAAATATTTTATTAACAGCATACTTAAAATTTTTTTAAATATGCACCGTGAAAATAATAAAAACTAAAAGATGTAAACAAAATTTTTTGCAATAATTTTAAAACTAAAAGTGACAAATGGTTTCAATTGCACTTATAAAGTTTAACTGAGTTTTACAATATTCTTCTTAAACAATAAACTAATTTATACTTTTGATAGAAATAAATTAAATAGAGGAACATAAAGGTTTTTTTGGTAACTTAAAATGCTGATAACGAATATACCACACTAAACGTAATTTGTAAACTGCGAATTACACTGCAACTTATGAAGACAAAATTTCATCGAATGAAGGCAGAATACGAATTTCATGGGTTCCAATGTCTGAACAGGACTGTGTATTATCCTAAATAACAGTTTACAGTATTTGCACAATTAATCAAACAAATAAATTTACGAATTAACAGATGTTAAATTATTTTGCAATAAATTTTGGCCCATGCATATTTTGACATTACATTAGCAATTTCTCCATTTTACGAGATATATGTTAAATTAGGGAAAATTACTGATTTCTTTTAGTCATAACAAATATTGTATATTTATGAATGAAATATTAATATTCAGAATGTATTGAAGCTAGTGGTGTATTCTTTAGGTCACGAAGGTTACCTCCGAAATCTAGAAAATGCAAATGGCAAACACGGACGATTATGTAATAAATAAAAATTGACATCAAAATGATACATAAAAATTCATGAATCAAAGTCAATCGACAGCAATAAGTGTCAGTGGTTTTATTGCCAAAAAAGCAAAATTCTATCTTGTATGAAAAATAAAAAAAAATAAAAATTATATCTTGTATCGGAAAAAAAAAAAAATGCTGAAGCCATAAAAGTTGTTTCCAATAGCTATTTCCCTTTCCTGCTGCTGGGAAAGAAACAACGTTACCATAGTAACAACGCGAAGGCTCATTAAAAGGGTCGTTTCTTTCTTTCTTTTTTGGCAAAGCCTTTATTTGGAATAACGGGGAGTTGGCGACTAATATTTGGTGTTGCAAATTAGACATTGTGGTGATTATTTTTTTAACTGTTAGTTGTAGAAGCATACTTCCAATTATAATTAGTTTTCAAATCATGTACAAATGCTGGCTGGTTGTATTTTTATGGTGCAAGTACAAATGTTAGGCATATTTATTTATTTTACAATGAGTTGTATATGTACAAAAATATAAAATTTAACATTTTAGAGATGGGTCCTCTACTGAGAAACTTTTAATTAGAAACAAATGTTGTTCTACATGTAATAAAATAAAATAATTCTCATATTTCTAAGTGGAATATTTGAGGAGTTGCTGAAAGATAAATTTTATGGTTTATTGGTGATAATTGCTGTTTTGGAAAAAGTCACTAAAAGCGGCAATGAGTTTGACATGGCAACTTAAAGAAGCTTATGCTTGATGTTTTGATAGAGTTTGATTCAAAAATGAATTGTGGGTGTTGTATTCTCATGGGGAAAAAAACAAAAACAGTGATATACATTACTTCTTACGTGAAGTTGAATGGATTGGAGATCGTGTTTAGTAAGGTGTACAAATTAGTAGAACTGTTACTAACTTTTCCATCAACAACTGCAACTGCAGAAAGAAAACTTTCTGCATTAAAAAGAACCAAGGCATACCTTAGAGCCAGAGAATGACAAGTATGTTTGAGCAACTTGGCTGTTTTACCAATACAGAAAAACGCATTTAAATATGAAAAAGTACACTGAAGAAACTTTTCATAAAAATGTAATGTTAAAATTCATATAAAAGAAAAGAAATGAATTTAAACATTACATTTTTATGAAAACGTAACGTTTAAATTCATATAAAAGAAATGATTTCATATGCAAATAAAGTACTCAAAGATAATGTGTTAAAATTCTAATCCTCATTTTTATTTTAGTATACTTTTTATATTTTAATTATTACATATAATTAAATAATAATCATTTTAGTAATAATATTAGATAGTTATTTATAGTTTTTATAACTGAAAATAAACTTATTTTTTTTTAAAAGAGCATGTGGGGGTGATAGCCCTAAGTGTTGGACTGATGCAATGTCACTGACTGAATCAATATATAAAAGTGAACATATTTTTTTAATATTTTACATACCCTTTGTAAAATATACTGTTTTAGCATGCATATAAAAATTTCAGTCATGATAGCAAAATAAAAAATCCGAAGAAAAGGATTCTACACATAAGGATTCCCTTTGATGATAGGTTATCACATTTCTTAAACTTTCATATATCAAAAGCCATTTTAAGATAATATCCATAGTATTTAATGAAAATGTATAAGTAAAAATGTTTCAATTTATATTTTTGCTTGTGTATATATATACACATGTATATCTAGGGTGACCATAATTAAAGTTTACATCTTGAAAGGCTGTAATTGAGAAATTATTCAGCGGAAAGACTTTATATTTAACATGAACACACCTGTGGTAATGTAATTTTATTTGATCTCAAAATAACCACCAATTCCAAAAAATTTGCGAGGGCAATAAATACAAGGTGCTGGATTACAACAGTGGAGATTAAAAATATTACAATACACATGACATGTTATGTGATTACATAAGAGCATGTTTGATATGCTGTCCATCATTATAGGCTATGTGTAGATTAACCAGCGAATGTAGTTTTACTTGAAATGTTTGGGATATGGTGTGTGCTGCTGATTTTGAGGTAAACTGGGTCGGCTATGTTTGCACGAGAGCCAAAGCCACGTTAACAAACATGTTATGCTGTAAATCACATGACAGTCTATGTATATCATAAGTTTTGAATTATGCACTATATGGTATGGAGCAGCCTCTTGTATTGCTCTAGGGACAAGTTTTGGAAAAAATGTTTATTTTTGGGTCAAATAAAATTTTACTGTCATAGACATTCTCATGTTAAATGGGAATGAAGTCTTTCCAGTAAATAACACCCCAGTCACAACCTTTCAAAATATGAAATTTAATTATGGACACCATGTATGTTAATTGAAAATACACATATTCATGCTAATTAAAAAATACTCAGAGCATAGTTTCTCTTAAGTGTATGAGATGAGTTTTTTTGAGAAATGAGATGAAATTTTTAAAACATTACGCACTGGGGAGGGGAGGGGGGTTATATGTTCATAGGTCTAAATTTGAATATAAAAACAAATAAATATGCCTGTGTACCTACTACGCTTCTATTTTTTTTTATGCAAGTTTATTCTTTGAACATACTAAATAAGTTTAATAATTTAGAACATTTTAAATTATATAGCAGAATAAATCAAAGTTCAAAAACAAAATTAAAAATGGAAAATAAACAAATAAAAGGGAAAGAGAGTGGCAAAATAAGACTAAAAAATCACAGCCAATAATGAGGAAAATGATAAAAATTAAAAAAAGAGGAAGAAAAAAATAAAAAATTTATGTAGCGAAGAAGCTTCTTCCTCACATAAAAATTTTAATCTTTTTCTTCTTTATCATTTCCTTCATTATTGGCTCTAATTTTATTAAGTCTTATTTTGCCCCCATCCTATAATAGAGATTTTCTTTTACTTCCCTCTTCCACTTACATTCTATTCCTCTTATTTTATTCCCACAATTCCCTAATCTTTTTCAATTTTTCTTCATATTTAACCTTAATTTTACCCCAAATCATTTTCTCTGCCAACAGATGGCGACAATTGTTCATCAAAATAATTCTTTTTCCGCACCAATTTTTCAGTTCTAGCTTTTCTCCAACTGTTAGCACATATTTGTTCTGAAGAAGAGAGACATCCCTTGGAAACAATTAGAAAATTTTGAATGTGTAACTGTGATTGATTACTAATATACTGGAACATGTTACTTAAGTTTCTTTTAAAACTTCATTTTAATAATAATAAAAATAAATGATCTGGATTTAGACTTTGCCATCAAAATTTAATTTATGCTATTTAGTTAGTTTGACATTTTAATTTTGATGGAGAAAAGTTAATTAGACAAACATTATTTCAGAAGGAGAAATTGAGAGTACTTCTGAAGACCCTTTAATAAAAAAGGGAATGGCAATATAATTTATCATGATATACATTCATGTAAAGCGATATAGACATAGAGTTATAAGGGCCTGAGCCCTCCCCCCCAATAATCTGAAATAAATTGCGATTTTACATATACTGTAATGTATAAACGTACATAAAATGTGTTTAGCCTTTCCCCTCAATAATTTTGGTAACTCTATGGTGATGTAAAGCGATATTATAAAAATAAATTAAAGCAACATACTTACATAAAGGTTGAATGAGAAGGGTTATTGGTCCCATTAGGTATTTTTTTTTTAAACACGTAATCTGTACTCAGGTTTTCAAAAAAAAAAAAAAAAAAAAAAAAAAAGTATAAAATTTCGTGAATTTGCCCCATGAAATTGATTTCAATTTATAAATATGAAGGGACTACAGACTCTTTTAAACTTCTTATTCAATACCTTTTCAATTCCCCATTAAAAGACAGTGTTTTATGGCAGAAGGACATTTAAGGTTATGTTGCACTGGGATCTACTGTTTTCTTAAGTACAGTAGAACTCCGATTAACTGAAATGGACAGTTGTGTTTTTTTTTAGTTTCCACTCAATGTTTTTGACAAAAAGTTCACATTCGTCTTCTAATATACTTTGGTCAGGCTTTAAAAGAGGAACGAATGTAGATTGTGTATAACCATGTCTCTCTCTCTCTCTCTCTTCGATGGTCGTAATTACCTTCTTTCTCCTCTCTGTGATCTTCAGAGAAGCTAGATGCAACTGTGAATTGTAAGTCTTATTTAAAACTTCGATATGACTGCTTTTCAGTCAAACATGACCGTTAATTTAAGTAAGGCAGAGGAGGGTTGGGAAACCAAATCTGAAAATTTAAGACTGTAAAATTACGGGTCATCTGTGGTACTAAAGTTACCAGAACTGACCATATGTTAACAGATCCGTTTGGGAAGCCATCAAAACTATCTTTGATCCTGAAAATTCCACAGGATTTGCATCAAGGCTCAGCCCTCACTACTTTTGAAGGGATAAAACAGAATAATACAGGGCAGTTGTATGTGAATTTTCTTTTACACATGTGTTTGATTTATTTTCCTTTCTTCATAGTTTTAGCGGTAAGAAGTTCTCTAGCCTTTTACAGTTCAGAGCAAAAGGCATTTACTTTTAAACAGCTTGCCTTCAGTAAAATTCAGGTTTGTTATAATAGATTGTTTCACACTTTGTTCAAGAAAGCAAGGAGCCTTTACTGGGTGGACATTCGTTTTATTAAACCATGGAGGATCATCATGGTTAAATAAATTCCTTATTTATTTTGGGCAAAATTATACATGAAACATATATAGCCTAGTACCTAATAATAATATAATAATTTTGCCTGGGCAGCAATCGGTAAAGACTTTTACATCAGATGAAGTCTATGCTGCCAAGGTTCTCCACCAGTGACTTAAAACAGAACAATAATCCATGTACAATGATAAGAAAAGGAAAAATAAGTAAACAAATAAATAAGATATAATAAAAATACAAACTCATAAATTATTTAGCAAATCAAGCAATCGTATTTTAAATGAAAGAAGTGAGCTGAGTTGTCTCAGCTCATTTAGAAGAGTTCCACACCCCCACGCCCAGAGATCTGATGTGTGACAAGATAAAATTTGCGCAAAGTTTGGTCTAAAAGGAGAATCCATATGGGTATCATATCCGTGCCTCGGCAAACATGGTAGGGAGATATCTATATTGTTTCCAAACATAAAAATGTAAATTTTATAAATTAGAAGATTATCTATCGTTAAAATATTACGTTGTCGAGCAATCTCTAACAAAGTTCGACCGATATTAAGTAATCTGAGAAATTTATTTTGAAGCATAGAAATACAGTGCAGATTAGATTTGTGTTTCCCCAGGTAAGAAGGCAAGAGACAAGACATACCACAAATGATAGTCCCTAAGTTCCTTATTAAAAATATGAAATCAGTTTTTTGTGAATAGCATATAAATCTTTTTATTAATATTTAAAGTCCAAAAATCACACTTTTTAGGTGAAGTGTGATATTTTTTATTCGCACTGTATATGAAGATAAGAACTTTTTAACTCAATTCGAATAAAGAGGGTAATTGTATTTAACGGATAAAATTAGACGAAAGATCATTCAGTGTATTTTAAAAAACCATAAAAAAACTAAACTTTTTAATACAAATATTTGGCGCATTTGGCTATGGTTTAGAAGAATTGGCGATATCGGTATGAAGCATTTATTATTCTATAATTAAGCTCATATTTCAAACTTAATTTACACTATTTTTAGGAAATATAATGGCATAATAAAAAGGAAAAAATTCTAAATTTTATGGCCGTAACATCAAAATATTTTACGTAATTTTTTAATAAAGAAAAATGTTTTAATGAAGCTGGCATTTCAAAAATTTTATATCTAAACAAGTTTTAAAAAGTAGACAAGCATTGTATCATATTGAACGTCTATTCTTTTTTGCGGAGTCGACCTGGCTCTCGTAAAAATTTGATGTAAAAAGTTTGAATGCTGTAAATCAAAGACTTCCAACATGAGAAAATTATAAAAATGACTCAGAATATCAAAACCCAGAAGTATTTTTATAAGTTATGTTACTTATAATTTAATGATACTTTTCATAAAAACGTTCAAAACGTAATTGTTCTTCACAATGGCTGCACTTTAAAAAGGATGTAAATTACATTTATTATCACTTCAAATCTTGTCAATTAAGCAAAAAGACATTTCATAAATATTTTTGAATTGAATAGGTTTCATTAGGAGTTTAATTACAGTTACACCTATGATATTGCAGCATAGGGCGATATTGTTCAGCACGTAATTGGTTATACACCAAAAACTGAATTTTTAAAATTTCATTTTGATGTGTTACATCAATTTTGATTTTATTCAGAACAATTTTGTTTGTAATTTTTTTTGACGAAACGTTTATGATTTACTTCATGCCGACCTATATCGCCAATTCATCTAAACCATAGCCAAACGCGCCAAATATTGGTATTAAAAAGCTTAGTTTTATATATAATTTTTTAAAACACTCTGAATGATCTTTCGTGTAATTTTATCCATTAAATGTAATCACCCTCTTTATTCAAATTGAGTTCAAAGTTATCTTTATATACAGTGCAAATAAAAAATATCTTCCACCTCATATAACTTCACCTAAAAAGTATGGTTTTTGGACTTTGAATATTAATAAAAAAATTTTATATGCTATTCACAAAAAAATGATTTTATATTCTTAATAAGGGATTATTATTTGTGATAAGTCTTGTCTCAAAGTGCAAGCTTCCACAAAAGCAGTTCCTTTGTTAGACACTTTTGGGTAATAATACATACTCTCTTACATTTTTACACTTTATGATTACATCTTAAATTGTGAGAATGTTACATCAAGAAATTTTATCATTCATGTAGTATTCTTATCCTTTGCCGATGGACTGGTTTTTCCAGCTGTGATATTAAATAAGTGACATTTTTTTTTTGTATTTCCTATAGATCCTGCGAACCACACTTTGAGAAACACGGTTCTATACTGATTAATGAATGGAAACAGCACATACAAAGAGAGAATTATGTATTAGAAAGTAAACGTTTAAAAATTCACAAAGCAAGTAAAAAATACTCTTAACAATAACAGCATGCATCTTAAATTTAACATTTTTAAATGTGAACTAATTCTTGGGGTATATTATATAAAACTATATAGATAGCCACAAGGGTGGAATCTTGCTAAAAATGACTGTCTACCAGTGGGCTAATTCTGATGTGCCCCAAGAATAATAAAAACTATTCCAAACAAAAAGATTTTCATGGAATTTCATGCTGTTTTTGTTAAAAGAAGTCAGAGTATAATGTCTAAAAGAACAGTTCAATGCTGCATCATTATTGCTAAATCTTATACAGGGAAAAAAAAAAAAAAAAAAGCCAACTAGATTTCTTCCTTAAAATACAAATGAAAATTCTCCTAGAAATTCTATTTAATCGAAACCAAGGGCTTTATTCATAGAGATAGAGAGAATATAATTTTTTGTTATTACCAAATCTAAAATTTATTTTTAGTCTTAAAAAAAGGGGGGGGGGGATAATATTATGGGCAATTATAAGCTGTCAAAATCTTGTTAATTAGTGCTCCACAGTCCAAATACTCTCTTCAATATCTGACAAAAAAAAATTAGTTTTAAAAATATTTTAACCAGTTAAGGTAAACTGGGTACAATTCATCATGGATTATAGGATAAATGATTTATATGAAACACTCACTTTTAACTTTATGATACATTGACTTCTTAGGTATATTTATGAACATTAATATGATATTAAATGCATTGCAACCTATAACTTGCATTATTACAGTTAATAGTTGAAGATTATTGCGTAGGCTTAAACCTTTGAATGAAGTACATATTTAATACAAATCACTTTCATTAGTTTGCCTTCTCTGTTCATGGTGTGAAGATCATGATGTACCAGGACTTACAGTTTTCCATGATTTTATTGTTTGTAAGTTTTACAGCACAAAGATCATGCTGTACTGAGACCTACAGTTTTCCAAGGAATCCAAACCTCTTAAGGCCTAGGGACCCAACCTGCAAATTAAGATAAGCTGTTAGTCAGTAAGCATTCTTTTATTTTGGGACACAATTGGGAGTCAAACCTGGGTTAACCGCATACTAAGTGAATGTGTTATCACTGCACTACTGGAGGGCCTAGTTTTCTGTGATCCGAATCTTCCTTGATTAAGAAAATAAATCTTGGACTATGGATCAGTAGAAAAACGGCAGGAATATGATACCATAAAGATTCAAAACCACATTTTCTGTAGGCAGGCAACCACATGCAGTTTTATATACTAAGACGTTCTTATGGGTCATTTGATATAGGGATTATCATGGCATTTAAGTGAAACATGGTAACTAATATTCACCACTCTATTACTTGACTTGTAACCTACAAAATGAAGCATTGTTTAACTATCATGCCAATCATATAGAATTCATTATGCAAAGCACATGAGGTCTTGCAATGTATCAAATCAATTCCATACTTTACTAATATGAAAAAATATACCTTCTAAATATCTATCAAAATATAACACAGTTTGCAATACCCCTCTCTCTCTCTCCCTTATAATTACAGTGTACATACTTTAACTTAGTGATGGAATATAATAGTTAGCAGAAATGTGTAAATGATTTGGAAACATATACATTTATACATAAGCATTTCCCCTGACAAAAACATATCGGTGTGTGATATCCAGGATATAAATGAGAACACTGACTTAATCAACAAATATTCAAATATATGAGGGTTGTAAATAAAGTAGTGGCAACATAGCTCGTACACAAGTTTTATTGAAGTTAAAAGCAAAATTACATTACATCTCTTCAATGTGATCCTCTAAAGCCTTTTGCCAAATGTCAGGAAGCTGTTAGATGCCGTTAACAAGGTAGTTTCTGTTGATCACAGCCACGGAGTGCCCTATTGTTTGGAGCATGGATGCAAAGGCAGGAAATTGGTTTCCTTTGAAGGGTCCCTTCAACTGAGGAAACAGGTCAAAGTCATCAGGACTCATGTCAGCTGAATATGGAGGGTATTCCAAGACCACTCTCTCACAATCTCTATCTGATGATCAGGAATGGACGGCCGGCCTGTGCTGAGTAAATCCGCCGTCTCATTCGAACCAGGATGAAATGGTTTGACACATCATGCAAATGTCCTACAAGCTAACACATCGTTCTCAAAGGCCATCTCGATTTTAACCCACTACTGCTGATTACTCTTTGTAAACATGCTGTACAGCGGTACAAATAATACATTCCCTTTCAATCCCACACAGCAACTACCCTTTTGACTGGATTGACTAATTTATGATCTCTACATATTGTCACTGGTATCACCTAACGGTCTCCATATCCTGTTTGTGTATGTGCGATTTTCCTACCTATGTTGCCACTACTTTACTTACAATACTTGTGTTTGTAACGCTTAGGTTTGGTCATGCAAGTTTAAGATTTATTATATTTATTCTATTTATAACTCCTTTTCTCTAACTTTTTATAATTTTCTCTATACTATAAATGATATATTTAGGGGAATATTAGTTATATAATTATTATAAGGGGAAAAGTTTGATCCATTGTGACTGTCTTGCTGCAGTTGTCATTTTAAACTTATGTCACAATGAAAAATTGTATCATGTTAAATTAGCACAAAATGTATAGTTATAAAAGAATAGTTACTCTAGGAAAACTAATTGCATGATTCAACTTCCACTTTTTTCTTTTTAATTTAGGTATAGGGTAGAAGCAATTACCATGAAAACTTAAAACAATGTGAAAATGATAATATCCCTAAATAGTTTATTCCTAACTATAGGTAATTAAAAATACCTGCTTTCAGATTTCATTTGGCACTTTTAACCTGAATTTGGCATGCCTTGGGTTCTTATTTATATATTTAAATTCACATTACTCATTTGTTGTTTTTCATGTTGCTGAATTGTTATCTGAGCTGAATTTAATTTTGTGTTAAAAAATAAATCAGTTTTTAATTAGTTACTACACTGTGCAAAGATTAAATATTTCACCACATTTCCTTCATTCCGGGAAGAAAATTCATGTCTAAAATTGTGTGTGTGTGTATAGTTCGATTTTCTCTCTCCTCAAATATGACCACACAATGAAAAATAATACTTCCATATTATCAAAGCTTTAGTACAGATTAGCATATATTTTTTTTATTACAAACATATAGTTATTGAATATAACTAGCACCTTTATGATATAACTGCTCTGATCATAAGTGATCTTATTGAAAGAAGTGCACACTTTACTGTTGAAATGATTTTAACTTTTACTAAAACTTATGTTTTATAGTAAAATATACACTGACAGATGAAAAAATTATTAAAGGGCTAAATGTTTGCAAAAATATTCAACCCTCAGCAAACAACACTGACCTTTATAATATATCCATTTCTTTTAGAGTTACGATTTTAGAAGCATTTTTGGTATCTAAGTAAATTTAATTTAAATAATGTGAAATGAAACCTGATAAATAATATGTGTATATAAATGCATATAAAAAAAAGCTTATTATTTGAAAATTACAAATCCCATATGCCTATAAAAAGTACCAATTAAACAAAAAAAGTTTTTCTTTTACAATATCACACATATGCATTAAATACAAAGTAACAAACACTTGTAAAACTTCAAATGTGAGTTATACACAAAATGTTTTCAGCATGTTTTCACTCTAGCAGTCAATTCATTAAGTTTATACATTTAGTACCTCTTCACATTTCCCTGTCTAACAATTTATATACAAACGTTCAGGTAACAAACATTCGGAATATGCTACGCTATAGTAATGATTTAAAATATTTTTATGTACATACTCATGTTGTTTGACAAATATGAAAAACGAACATATTAACATTTATGTACAGAATTCACAGTCAACTTTCATAACTTTACAATTAAATTTTCGGAAGCTGCACTTTTGTATGCAATCACATTTAGATATTTTGAATTAGCATATCTAATACTTTGTACAATGAGGGCAGCACGTCCCCTTCCATGATATAATATGCAGAAATTAAAAATTACACATTACCTTAGCGATTATGGTATGTTAATAGGTCAGGAAATGTAAAAGCCTCACAGCAAATTCATAATCATTTACCTGTACCATTATAATGGTAGTTTTTAAATCAATATTTTTCAAGTAAAGATAATTTAATGAAAATTTATACATATTTAGGTAATTTTGCAAACTGTTGGTAAAAATTCATATTTTGTTTACATGTTGCTTCTAATGAACTAATTGGAATTATTTCAAAATGCTAGGTGGATGGTAGTTACTTCTGTAAATAATTATTTTGTACATTATACGGTTACACTAGTCTTAAATTATACCCATTTTAAGTGCTGAAAAAAGCCATGGGGAGAGAGAGAATTAAAAGATACATACAGCTATATATTTGTACCAGGACATTTTTTAAACGAGAAGTCAGTGCATTGCTAGCTGGTGCTGTTTTCTTGTTTTGATCATATTCCTTATAAAATTGAAAAAGCTAAATAGGCTCCATTTAGACTTTTTCAATCAAGGGAAAATTGACAGATGTTTAAGTAGTACATACCCAAATGGGATAATAAATTTTGCTGTATAACATTTTATATATATATAAACCCCATCATAAAGTGGTGTTCAGAGTCTAAAGAATCATACAATAATATAAGCAGGATCACCTTAGCAAAAATTCAAGTCAATTTTCGTCATTCAAATTTTGAACATGGTTCAATTATATTAATTTATTTTGCTGGTTTTTTTTTTGGTACACTATAAATTGTAAAAGACGGATTCATGGAAAACCGGGAAAAACAAACACTATTATTACACGAAAAATTATATCAATATGACATACTGCATTGTTTCCATCATATTTTGACATATGACAAAGTTTTTAAATCTAGTAATAAAATTGTATGATAAATGGCAAATTTTGTCGAAATTCTTAGCTTTCCTTGTAGTTGTATAGGTAGTTACGCTCAATATTTTAAATAGTTAAATAATCGAACAAACATGAAAAACATACGTTTCACTTGGAACCCAACAAAACAAATCACAATCAGAATAAAGGTTGTAACGTGTTATAAGAAGCACCTTCTATTAGTGTGCTTATAATGAGGTTTACCTATACAGGGTGTTTCAAAACTAATGGAACAAATTTTCAGGGGTGATAGAACACACTGAAACAAACACTTTTCATCATAGACTGCATGGTTGTAAGTGAATAGGTGGTTTTCACATACAAAATCATTAGCCCGTCATTGGCTAGCCATTAAGTCTTGCCTGAATTGTTGGAGCATGTACCAGCAACCACCTGTCATAGAATGTGGTTTCAGCATGACGACACGCTACTTCATTTCAGCACTCTGGTGAATGCTTACCTACATGCCACACATTTAGACTAGTGGATTGGTTGAGAAGGATCCATCACTTGGCTCCTATGCCCATCAGATTTGTCCTCCCCCTTCTGAACTTCTTTTTATGGATACATCGGAAGTCCATGTGCGACATTCCCATTGCTTTCAATGAGGAACTAGTTGCCACACTTCGTAGCTGATGGAGAAATGCTTGGAATATTCCAGAACATGCAGGAATCTTTACGTCGACGATGCAAAGTGTGCATTAGGAGTATTAATTGCAATTTCGAGCAGCTTTTGTAAATGTAATTCATTGCAGTATTTATTAATGTTTGTACATTTATTTAATGTGTACAATTTTGATTTAACTCAATCAAGCGGTTGTCGACGTTTTGTTTTGAATAAAGCTTTGTTTCGATGATTCACGCAAGACCTGTTTTTGCATTGTGTAAGACTGCTTGTGTGTGGAAAAATGGAAGGTGTCCTCTAGCACATAACCTCTTCACTTGTGATCATGCATTCAATGATAAAAAGTGTTTGTTTCGGTGTATTCTATCATCCCTGAAAATTCGTTTCATTAGTTTTGAAACACTTTGTGTATATATTAGATCTACGAGCATTATTTTATTGAAGTGCCAAATAAAAGTAAATTTATTTTGCGTTATAATTGTAAGAAACATAATTAAGTATGGACATTGTGTACTAAAATGAATTTAATATATGAAAGAGGTGTCAGAAAAGAGAATTATATAGTTTGTCTTAATTTTCCCAATATTTTTATAAGCCACCAAGATATGGAGGGAATATTTTTATACAATAATTTTTGCCACCCACGTTTTAATTAGCTCAAACTAGAGCTTTTTTTATATTTGGAGAAAAAGAGGCGCGGACCTCATCCTGGATTCGAACCAGGGTCCCCGCATTGAGCACGCGGTGTCTTGACCTACTAGACGAATGTAGATAAGAACAAATGCATTTTTCTCCGTATATTAGGATGAAAGGTATTATTACCCTTCACAATATTGAATATTTTTGAAGGGAGGATAACATGGGAGGGGAGAGGTATTAACATTAAAAATATAAGCTAATACCAGTACGATTACAAGTCATTTATGCTGTTAATATATGGTTGAAAAAATGTAAAAAACATAGTTTGTCTATACTTAAAAAGTAAAGACATTAAATGCAGGGGATATAACTGAAACTTTATTCCAAATAATATTTTAGGGTATATTATGGACGGCTGTATATAGTTTTTAAAAGAACAAGACTCCATATTGATGAAGGTTTTATGAACTATATTGGTACAAATAAGGGTAAATTTTATATGAAAAAGAGTGTTGATAAAAAGACAGTAAGTTTCAGTTACAAACTTTTGGAAAAAGTAATAAGAGTAATGGTGCAATACTATTCATTATAATTTCAATACGTGTGTGTTACCCATGGCCCAATAATTTATAAGATAAGGTAGTACAATACGCACTTGACGAATATTTATATTTTTAACCATTAATGAGCATTTTAAAAAAAAATCTGGAAACCACAATATTCAACAGAAACATCTCTAGTTTGAGTTGCTATGAAAATCAATGCCAAATACATGTAACTGTTACTTTAAAATTTAAACAAGCCACTATAGTTCTAGCTCCAGCAAACAAACATATTTTTTTCACTCATATATTTTCCTTAATAGATCAAAACTAATTACGAGAAAAATAGCATGATAATTTATCATAACAATGAAACATACTGAAAGGGATATTTTTGCAGAGAGTTGCAAACATAAAATTCAAATGTGCAATTTTAATAATCCAAAACTATTGTTTACTCAATTTCATAAAAAAAGGCATGTTTTCTCAGATGATAATTAACCTACTTTGAAAATTTTTGCCCCACAAATTCCTGGGAAAACAATATACTACTTTTAATATTGTTTCAACATGGAATTTAATATTTGAAATAATTATTGGAACAGTGTGTGAGTTTTGATATTCTATGAGGAAATGAGAGAAATTCTGAAAATTATAAAATAGATTCTTCATTCTTATAAAGATATCTTCATTGGACAAATATCTGCACATGGGTAATACACTGACATTTAAATTATTGTGATCGACAATTTCAAAAATTCGTAAGATGTCTCTCTTTTTTTTTTCTTTTTTAAATATTTTCAAGTGTAGCAACAGAAAAAACATGTTCTGTCATATAAGGAATTTAAGAACCTCTCCATGGAATATTAACAATTTTTGTTTGATAAGGTGCATATATGCTTGGCAATTTATTCAATATGACAATATTTTACGAAGCTTGATGATAAGTAATCCTACGCATACCCATCGAAATCATGGCACATTCGTTTATAAGTTACAATATGTTGAAGTCAGATTATATCCAAG
Organism: Dysdera silvatica; assembly: GCA_006491805.2. Lineage (NCBI taxonomy): Eukaryota > Metazoa > Arthropoda > Arachnida > Araneae > Dysderidae > Dysdera > Dysdera silvatica. Next base: position 95,844,757 of record QLNU02015360.1, on the reverse strand, counting down.
AGGATACAATTTACCAATTAAAAAATCAATCACCACAGTAATACTGCCTCAAAGTACCCCGCCTCAAAAGTTAATATTAAGCAAAGAAAAATGAAATGCTTAAACTACAGAATGCAAATCATTCAGTGTTGGATGACTTAAAATGCAATGGAGAAAACTAAATGTTTTCACTTTAGGTTATACTTTCCTTAAGTTTATTATTCCATTTAATACAGCTCTATAAGAAACACTAAATGAATATTTTTTTTTATCTCATTAGTGCAAATAACAATGGATGTAAAATTGTAGCATGAGACATTTTTAAAATAAAACAAATATAAATAAAAAGACTTCTTTCACTTAATTGATATGCAAATATTATCATATCACCGTCTAATAGAATTAAGAGTTTGTGGAGGTAAGCTGCCATTTATATGGTAACTATATGCATACATGGCATTTTGAGGCCTTGATTGTTGAAGTGCATCTTGAAATTGTCCTTGTGGATGCATATTCATATTCACAACACCCATCTGCATAGCAGCTGTAGGAGATATTTGTGATTGGTTAATGAAACTAGCATTAGTAATATAACCAGCTGTATTTAGCATGGCACCCCCAAGAGGAGGACCTTGTTGCATGCGATAACCAACACCGTTTAATGCTTGATAGCTAGTTGCTACAAGATTTGGAGCAATAGCGATATTTGAAGATCTTTGAACTGGCCTAACATAGCGATGGTTGAAATTTGCATACCTATGTGGTGAATTTGGAGGAATACCTGCTTGAGTTTGAAGATTAGTTAATGTTGGTGTCATTACATGTTGCATTTGGGGTGGAGGTGGGGGAGGTGTCATGATTCCTTGAGGAGATGCAGAACTAAAAGATGGAGGAGGAGTCATACCACCATACGCTGGAACTTGAGTGGGAATATCCATTATTCCATTTGTTAACTGCTGCAATTTGGCAAGACTACAACTAGTACTGCTTTGATTGGAAATCCCAGAATAATTATATGCAGGTGACTGTAAATGAAATGCAGGTGCATTAGTCTCAGTGCCAGATGGCGTACTGGAAGCTAAAGATACATGACTAAGTTTCTGCATGTTCCCATGTGTTGGTTGCGTAACTGATGAAGTTGGATAATGTGTACCAATATGACCTTGCTGAGGTTGAATAACAGTTGTCATAGGCACACCAACCATATACGATCCATTGATCGGATTTGAGTTGGAGGTGGTACAAGGAACACTAACATTCATTGTGCTAACAAAGTTACTACCAGATGCAACAGGCGATGTATGGCCTAAGAGCAAGGCATTCATATGATTATTGTTTATTACATTAGACTGTACCATACTAGATAATGCTGCTGATGCTGAATGATGAGTAAATGATATATTTGAATGCTGTGGCTGTTGAACAAAGGAATGCTGTGGAACTTGGTATTGTAATTGTGATCCTTGATTCAGTTTGCGTTTTTGATGGGAATGGTGGGTAGTTTGCTGAATAGGTGGCGTAACAGGTTTGGCCGGAATGGGAGGTGTACTAATGTTATCATCGGAAATTGCTGGTTGAGTAGAAAAATCTGTGGTAATTTTTTGTACATTACCAGCAAAAAATGAATTCTGAGGTGGCAATTTTTGAACGTATGACTGAGGGTTAATCATTTGCTGAGGTACTTCAACAGAATTCTGTAGTAGTTCATTACTGCTTACAGATTTTGGTGACTCAACACTTAACTGCACACCATCCATCTCAACAGAATTAAAGCCACTATTTGTAGAAGAATCTGGAGTATAAACACCAAGATTTGCCATTTCTTGGGGTGTGGGTGTATGCTTAGATATATTGCAAGATACACTTGGAGAAGAAGGGGCATGAACGGAATTCGGCACTCCACACACTAATTCTCTCTCACTAACTGATGAACTATCGTTTTCCGATTTTTCATTAGCTTCTTTTACATCATTATAAGCAGTATCTTCAACAACTTCATAATCAGACATATCTGGCACAAGATCAGTAGATGGTAATAAGTCAGCAGACCTTTCCTCAGATGTCTGATTTTCTTTTTCACCTTTTGTCTCATTTTCATCTAATACTGAATTGCTTAAAGGTAACTCTCCACCTTGTGAATGGTGAGATGCTGGGGTTTGAGGGGTTAAAGGTAACTGCAAAGTATTTTGACTATCAATTTTATTTGTCTCTTCTGCTAAATCAGTTGAAAGTGGAATGTCATATTGTTTTGTGTCAGCATATTGTGAGGAACTATCCATTAAGTCATCTTTTGAAACCGGATGAGTTGTGTTACATAAGGATAGTGATTCTGAAGGTTCATCTAAAGAGGTTTTGCTTTGCTTTTCATTAACAGCAGATTTCATTTCACTATTGTCAATTAAATTAGGACTATCTAATTTTTCAAACAAAGCACATTTATCATTGAGAATGGATGTTTTTGAATCATTAGGAGGAAGTTCAGCATTAATCACATCTGTCACTAATTCATTGTTTTTCTCTCCTTCATGTGATGGAACTACAATTTTTGAGGAACTGTCTTGGTAAGTTAACTCTAAAGTATCAGACAGATCTTCTAAACATTTCTTTTTATTACTGTCATTTATTATGATCATATTTTCTTCTACTTTTTGATTATCTATATTACTAATAGTATCATTAGTCTGTACATTTTCACTTGTACTGCATGAGGTAATGGAAGATTGAATGTTTTGGTTCATTTCAGGTCCCTGACAGAGAGACCTGGAGAGAACTTTGCTACAGCACTCACTTGAAATACTATCATCATCACAGTTATCCACATTGTCATTTTTCTCTTTACAAAGTAAATCTGACTCTGAACACTCATTAGATACATTCACATCTTCTTTCAAGTTCAAATCCTTCCCAGTGCTATTTTTAACATTCACATCACAATTTTTATTGAGGGAATCAATTTTTTCTTTAGGTTTATTTGTTATGGTGCCAGATATTCTAAAACTTCCTTCTACCGTTTTCTCAAACATATTATCCACCTTTGATAGCTGGACAATAGGTGTAGAATCAATTAACTTTTGACAATTCACAGCCTCCATGTCATCTAGTACTACTATTAACTGACCAGAGCTTGGTTCTTCATTTAATACATCAGGCATTTCAACTCTTTTCTTTATATTACGAATCCTTTGCTCTATTAAAGGAATGCTTATAGATACCTAAAAAATAACAAAATCCATGTATATATTTACTTATAATAATGCAAGTATTTATAAGATTATAATAATGCAAGTATTTATAAGATTATAATAATGCAAGTATTTATAAGATTATATTAATGCATATTAACAAAAACTAAATTGCTTTTAAATTTTGGTCATGCACACATATACTGCATTTACAAATAAAACACATAGCAATAGCATTACAATTGATTTAACCCAATAACAAAAAAAGACAATATATAAAACTGTTCAACATCAAGAAAGAAATTTAATTTTAATAAACCAAATGCATGCAACTTTATAGAGCATAAGTTAAGGACCTTCTTTAAACTCAAATATCTGGCATTCGTGTTAATAAAAGTATGTTAAATACACTGTCATGGACAAATTATATATTCACCATATCAAAGGTCCAGGCAAAATAATATTTTGTTTGCAGTTTACTGCAGCTCTTTAATGATAGATTTTATTATAATGAAAAAACAAAATATTAGATATATAGTATTTTTTGAAATTTTGTAAAGGAAATAAACATACTGTATGTCGTTTTTTCTTTGAATCTGATGCAGCTGGAGGTGTTGACCTTTTAGCTTTTCGTGGTAAATAGCGGGAACTATGTATTTCTTTAGCTGCATGTAAAACAGGAGGCAATTCATCATCAGGCAAGTTGGACATACTATCATTGCTTAATGCTGGAATTAAAAGTGGGGGAGTGATATTGGTTTCATCAGTTAATGTATTTATTTCCTTTTGCAATTCCTTTCTTTTTAACTTTTCAAGATTTCGACTCAAATTTTGTGAAATAGACCTTTCATCGACAACCAATTCAGTTGAATTTCCACTAATTTTTCGAATTTTTAGATTTCCAGAATTTGTTATTTGTCGCTTTCGTAATCTCGGAGACTGTAAAATGTGAGGTTCTACAGTAGTTGATCCATGAGTAAGAGATTTATGTTGATCATCAATAGTACTAGAATTTATATTATTATGCTGCAGATGGCTACAATCAGAAGCAGATTTTTCTCGCTTTCGCAATTTAGATTTTTTAATCTGTGGCTTATCAGGAGCATCAAAACTATGAGTAAGGCTGGATTTCTCCTCTTCATTTGTATTTGAATTAATTTTACCATTTTGAATGTCCAAGTCTTCAGATTTTGAAATTCGATGCTTTCTGAACCTCGAAGTTTTGGATTGTGAACCAACAGAGGGAGTAAAATCAGGACATAATATATTTTCTTCAGTTGAGCTGGAAACAATATTGCTATTTTGAACATGCAGATAACTAGTATCAGTAACCTTTCTTTTTCTTAATCGTGTGCTTTGCAGTGGTACAGAATGAAGTGACATATTTAAGTTAGAAGGTGATGACTTTTGTTCTTTGATAACTGCAGAATCTAGGTCCGATCCAGCTTTTTGAATAGTTTTGTTGTTAGATTTGAAAATCCGTTTCTTTCTTAGTCTTAGAGTTTGTGAAGGCTGCAAGTTCTCAATAGTATTTGAATTTGAGGCAGATGTTTGTTCTCCAGTTTTCATACTTGGTTTAATGAGATTTTGATTGCGCACACTTTTAAGTTTTAAGCTTTGTCTCTTTCGTAATCTAGGAGACTGTGACAGCTGTGAATTTACAGCTGGAGGACAAACTTTTTCTTCAATTGCAGTGGAACCTGAACTTAATTCACTATCACCTTTTTTTCTTCTTAATTTTGGAGCTTCAATGTGGGAGTTTTCAGGAGATGTGGAACACTTAGGTGGTAAGCATTCCTCAACAGCAACTGATTTTAAAGTTTCTTCGTCATTTTGAATGCTTGCATTATTGGATCGGGAAACTAATTTCTGTTCAGCTGGTGGCAAATCTGTAGAGATACTTTGCAACTGAGAAACTGGATTCTGGACAGAAGTTACACCAGAGTTTATATCATTACATTGATTAGGTGAGCTTTCAGACTTGGATATTTGCCGTTTTCTTAAAGTAGGTATTTGTTGTTGAGGCAAGTTTTTACTCTGAGCTGAATCAATGCTGTGCTTTGAATTATTAGAAATTCTTTTGCCATGAAAGAAGTGGCTTTTGGAAAATCCTTTAAAGGAGTTTACAGCCTTTTTAGTTGAACTGAATTTCAGATATTTATTCTGGCTTCCTAAGCGTTTCTCAAGATTACGACGATATTTCGCTGGAAACAGAAAAAAAAAATAAAAAAATTACACATGAGATTAAAAAAACAAATCTTATGTCACGATATTTACATACAGTAATAAATATGTAGCAGTAATTCATATTTTTACAAAATGTGTACAATCTTTTAAAACTTTATGGAGGATAGTTTTGTGCATGAGCCATCAGGTTTTCACAGAAAAAAAATTCAGAACAAGTCTTTTTTAAAAAAAACAAAAACTCAACACAGTTTAATAATAAATTAAATCGTTTGCAGCTGTTTCAATAGCCCTGAGCTATTTTCGTCAGAACGACCAACGATAACACATGTGATAACTTACATTGTGTTGTCATTGTTTGTTCTGAATGCTAGTCGTATTATTGAAACAGATGTAAACGATTTAACTTATTATTAACTGTGTTAATTTATTGCCTTGTCAATTGTTTTATTAGTGTGCAGTGTCGTCGTCAAATTATTCCAAGTCTTTTCAAATTTTAGCATTGAGAAGTATGAATTTTTTCCAATAGTATTGTTTCTGGATTTAAAATCTTCAATTATACATACAATAAAATTTGAAGCAAGATTAATGTTTTAGATGAAAATGAATGAAATAAAATCTATACAAAAATGATAAACATACCTCAATTAAAAGAAGAAGAAAAAAGACAATATTTAGGCATATTAAGATGAATAGATGTAAGAGTTTTACACCGTTAAATCTAATGTCTTTTAAAACACAAATACAAAGTAATAATTTCAAAATGGATTGAGTAAGGAAAACAAGTAGATAGGTAATAATAATAAAAAAGATGCATAAAAAGCAAGAACTAATAAAACTCTGATATAAATTAATGCTTAAACTCGAAAGAACCTACGTCTTATATCCACAGCTTATATATTTACTGCAACTCTTGTTTGAATTAATGCTATACAGTAAAACCTGTTAAGCTGGACACCTCTGTATGTTGGATAACTCCCCAAGTTGGACAAAATTCGGTGGAACTGAACAAATTCTTATAGTTTAACATGTAATTAATACTCTTTAATTTGGACACCTGTGTAAGTTGGACAAGTTCCTTGGGGAAAAAAAAAAATCTGTGTGTCGAAAAAGTGTGTTTTTAAAAAATTCAATAACAATTACTGTATGCACAGAAGGTATACAGGAACAATTGGTAAATCTTTTTGTGCACATTTTATCACTTTTGCAAGGATCCCCCCACTTCCAGAAGGCATGATTACTGTATAATTGAGATGAATAAATTCACCCTAAAATACTTGAAGTTATTGTTTTGGAAGTAAGTGCTTTCTTGACTTCTGCTTTAAGCATGTAGTATACATAAATTTTGTGGAAACATACAATATATGTACTAGTACACCATGATTTACATTAAGTTATATGTGTACCATTTCTTTATAGTATAGTACATTACTCAATGATTTTTAGTAATTACAGTAGTATAATATTCACTGTAATTAAAACCATTTATTATTTTTTATTTTGCACTTATTTAAAAGGCATTTTTTTTATCACGTTTTACTGAGAAAAAAAATTTTGACTTTCACCCTTTGTCCATATTGGGCATGTGTGTTCGATGGGCAACACAGGTGCCCAACATGGGATTTTACTGTATGGGCATCCTTTAATTTGAAGTATTTTTAGAGTGTTCTTATTATTAATCGATACAATTTTATGGGGTACAGGGGGGGGAATAAATCCTTATGAATAAACAAAAAATAACATATAATTAGTCAAGTTAAATTTTTAAGGAGTTTCCTTATATACAGGGTGGGCCAGCTTAAGTTGATACTGCAAACTATCTAAACAAATAAGCCTTTTACCAAAAAAAAAAAGTTTTTGTTTGTCAATTTGAAATCGACACATGGGATATTCAATGAGATATGAGAATTTATAGAAAATATTTTTTAACGGTGCAAAAAAAGATAGCATTATTTTCCTTCCAGAAATCGGGATCCCAACTGTAGACGGCAACTTATATAAAAATTATAGTTGAATATCAGAAAATTCAAAAGTCACGAATATAATGGGCTTCGTTTCATTGTACTTCTGGAAGTAGCTGGATGATAAGGGATTTTTCGCTAATTGCAATTGTTTATTGCATTTTTCATTGAATTTCTTCTATGACAATAACTGATAGTACATAAATAACATTATGTAGCATGAGAAATGTACACTGAAGTGCCAGAAAAATTGGTACACCTACCTAATATCGTGCAGCCCCCCTCCGTGCGCATGCCAAAGTGCCGCAACACGACGTGGCATGGACTCGACTAATGTCTGAAGGTATCCTGGAGACAATTCACACCAGGAATCCTGCAGGGCAGTCCACAAATCCATAGGAGTGCGAGGTGGTGGAGATCTCTTCTGAACAGCACGTTGCAAGGCATCCCAGATATGCTCGATAATGTTCATGTCTGGCGATTTAGGTGGCCAATGGAAGTGTCTAAAGTCAGAAGAGTGTTCCTGGAGCCACTCGGTAGCAACTCTCGATGTGTGGGGTGTCGCATTATCATGCTGAAATTGTCCAAGTCCGTCGGAATGCACAATGGACATGAATGGGTGTAGGTGATCGGACATGATGCTTACGTACCTGTCAGAGTTGTCTCTAGACGTATCAGGGGTCCCATATCACGCCAACTGCACACGCCCCATACCATCACAGAAGCTCCACCAGCTTGAACAGTCCCCTGTTGACATGTAGGGTCCATGGATTCATGAGGTTGTCTCCATACCCGTACACGTCCATCCGCCTGATGCAATTGGAAAGGAGACTCATCAGATGAGGCGTAAAGCTTTGTGCCGTGCAGTCAACAATGGTACACGAGTGGGCCTTCGCCTCCGAAAGCCCATATCAATGATGGTTCGTTGAACAGTTCGCACGCTGACACTTGTTGATGCCCCAGCATTGAAATCCGCGGCAATTTGAAGAAGTGTTGCACGTCTATCTCGTTTAACGATTCTCGTCAGTCGTCGAAGGTCCTGTTCTTTCAAGGTCTTTTTCCGACCTCACAGCTGTCGAAGATTTGATGTTTTACCGGATTCCTGATATTCACGGTATACCCGTGAAATGGTCGTACGCGAAAATCCAAATTTTGTCGCTATCTCGGAGATGCTATGTCCCATCTCTCTTGTGCCGACTATAACGCCATGTTCAAAATCACTTAAATCTTGATAACCTGCCATTGTAGCGGCAAGAACCGATCTAACAGCTTTGCCAGACATCTCTTGTCTTATATAGGCGCTGCCGACAGCATCGCGTTACGCTGATTGGTTGCAAAGCTCCGTTATTTGCATACGCACGCCTGTACCGGTTTTTCTGGCACTTCAGTGTGTTTCTGCATATTTGCATAATACTGGACAAGTTCGCTTAGAGCATGGGAGTGTTCAATAAATTAGGATATTTTAGTATAAATTAGATTACATATTAGGATAAATTAGATACCCTTTTGAATTTTCACGATATGCAACTTTTCAAGTTTCATGAAATTGGGTTAAAAATTCGGTATGTTAAAAAAAAAAAGGTCTTATCTTCTTGGACACACTTCCTAATCTTAGAAAAATGAATAGAAGTATTGCAAATAGCAAGTAAAATATTTTTTTTTTTTATAGTTAGTTCATATTTTCCAGGTTTTAAGATATATGGTGATCATAAATATTTTTTTTTCTTCTACAATTTGTTGACAACCCCTAAATACACTCGTCACTGAAAAGTTTGAGTCCAAACATGTTCTTTACGCTACTGAAGTTGAATAACAATTTGTCTAGTATTTCTCCAGATATTCGAAAATATGTCTAAAATTGAAAATGTCCCATGACTTTTGGCTATATAGGGTACACACTTAAATTGAAATTAACAAAATATTTAAAAACAGGAAAACGAATATTTCAACAATTTGCCTTTTTTCGAATTATAATTGTAATTATAGCTAATATGAAATATTTATTCATTGTAATTCTTTTAGTATTTAGATCTTTTACTAGACAAAAAATAAAATTTTTTATGCGCTTTTTGCAATTCTTTTCAACATCGTAGAATTTAAATGTCACCATTTAACTTCTTATGCATGCTATTCATATTTAATTACACATACAAAAATCCTTTTATTACAAATTCTTTTGTGTTCATTTTAGTTAAATCATTACCTCGACCAATTTTCATGACTTTGGTTCCAAAAATATCCTTTTTCTTCTTTTTAACTCTTTTTTTAGCAGCAAGAAAATGGTTTCGCGAATTTCCATTGTCCATAAGTTCAGGATCAGATGTCGAATTCAATTCCTTTTTATCATTAGATATTTTTTTATCTGATATATCTGTTGTAATGTTTTTTGGCAGATGAGTTACATTCATATCCAACAAAGAAAAAGAACCATCAAGATCATTTTTTCCTTCAGCCTTTGACCTGGAACTTAAGTCTTCAGATATTGTTTCACTGCAGTTTACAGGAGCACTCACAGTGGTATAACAGCTGGAGTTTTCCATATCATCTTCCTAGAGGGAGAAAAAGAAGAAAAAAAAGATAGTTGCACATATTTCTTACAAGTTTTTACTTTTAATGAATATGAATCAAAAATATTTTTTACCTATATTATCAACACTATAATAAATAAGAAATCAACATATAGAAAATTTTACATAAGGACAATGATGCATATAAAACCAGGTATATAAGTAAAAAAATTTACATAAATAGAAAATAATAGTCAACACACAAAGCCACCAAAGCAAGTTTTTTGTGATTTTTTCGCAGGGAATTTAATTATAGGTGCTTTTCGACACCCATGCTTTACTACATATTTATTATATCCATGAAAATTATTACCCATAATTAAATTCCCCACGAAAAAATTACAAAAAATTTGCCTCTGTGGTTTTGTATGTTGACCATTATTTGACAATTGTGTTAGCCCTGAGAAGGGTAATAATATTTTACAACCTTATATACGGAGAAAAGGAGAATCATTCCTGTTTTCAATGGCCTAGCAGTTAAGGCACTTTGGATCTAACAGAGAGACTCTTGTTGAACTCTGGGTCGGAGACAGCGTCACCTTTTCTCCTATACTTCAAAGAAGCTCGAGTTTGAGATCAAGCATGAGTGCCTAAAATTACTACAGTGGAACTTCGGATATCTGTCTCCCAATTTAACGTCTTGCTTGCTTAACCATCGGTGTCAAGTTCAAATTAGTGTCGATACACTCAGACTATAAGAGTTAGTACGGCTTTGCCCTGCCAAGTCATTCGTGTGCGCATCTTTGGGTTAAGTTTATTGTCACACTAGTGCTACAAATTGTTCGAAAATAATGAGTGAAAAATGTAAGCATGTTGGGCTCGATTTGTTTAAAAAATGGGAGATCATTACATGTATACGAAAGGGAGAAAGTTCAGCTAGTATCATGCTAATTTATAGCGTAGGCTGAACAACTGTGAATGATATTAAGAGAGATGCCGATAAAATCAAAAGCCATGTTTCCAAATTTACTTCTGATTGCGACATAACAGCGAAAAAAAATCACTTCAGCAGCTGGAAACCGTTGTTTACCAGTGATTCATTCAAGTACGTTCTCAAGGTGTTTCCCTTTCAGATTCAAATAAACTTCATTTGTGCCTTCAACAAGTTTCATAATGTAATTTTTTTAAACTGCATAATTTTAACAAAAATATACTATATATATATATATTTATAATGTACTATAAATTTCC
>QLNU02015360.1:95808069-95833593 GCA_006491805.2 Dysdera silvatica | reverse complement strand
TAAACACTTCGTATCAGCATTTAAATACACTTCTTTAAATCCGTCAGAACATTGACGTCTTCAACGACTGCCTAATTAGCATACTGCCATCATCTACATCCACAACAGTTTTCAGCCACTCAAATTCATATATGCTTTCGAAATTTTCATTGTGTGTTTAACTTTTGAACGCCAGTGTATAATTATGTTTGTTTTTATGATAATTTGTTTTCTGACAAGAACAGAGAATTATGTCATAATTTGAAGGCTAACAGTATTTATCTTCCTTTAAAATTACGCACACACATACATATATATTAATTACAAATGATAAATTGTTTGCTATTAATTCACTGTTAGTTAAAAACTCAATGTATTGGTAGTGTTGCCTCTAGCTGTGAGACAAGAGATTTTTCTAAATGGAGAAGATAGAAGTATCATTTTAGATTAAAAGAACATGAAATATTTGTCAGAAAACTATAATTTCATAAATCGGCTTTGGAAAAACACTCATGGGAATTCGAACACAAGTTCTTATTCTCTAATGCACATATTATTAAAAAAGTCAACTCAATACTTGATTTCACCTTCTTAGAGGCATTTCATACCCTGTCCAACATCAACATTACAGTTAATGGCCAATTTCTGAATAATTCCATTTCGCCCATTTGGAAAAATCTTGTCTCACAGATAGAGATAACAGCATTAATAAACTAAATTCCTCACTAACACAAACAAATTTTTAACCACTGCAATGGCAACCCTGATCAACATCACATATATAAATAGAGATCACCATACTCTGATGATGGTAAGCATGTGCTATTGAAATAGCTATTGGCCTTCTCAAATTTAGAGTAATAATAAATTTTATGTAACTTTTGCTTCCAAGAACATTTATTGTAAAGAAATCATGCCTGAGATTGGAGAGGGTGAATAGAACTTCATAAATCATGCTCTTGTAGCATCAAATATCTTTTATAAGGTTTACTATAAATAAATTAAACATATTTATATATACTGCGTATATATTAACAAAACCGATGGAATAAAAAGCAAGCAATTATAATATAGCCAAAAAAATTACTTAAAGTAATTAATACAAATTATTTCCATATTTGTGAAGACGGTACTATATATAATATACAGAATTCATTATATCCAGAGAAAAGAATCTTTGCCTCCATTTTAGAAAATGGAATTTCCTAGATAATATTCACGCTAACAATTATATATTTTAATCATAAACTTGCCATTATATTAGAATTAAGTTCTTTATCAATAACACAAAATAGTCCCAGAACAAATGTTTCAAAAATTATTATTTTGCATCAAAAAAGTTACGACGAGCAAGTTGTTAAGTTACAATGAAATTTTTTTTATGTATGTCAGAATAATTAACATTGACATATCAGTTTTATGTATTATTTTACCATGTGCCAAGTTCCTTTTCATTCTTAGTTACTATAACATAAGCCATACACAAAAATTGTTGAAAATAATAAATTTTAAAGTTATATTTTGAGTTTTACATATAGAGAACTATTTTAAAAGACCTCGGATATTACATATTTATAAAATAACAAAATAACTAACGAAACAATGAAGAGTTTCACCAGGAGATTACATAAACTTATTTTGACATTGTCATAAAGTTAAAAAACATGACGTTTCGGGAGCCAACTGCTCCCTTTGTCAAGTGAGGGCAGAATGAAAAGTTAGTGGAAGTCCTAAGCTTATGTACTTGCACGTTGAGAATCCTCATTTGACGTCATCTGGTGCGGGGTAGCTCCAGATGGGCAAATCCCGTACCCGACGACATCAGATGATCACCCCTAACTCCATGTTTAGCAAAAATCCTGTAACGTTTTGGTAGAGATTTTGCGATGTTTGTTGCGTGACTCCTCAAATCTTTATCGCTCGTAACTAATGTGGTGTTAGTGGTGGAAACAGGAATGTAGAGGATGAGACTAGGAAGACATCAGTGGTTTTGCCATATGTGGCGGGTGTCTCAGAAAAGCTGTCTCGAATTCTCAGTTGTGTGAATGTTAAGACCTACTACAAACCTGTCTACACCCTGCGTGATCTATTACTTAAAGTTAAGGATCGCGTCCCTGAGGAGGAAAAATCTGGTGCTATTTACCAAATACCGTGTGGAGACTGTGACAAGGTGTATGTTGGACAGACGGGAAGATCGATACGTCTACGAGGGAAGGAGCATATGCGTGCGGTAGCTAGGGGAGACGATTCAAACCAGTTGGCTGAACATGTCTTCAGGGAGGGTCACGAACCAGATTGGCATTCGATGAAAACATTACATCAGAATGTGACGAATCTGGGGAGTAGACTTTTTCTGGAATCATGGGAAACCTACGGTTTGAGGAGTCGTGCAATAAACATCGCAAAACCTCTACCAGAACCTTACAGGATTTTTGAAAAACCTCGAGTTGGGGGTGTTCATCTGATGTCATAGGGTGTGGGAGTTTCCCCAGTCGAAGCTATTCTGCACCAGATGACATCAGATAAGGATTCCCAATGTGTAGGTATATAAGCTTAAGACTTTCACTAACTCTTCATTCTGCCTTCATTTGACAAAGGGAGCAGTTGGCTCCCGAAACGTCGTGTTTTTAAACCTTACGCCAGTGTCAAAATAACTGTTTGTTATAAAATAACTAATACAACAAAGTACAAATAACAATCCAAGCTGATGAGTATAAAACTGCTATTACTTATTTTCTTCATTAACTTGAATCATCTGGAGTTCTTTCATGGTTGTAATAATATCAAGGGCATACAATCCAGTAGCGCTAGCGATTCCTGTGTAGAGGAAAAAACAAACAAAACTACTACTTTAGTAGTGAATAAAACAGTGTTTCCAGTAGAAGTATAATCTATCACAGTTAAGAAAAATTCAATATATAAATCATGAAACAAAGAATACTAAGAACAACAGAACTGAAAACTGAATAATGGATGATGTTTTACAAGTATCAATTTGTTTATTTGTTTTTTAAAGCTCAAGGACGGCGAAGTTAATGCTGCACTGAGACCTACAATTTTATAAGGAATCCAAACTTTTAAAGGCCTAGAAAAACAATCCTAGACTACAATGAGCAGATAGTAAGCTCTTTCCATTGTTGGGAGTCAAACCCAGGTTAACAGCATGATGGGTAAACAAATTACCACTGCAGGGCCATTAGAGGTATCAAAATACGTCAGTAGAATTAAAATGTATGCAATGAGATTTTCATAAATATACGAAACAAAGCCATTAATCAGAAATCACCAAAATGTTTTATCTGTTATAAACTAAAAACCTTTTCAAGAATAGGCTTCGCGATATTCTTTCATTTTACATTATGTGGAAAACGAAGGTAGAGATTTTATTACAAGAGAAGCTGCCACCTAGAAAGTACTCCATTACGAAATGGTACCAGGCTTGAGAGATCGTTCACAATTCAGATGGAATAAATGCTGAGCTACTCAAACATGGAAGAACAACATTAAATTGAAGATCACTACAATGGTTCCACATGTGCGGAAATCATGCCAGATTAAGTGCACATAAGTTATTTACAAGTCTGGACTATCAAAATCTAGATGTAATAAAAATTTATGATTATTTCCTTCATGATCTCATCTATTTAATTAGGCAGAGCTCTCTTTTAATAAATAAGAGTATGGGAAAATTGGGTATGGCTAACCACAGTAACTCATACAGAAGATGATTATATTAGGTTTGTTTGTGGTTTTACGGTTCAAGGACTACAATGGTCATGCTGCGCCGGGACCTACTGTTTTCCGAGGAATCCGAACCTCTTAAGGCCTAGGGAACCAAACCCCGGACTACAGTGAGCAGTGCGATCTTTATGAGATCTCTGAGTAAGCGTTCTTTGCACTGCTGGGAATACATCATTAGGACATAAACTCCCATGGCTGTTGGTTCGAATCTAGCATGTGTTGCTTATTTTTCTCCCCACTCTTATTAGAGTTAGATTCTAGCTTACACAAAATAATTATAAATGCAACAAAAACTAATTTTGTGAATATAGACTATTAATTAGAAACAAAAATCCGGATCTGAAGATTGAATTTTTTCAACATAAAGAAGGGACAGGACTGAACAAATTGTGAAATTAAGATATGCATAACAAGCTAAAAACACATGTGACACCATATAAACCTGGCGAAAATATTTATAATAATATATGAGATCTGATTATTGAAACTGAATCACAAACAGTATAGATCACATTAGAAAATAAAGGACAAATAATTAATAAAGATAGTACAGACACATTTGGGCAGCCTAGTCCATGATCTTGGCTTGGAATACTAATTCAGAATAAATCCAAAAACATTTTAAGAAATTTTAAACTCCTGATAATAAATATACATGTTTGAATATTTTCCTTATAATCACTACCAGTTATCTGTGCTTAAATGAACTGTATATTGTAGCCAGTGAATTGAAACTAGAAATACAATTGTCATAGACAAACTTTAGAATTTAAGTAAAAAATAAGTTTAAACAGAATAATTTTTTTTTTTAACACCTATATTTCATTTTATTTACCTTCATACAATACAAGATACACAAGTACTTAATAAATAAGAACAACTTTATGAGAATAAAATAAATTTAGGATGAATAATAAATTAGAACCAATGGAGTAAGATTTTACTCATTAATTATCAAAATGTTTCCTCATAAACAGAAGAAATTACAAGACAATTATTACAAACATGTTTTTTAGTTTTCAAATAAATTTCTGTAAGTTATGAAAAGAAATCATCGCTGTTCATGTTCCTTTATTGGTATTAAGGATGAATTGCTTGCACACTGATCTTCAACCTTCAAGGAATAAAATTTAAGTAATATTTAAAAAAAAAAAAAATTATACATATATATATTACGTATACACACCTGTTATGCTTATTTGTTGTTCTTTTCGGGTTTGACAATCACTTGCATATTCGAGTATAACACTTTTCCAATAAGATTTATAACTTAATCTGCCCAAATCAGATAGTGGTTTTTCTGGAGTACCAGACAAGCCTTCACGCCGTGATAATAAATAACCTAAACACAAAATTCACATAAACAAAAAATGAACATTCCCAACTTAGTTTTTTATTGACAATGTAAAATTGTTTTTAGATACAAACCAAGTATAAATAAACATTTGGTGACATTTCATATGCTGCTTCCCTTGATAGAAAGCTCTGAATAAGCATAATCCAGTTAGTTCACCTTATATATAGGGTGTCTCAGCACCAGGGTTACAAACTTCAAGGGGTCATAGTACTCATCAAGGTGAACGATAATTGTCATAGAATCTAAAGTCGCAAACCACCCACAGCGCCAGTTCTAAAATCGTCCAGCATGCACAAATATTTATAACCTGTGTATGAGAAGCGCAGCATGCGTTGTCCTAATCAGCTATGCACTTGATCAGCTGACCTGAGTAGTATCTGGCGCTCTTCACGCACTATTTGTAAATATTTGTGAATGCTGGACGGTTTTAGAACTGGTGCTGTGGGTGGTTTGAGACCTTAGGTTCTATGACAAATATCGTTCACCTTGATGAGTATTATGGACCCATTGAAATTTGTAACCCTGGTGCTGAGACACCCTCTATATATGTATGTGCAAAAGGTGTGGGGGACATTTTGTAACATGCCTTTACCCTCTAAATTCAAAATATATACAGTGAAACCTCGATCCATCATTTTTCAGGGGGATGGAAGGAAAAAGAGATAGATATGCGGGGAAACTATTCAAAATTACAGAGAACAATTTAACGACTGTTATTTAGTCAAATACACGTATGTTACAATACAGCATGTTTTATAACTACTACACTACTTCTTACTGAAAAAAATCTATGATTAACATTTATTGTGTGAAAAACTTTACGCTCTAGTTCAAAATACGAGTTTTCAAGACCTAAAATATTTTCATGGTCACTGTCATTTATGCTTTAAAAAAAAAGCCAAAAAAACCCGACCTTTACATTCATTAGTGCTTAATGCATATCAGCAAAGGTAGGTACAACTTCAGACTCACTATCATCTTTATCTTTCATACTTCCAGATGCTGTGGGGCTTACACAAAGCTCTTTCACTATTTCTACCCCACTGGAAGCTAATAAGGGAAGTTCCCGAAGTGATCATCGTGAATCGGCAAGTGTTATATATCGTTGGAAAGGTCTCCCAAGATAGACAGCATACGTAGAATACTTCACTTGAATGGCCCCTATACAGGGTGGGAGAGGTGGTAGAAGCTAAAACTTGTACTACGCTCTACACACGTGTATATTAAACAAGACATTGACATATATCAAATTTTACCATTTTTGTTGCTCTATCCAACCAAATTAATTATTTTTTAATAAATCGCCAATTTAAAAAGTTTTAAGTAAAAAACGTGATTTTTGCATTAAAAATGCATCATGTATGCATGTTAAGTTGTATAAATGACCATTTGCAGACCAGATAAGCAATTTTATTGTAAGAGAACATTAAAAATAATGATTTACTTTACGAAAAGGATATAAATTATCGCCACAGACTGTTCATAATATGACTTCCGGCAATGTTAACACTTGATAAAGGCCATTGCCTTATAATCAAAAATCTCATTTTTTATTTATTCCTGGCAATTTGTAACAAATTATTGTTTGGAACAATTCAGAAAGACCCGTTTGGAAGGAATTTTGGTTCATGATCAAACTATTCGGTGCTGAGCTCTGTACCATGCCTGATTGAATGGATTGATGCACTTCAAAGCCTCCTTGCATTGGGTTGATACATTTAAAAAAAAAAAAAATTAATTTTTCATTAAGAAAAATCTGCGTATTCATTTCCGTTAAGAAATAGCGTGAAATCAAGCAGGTCAAGAATACAGGCACTGAATTTAATCTTGATTTCATTGATAACATTTATCCAAAGTTTGAAGCGAGTAAAATATTCAATACTGACTAGTCAGGTTTTAATTATACGCCACTTTCTAAACTTACATTGTCATTTAAAAATGAAAAAAATACAACAGCTATTATCTCTCAACTAAACGCTCAAATTACTATCCAACCTATTTTTTCCATGGAGCGGAAATTGATGTCACCAATGCTGGTTTGTCTCCAGGAAGTGGGTGGTCAATTTTCTTCAACTATACAACTACTTAATTACGAAAATTTCATAATTCTGTGCTCCAACTCTGGCAAATTGGATAAGAGATTTGCAGGGATTTCGTCCAAAATGTTTTCAAGCCCACTGTTGAATGAAATGTAGAAAAAAAAAAATCTGTTCTGATTGTAGATACATGGAGCGGTCAAAACTCTGACGAACTTTATAAAGATGACGACATTGTTATTTTATTAAAATTTTCGCCAAAAGGTTCAACGGGTTTTATGCAACCACTCGATGTTTTTTTTGTTTCCATGAATGGAAAGATTTGATCAAGAGTTTTACAAAACATACATTTCTTGCAGGAAATTAAACATTTATGGATAGGTATGAAAATATATTAAAAAATCAAAGTTTGATTTTAAACCAATTCTAATCTTCAACACATAAACCAGTGCTTAGGTGTGCATAGTTCAAAGGCTGGTTGGATGTTCCATACGTGGAGTTTAAAGATTTAAAAGATATAAATTTTTCATTTGAAGAAAAGTAATAAAAATTTAAACCAAAATGTGTAATGTCGTTTATGTAAATGAAAACTGTAGATAATTACGTGAGCAAACTTAGGGACTTCTTGCAGAGATTTTGGATGAAAATAAGGACTTTTAAGGACCTAAAATCATTTCCTAAAAAATTATAAACCCTATTAGAAGAAAAAAAACCCCATCAAATACAGAATGGACTTCGTTATTTAGAGATTTTTTTTTTTTTACAATGGAACTTGAAAATAGTTCATTATCTCACATACACAGAAAAAGAAATTTGCAAAATTCATGTTTATTAGTGATTTGACTGTGTGTGTATATACAGGCTGTCCTATAAATTTGGATGGATTTTAAAAAATCATAAAAAATGAAGAAATTGGTGTACTGGAGAGCATGGTTTGCACTTATAGACTTGTCAAAGTGTCGGATTTTTTCTGACACAAGAAAAGGAGTTCTCACAGGTAGGTGGCTCTGCAAAGTTTAGTTTCGTGATAATATGCAAATTTTATCAGCTTAAAAAAGGTTGGGAATCGACAACTAGCTTCTAAGCCACTTCTGCCTTAGTAATAGTCTGTATGAATTGAATTACTGCCTTGTTGAATTATTACAACTCATTGAGTGACTGCAATCTTGACACCGGTAGAAAAGGCACTTTTGGTAAAGTTTTTACGTTAAAAATGAATCAGCAGCATAAGTATTATGAAAATTTAGAACAGTAACGAAAATTAATGGATGCCGAGGTCCAATTACAGAAACTGGGCTCAGAAAGATAGTGCAGCAATTCGAAGAAACTGATCGCATAGAAGATCGACCTTGCAGTGGCAGGCCAAAGTTGTCAAAGGAAAGTACGAGCAAGGTAACAACAGAAATGGATGCTCTCTTAGTACAATCATGTAGCACCGTATGCAGTGTACAGGAGGTTTCAAGAAACACCGGTTTACCATGAACTAGTGTGTTTCAAGCTGTGAATGAAATCTTGTACAAACTACGACTTTTACAGGAGCTGAAGCTGAATGATATTACCGAGTGGACTTTGCAAAAGATCGACGATAATCCCCAATGGCTTTTAAATACCTTTTTGACCGATGAGGTCCATTTTTCTTTATACAGACCCGTTAATACACGTAACTGCCAGATCTGGACTAGAGATAATCTACAGGCATATGTAGAAACACCGATGCATGCACCGAGACTCACTGTGTGGTGTGGGTTCAGTGCATCAGTAATTCTTGGTCCTTATTTCTTCCAGGAACCATGCAAAACCGGTGGCTGGAAGATATGCACCGTAATGGGAGACTGTTGTTTAAAAATGTTGCAAGATTATGTTATGCTATCCCTTCATGAAAAGCAGCTCTTAGACACTATTATGTTTATGCAAGAAGGAGCACCTACCTCCCTATATTACAATGCACATGATTCAGTTTTTGGACAGTACATTTAGTCAAGAGTGAATAATAAGTCGTGTCTTCAATAGTGCATGGCCCCTCCAAGATCTCTGGATTTAACTCCTACAGATTTTTAGTTATGGGGGTATTTAAAATCTTGGGTGTATGTTCAAAGTTCATCGACCTTGTCAGAGTTGAAGGATGCCGTTAGATCTTTGCTATTGATGCTGACATGCTGTATGCAAATGGTTTTCTTACCCAACTGCAGACTATTCTTACATGTGGGAGTAAACACATAAAATATTTGTAGTTGTAGTAGGAGTACCTGCTGTATAATCCGGGTATTTTACATGTAGTTTGTTAATAAGTAGCCAAACACAGCCACCTACCGGCGAGAATTTTCACTTTTTTTCCCTTGTGTCAGAAAAAATCTGACATTTTTACAAGCTTAAAGGTGCAAACCGCACTTTGGTACACCAATTTCTTCATTTTTTACGATTTCTAAAATCTGTCCAAATTTATGGGACAGCCTGTATATATATATATATAATTTAAATAAAAGGAATTTTGAAATTTATTAAATATTTATTACTATTATTAGATTTTGTAAATTTTTAAGTAAAAATAACAAATACAATAGGTGCAGTGCATCACTATTCCAATAAGTTATAAAATAATGCTAAAGGTTAATGAATAATTAACTATTTGTGTGAAGGTTTTTGTATTTTTATATTTTTACTTATATTTTTATAATCTTTAATAATTTCTAATTTAATTCTAATTATTAAAGTCATTATCCAATCCATAATGATGTAGGATCAATGAGAAATTTAATTAGCAATGATGATAAAGATAAAATGCCAATCACAAAAGACCTTCAGTTTTCGAACAAGAAAAACAATAAAAATTGTATTATGGAGGGGACTTTTGAAGGAAGACCCCCAGCATGGTGTGTTTCTGTTAGTACCCAAGTAAACTCTCTATAACAAAAAAATCGACGCACCAAGAAGGAGTTGTCCGATTGTAATGAAATTTCGTATGCAAAGACATTTTGACCGAACATGCAAATGATTAAAATTTGGTGTCCAATGAATGAATAGCGGGAACTCCAGCGCATCGGAACTGCGCATTCAGCAGGTGTATATAAGGAGCGATTCTCAATATGTGGTCAAAATTTCTGTTGCATTTTGACTGCGGATATCTTACGTCGACTGTAACAATGCCTCGCCGAAAGATTCGTGCTCATTACGAGCATATGTCAGAGTTTGAAAGAGGTCGTGCTATCGGATTGAAAGAGGCTGGTTGGACGAATCGAAGAATCGCTGGACATGTGGGTCGAAGCGATGCGGCGATTGGACGGTGCTGGCAAGAGTGGGTCAACGATGGCAGTGGTCGACCTAGGGCCACAACAGAACGGGAAGACAGAGCGATTGTCAGAGCAGCTGTCACAGCACCGGATTCGTCGTTATCAACTATCCAACGTGTGGCCCGCACACATGTGTCCAACATGACCCTCTGCAGACGACTGAGAGAGCGGAATTTACTCTCGCGCAGACCGTTACGCCGCTTACCTCTCACGCCTTTACACCGTCAAGTCCGATTACAGTGGTGCCGGGCTCGATCAACTTGGAACTGCGCTGACTGGGGACGTATAGTCTTTAGTGACGAGTCCCGTTTCCAACTGTGTCCTGACGACAACCGCAGACGTGTCTGGAGACGTCCAGGGCAGCGTGGGGATCCTGCCCTTACTATCGCACGCCACACATGCCCACAACAGGGCGTTATGGTCTGGGGTGCCATCTCCTTTGATAGCCGGACCCCTTTGGTGGTCATTTCTGGCACACTTACAGCACAGCGGTACGTAGACGACATTCTACGACCGGTTGTGTTACCGTTCCTTTTGCGACACCCTGGACTTACGTTTCAACAAGACAATGCCCGGCCGCACACGGCACGTGTTGCTATGAATTGTCTTCAAGCTTGCCCAACACTTCCTTGGCAAGCTAGATCTCCTGATCTCTCTCCCATAGAGCACATTTGGGACGCTATGGGAAGGCGATTGCAACCATCCCGGAATGTTGACGATTTAGCCCGACAGTTGGAGACAATTTGGCAAGAAATTCCGCAGGACACCATCCGGGATCTTTATCAGTCTATGCCACGCCGGGTGACAGCTTGCATCCAGGCCAGAGGTGGACCAACGCCTTATTGACTTCCTCCCTTTGTAACGGTCAAACTCTGCAATAAATCATTCAATTGTTCTGAAATGTTAATGATTTCTTTTTCTATGTATGTTCTTCACATCCACCAATTTTTATCGCAATCGGACAACTCCTCCTTGATGCGTCGATTTTTTTGTTATAGAGTATATTAACAAAATAGGTACCATTTTTATATTGATAGGTAATATTTTTTCTTTTATTTCATTCTAGTTTAATATTATTTTGGTATAAAAAATTCATTCATATATTCATAATTTTTAGGGAATTCGTTCTTTCTAAATTTTTCCTCCCAGTGTGTTGGGAGACGGTACTTATTTTCTTAATACTTGGGTACTAACAGAAACACACCATGCTGAGGGTCTCCCCTGATGAATTTCCCTCCAAAATACAATTTTTATTCTATTTCTTGTTCGAAAACCTTGAAGGATTTTTGTGATTGGCTTTTCTTTTCTATCATCATTGCTAATTGTATTTTTCATTGACCTTGCATCATTATGGTTTGGACAATAGCTTTAGTAGTAAAAATTAAATTAGAAATTATTAAAAACTATAAAACTATAAAAACTTTCATATAAATTGTTAATTATTCATTAATAAGACCTGGATTTTTAAGCATAAAATTTAGCTCAAATAATATGCAAATATGCACGAAATTATTGCAAACTATGCATGGAAATATGCAAAAATATGCAAGTGCATAGAAATTTGGACCCTACTCATAAGCGATGTTTCGAAATGTATAAAATAACAATTTATTGAAACAGTGCAAATGCTCTTGAAATCATTACATAATATGCACTGAAATGCATAAAAAATATCACTTTGTTACGTCCTCGAATATGAGTATGCACAAAATTAACACAAAATACACACCACAATGTATGTGATACGTACGGAGATATGTTTGAAAATATAACAGCATAAGCATTGGCTTGGGGGCTCAAGGACGCCGCCAGGGTGAAATTTTCTTTGGGGGGGGGAGGGGCAAAGACCTTAAAAGTGGAAATTTCTACCTCACCTTTTTATTAAGAAATTAGAAATATGAAATATGGGGGAGTGGCCTCCCTTGCCTACCGGCGTTCATGGCTTGGGGTGGAAAATATTACACTTGGTCTTGACTTGGAAAGTATTATGCATATTGAGAAACATCGCCACAGAAATGTGAAGACATAAAATTATTTTTTTCTAACTTTAATATTATCTAATCATATCATTTACAATGGAAACATATTCTGTAGCATTTGTTCATTTTTAGTAAAAAAAACACTCACCATCCAATTAATGTAATTGATTGAATTACAAGCGGATTAGAAAAATACACACTTTTTGAAAATTTTATGAAAATTTTGCAGAAATATGCCAAAATATGCAGAATATTCAAAATATGCACACAAAGACGAAATATGCGAAAACATGAAAGTGTATAGAAATTAGAAATCCGGGTCCTATTCATTCATTTTTATCATCATATATATATATATGATTTAGAATCATTGTATAAAGCATACACAATTGCAATTCTTATATCAGTTACTTTAATTATGCTATCACACAATAATGTACAATGTAAATAAACAAGCCAGGTAAATCTGTGTTAAAGTTAGTTGGTTGTATTTTTATGGTGAAAGGACAATAAGGGTCATTCTGTGCCAGACAAGGTGACTATGTTCAAGTAAAAATTTATTTTGTAGCATACTATTACTCTTTGCAGGATTATCATAGTTTGCTAAATATTGGTCATCACATGAAGCCACCAGGGTATTTTTTCTTTGGCGATGATTTTTATGGGGCAATTAATGATGACTAATATTTGACATTCATATTTAAGCTCAAACTAGAGCTTTGCATAAAGAAGAAAAAGAAAGACAGTCTGAATTGAACTGGGGATCCTCCGTTTAATCCAGAGTGCCTTTAGTCTAGACCAGCGGTTCCTAACTTTTTCTCTCCCATACCCCTTGATTAGGCTTTTTATTTGTAAGTACCCCCCTCCTCTCATAACCCTCCCACTCACCAAAAAAATTTGTTTTGGTAAGGTAGTAATGTTCTTAAGTTAGATGAAGAATCAAACTACTTAAATTAATGACATTCATAGGATTTATATTTTACAATTTATTTAAATTTTTTATAACAGTAGCCTAACAGCAAAACAAATAAAAACATCATTAAAATAACTTTTAACAACATTAACCTATAATGAAAGTCCGTAACTATTATTCATCTTGATATACAAGTCTTCAAATGTGTCTCTTAATAATTTCAATGCGATTCTTGAGCTTGTTTCATGGAGCTGAGTTTCTTTTTGTGAGTACTTTTCCTCGTGAAAGCCACTTCACTTCTTTGTACAAAATAATTAAGTACGGGGGCTTTTGATCTCTGCACACGAAGATTTGAATACTCTGGAGTTTGTTGAATTAGCCTCAATAGAATTAACAACTTTCACAGATTGACCGAGTACTTCCTTAAATGAATGTGTTTCCCATTTCGCTAGAAGGCATCTCTATATGAACCAAAACGCTACAATTTTATTTTTGTATTTTCGTCTTTTTTTTTTTTGGTGTTTTCTGACATTACCAATATCACTTTCACATACTCTCACTGGTCTCCTTGTGTACCTCTGGTAATATGGAGGGTCAAGGAAAAAAAAAAAAAAAAAGGTCCTCAGTTTTACTACACACAGAAACGGTGTTTATCTCTCTCTCCTTTACTAAAAAAGTTCTAGTTTGGAGTTAAATGTGAGTGTCAAATATTAGCCATTAAAACTTCATTTTTTCCCCTCAGATACTGAACCCTAAAACAAATTACAAACAGACAGCAAAATGCTTTTATTTAAAGTGTGGCAGTTCATAACTATATTAAATGCATGTATTCTTATCAAGGAACAGATTAAAAGTACAATCACAACCATATTTCTTAGATATAAAACAACCTTACTTCACATGCCAGAACGTTGACATATGTGTAAACACTTACTGAAGTCAATAAGGAATCTCCCATATCCTTGCCGTTGGTATTGTGGCATAGTCATAATGCATGAAACATTATACTTTTGTTGACAATGTTTCTCCTAAAATAAAGTAAAAATTTTTGCTTGCATATTTGTCAATTTTAAAAAGTTATAAGAATCCTATTTACAGAAACATTTTCATTTTGTCATACTATGCATTTCACAAAATGCCATATAAATTTCCACACATGGGGTTGCATCAGGGAGGGATGGAATGGCTGAAAAAGCAATTTGGAGCAGTTCAGAATAGCAAAATTATACATTTGGAGCAGTTTGGGAATTTATAGCAGATTGAATTCCTTTAAATATACTGTTTTGCCCCTGTTTAGCATAGGTGGCACTGAAGGGGGCTGGGGAAGGAGGTAAAAGCATGTAAAATGTGTAAAACTAAAAAATATTTTTTTGTTAAAAGTTTTTCCACAGTTAGCCCTACACCAGAAGAAATTCTGGGTATACTATTAGTTTGATGGTAAAAAAAAAAGCAGTTGCTCATGAAGGTTAGCTACATACATAATGTGAGTGATAGTTACTATAAAAATGTAAAAAAAAAAATATTACCCTAGCAATGGAAGGGGAACGGTAATCACAATTTTATAGGAAAATTAAAACTCAAATTAGTCTTGTCATTTCATAAAACGTTTTGGTCACCGATCCCTTTTCAATCCCAAATTACCTTGCAGAATGCCCCCCCACTTTTTCCTTTGAAGAACTGGGTTTTGTTGGCAAAGATGGCATCAGGGGGACACAACTCCTATTAAGAATAAGTTTAGGAAATTCATTTTTTTTTTGCTTTGCGAAAGAACGATTTTTTTGCTCCTTATCCCTCTTTGAAACATGTGCCTACCGAACTCCTTGGGTAGTGACATTTTTTACCAAAGAATATAGATATATAAGTGAACTGTTTTTGAATTTCACCTTATAAATCGGAAATTTGAGATTCAATATCTTTGAAAAAATGCAAATGCGTGTAAATATATATGCTGTGAATTAGTAGCCTAGCAATTCAAAACTCATGGCGTGGGGGAAGGTTCAACTGGCTTTAAAGAAGATTAGGTGACGCCATCTTACAGAAAATGTGTTTTGATATCCAATGGGCACCCTGATCCCTCCTTTCCTATGCCACTGCTGTAGATAAAGGTCAATAAATATTTATAAAAATGCATTTTTTTTTAAAGATTCCAATTTCGTTGTCATTCAAATTTTTTACTGTCATGAAAAATAAGTAGTTGACACTTAATTTTAAATAAAATTAAAAATACAAATAGTTAAATTTAATAACCCATTTAAACACACACATAGTAGAATCTGCTAAAGTGACCACCTTTGGGACTGAACCACAATGGTCACAGGTGATCACAATGCATGACAGACTTTGGTATAGGCCGAAGTCTTTACCAGTTCTCTCTTATAAAAAAGCCATTCAGGTGCTAACTGTCCACTGTGTGTGTATACATATATATCAGTAATAGGTCATTTTAATACCAAGTGCCATCTCCCTCACCCCCAATCCCACATGCTGTTTTCAAAAAAAATTTCAGTTTGTTTTACCCTTATAAAAAACTAAAAGAAGTTTTTTATGTATAACATTATTATTTAATTATATATAATTAAAATACAAAAAATATACTAAAATAAAAATGGGAATTCAAATTTTAATATTTCTACTTTTACTACTTTATATAAACTCATGTTTGTAAAAATTGCAACACCATGAAGGAATCACTTGATTGAGCTGAAACTTTCAGGAAATGCAAATTAGGGTATGCTATTCAAATGATTAGAATTTCAGAGTCATCACGCATGCGTGGGCTGAGCAGCGCCCTCTGAACTGCTGATGGATCCGTATAAATAGAGGGCTGTAGCGGGGCGTGTTTGGTTATCTGCTAGTGGTAAACGTTACATGAGACGTCACTATGCCTCTACGACGAAAGAGGGCGACATTTCAGCAAGTTACGGAGTTTGAACGGGGACGAATGATCGGCCTTCGTGAAGGAGGGTTTTCTTATCGTGCAATAGCAGCTCGTATGGGGCGTAACAGCAGCACAGTGATGCGAGTGTGGAAGCAGTGGGTTCAAGAGAACCAGACAACTCAGAAATCCGGGAGTGGACGCCGAAAGGTGACGTTAGCACGGAATGATAGACACCTGGTCCACTCATTTTCACTAAACCACAAAATGCATATATACTGAAGTGCCAGAAAAACTGGTACAGGCGTGCGTATGCAAATCAATTTTAAGTGATTTTGAACGTGGCGTTATAGTCGGCACAAGAGAGATGGGACATAGCATCTCCGAGATAGCGACAAAATTTGGATTTTCACATATGACCATTTCACGGGTATACCGTGAATATCAGGAATCCGGTAAAACATCAAATCTCTGACAGCGGTGTGGCCGGAAAAAGACCTTGAAAGAATGGGAAAGATAGACGTGCAACACTTCCTCAAATTGCCGCGGATTTCAATGCTGGGGCATCAACAAGTGTCAGCGTGCGAACTGTTCAACGAACCATCATTGATATGGGCTTTCGGAGCCGAAGGCCCACTCGTGTACCATTGTTGACTGCACGGCACAAAGCTTTACGCCTCGTCTGGGCCCACCAACACCGCCATTGGACTGTTGATGACTGGAAACACGTTGCCTGGTCTGACGAGTCTCGTTTCCAATTGCATCAGGCGGATGGACGTGTACGGGTATGGAGACAACCTCATGAATCCATGGACCCTACATGTCAACAGGGGACTGTTCAAGCTGGTGGAGCTTCTGTGATGGTATGGGGCGTGTGCAGTTGGCGTGATATGGGACCCCTGATACGTCTAGAGACAACTCTGACAGGTGACAGGTACGTAAGCATCATGTCCGATCACCTACACCCATTCATGTCCATTGTGCATTCCGACGGACTTGGACAATTTCAGCATGATAATGCGACACCCCACACATCGAGAGTTGCTACCGAGTGGCTCCAGGAACACTCTTCTGACTTTAGACACTTCCATTGGCCACCTAAATCGCCAGACATGAACATTATCGAGCATATCTGGGATGCCTTGCAACGTGCTGTTCAGAAGAGATCTCCACCACCTCGCACCCCTACGGATTTGTGGACTGCCCTGCAGGATTCCTGGTGTGAATTGTCTCCAGGACAATTCACACCAGGCATTCACTTCAGACATTAGTCCATGCCACGTCGTGTTGCGGCACTTCTGCGTGTGTGTGTGTCAGGGGGCTACATGATATTAGCTAAGTGCACCAGTTTTTCCTGCACTTCAGTGTAAACTTATTTAGCTTAATTCACTACCACTATACACATCATACTGTTTCAAAAAATATAGGAATTGAATTTTTATGGTTGGAAGCACAGAATCTTTTCGTTTGGGCCTTTGCCTAATGCATTACTGTTTCTAGTGACCATTGCGAAAACAGATTATCACTAATAAACCATAAAAATCAACTTTCGGTAACTCCTCGAATATTCCACTTAAAGACATGAGGATTATTTTATTTAACGAACTATACATAGAAGAACATTTTTCTAACTGGAAGTAAAGAGACCTTCAAGAAAGTTAAATTTTATATTTCTATATAAATACAACTCATTGTAGAATAAATGCTTTGTCCAACATTTATACATGATTTGTAGGCCATTTATAATTGAAAGTATACTTCTACAATCAATGGTTAAAAAGATAATCGACGTAACATCTACTTTACAATACCAAATACTAGTTGCCAAATTCTTGGTTTTCCAAATGGAAGACCATGCCAAGAAAATGGCAATCCTTTCAGTAGGCTTTCAGGCTGTTGCTCTGGCAATGTTTCCTTTCCAGCAACAAAAAAAAAAAAAAAAAGGGAGAATCTATCAGAAATGATTTGATAGCCCGGTATACATATATATATATAATTTTTTTTGATGAATCACACAAGATATACTTTTGCTTTTTTGGCAATGGAACCACCGACACCTCCTGCTGTCGATTGAATCTGAATTGTGGATTTTTATTTTGCATCAATTTTTATTTATAAACTATTATTTGATGTCAATTTTAATTTGTCAAATCGTTGGTGTTTGCAGTTTACGTTCTCTGAGCTTTGGAGGTAGCCTTGCTAGCCTGAAGAACATACCACTGACATATAATATGTGTATATCCATAGCAGGCAGCGATAACATAGTATTAAAAAAATAGAAGAGCAAAGCTTTAGGCAGCTTCTACTTGAACGAGGTGGCTTTTCTGCAGTACAAGGTTGCCACAGGCTGTGAGGGCAATGGGATCGACAGTTTTACATTATCCCTACTGAAAGTTACTTTCTTTTTCCCTCTACATTATTTGTATTCACCTTCTATGCGGGTTAACAGTGCCCACGGG
This sequence comes from Dysdera silvatica, assembly GCA_006491805.2. NCBI lineage: Eukaryota > Metazoa > Arthropoda > Arachnida > Araneae > Dysderidae > Dysdera > Dysdera silvatica. Next base: position 95,814,967 of record QLNU02015360.1, on the reverse strand, counting down.
GATTTTTCCAGTGGGGGGGAGGGACTGTCCCCTAGCTTCAGGCACCTGTATTGTTCAGTCACACTGATAGCAACTTACGTTGAGTGCAAGGAAAACTGGCAATGTAGCAATTTTGAGGAAATTTCATGCCTATATTTCACGGGAAGGAAAATTTGGCACTACAAAATACAATGACAAAACGTAATTTTAACAAAGGCAACACTGAATTTTAGCGCCAAGAGAAATTTAATATTTTGGCACATTCTACAGAAATCGTTAAGCTTGTCAAAGATGTGTGCAGCAATATCATTTTGGCAGAGCTGTTTCGTCCCTGACATCTAGAATAGTATTTCTCAAAGTGTAGTCCAAGGCAGCATACCAAGTGGTCCAAAGAATCTTTTCAGCAGGAAAAATAATATAAGGATGTAAGATATTATTACCCTTCACAGGGATAACACAATTGCCAAATATGGTCAACACAGAAAAGCCTCCGGGGCGAGATTTTTGTGAGTTTTCGTGGGGGAATTTATTATACAATAATTTTTGCCACCCACGTATATATTTTTACAGATTTTTGTGAGTTTTAAAACTCACAAAAATCTCGCCCCGGAGGCTTTCTTGTGTTGACCATATTTGGCAATTGTGTTATCCCTGCGGAGGGTAATAATACCTTACATCTTTACATACGGAGAAAGAGAGCGTTGTTTCCTGTCCTCATTCGTCTAGCGGTCCAAGACACTCCGGGCTAAACGGAGGGACCCTGGTTCGAATCCAGGATGGGGAAAGCGTCTCTTTTTCTCCAAAATTACATAAGCTCTAGTTTGAGCTAATTAATACGTGGGTGGCAAAAATTATTGTAAAATAACATGACCCAAAATGGTGCCCATCCAAGTACAAATTCAATGCAGACAATAAATGTTTTAAAAGTGACATTCTAGCTGATTTCTACGTCCTTCGAGAAATATATAATGGGACGTAGAAACCTGATATCAGCTGTTTTAGTGTTGTAATACTGATGCACACAGCAAATCTAGTTAGCTTACAGCTCTTTTAATGTTGCACATAATCTCAATGCCATTGAAATATTTGACTGTAAATAATATACAAATTGTTATAAGATTACGCAAGTTTAGTTCTTGATTTCTTTTCTGAGCATGGAATTAACCTGCTTCTGTTACAAATAAACGGAAAGGCTTAATTTTGTTCACTATAAGAAGAACAAATAGAAAGTTATAAATCTGTAGATAAATTTAACAATAAATACCTTTGAAAAATAACCAATGAGATGGCTGCCCTTTTCATCATTCCTTGTTAATACATAGAACAGGAATGGTTCGACATCATAGTAAAGAGTTTTATGGTCCAGGAATAATTTTGCAAGAAGACATAAATTCTGACAATATAACTTATTGACATTTCCATCAACTTCAAAAACAGACAGTTCTCCTTTTCTATAAATTTCAGTGGCTGGTGGATGAGTCCATGAACATTTACACTAAAAAACATTCAAAATGTTTGCTTTATAAATAATCCATCTATTCTATACCATAACTTTAATATTATAACAAACATAATGGACAGCATACAGAAAAAAATAGTACTTTTTAATGTGTTGATAAAAAAATATTAACTTATGTACATGTGTATATATATATTTTTTTATCTTACGAATATGCACAAATTGCAGATGGAATTCACAAGCGTAAATTATATTAATTTGAAAATACCGCAAATTTTAGTGTAAAGAATACGAAAGAGAGAGAGATATACTGAGGATGAATCTGGGCAATCCGACGGTCCGAAGTTTGTGTCCCGGTTATTTCATAGCTTTTTGTTTTTTGAATTTTATATATATATATATATATATACATACAGTGGAACATTGGTAACTCAAAATTGAAGGAAAAGGATTTAAGTTAGAGTTATCAAAGTTCAAAAGTACAGGGTTATTGAAAACAACGTATGGTATTTTAAAATACTACAATAAACTCCTTTTTAAACATGTACCTCAGAATAGGTTTAAAACGAAGGAAGAAAACATTTTCAAATTCTCTTTGGCCGGTAGTGCTACCGAAGTTGTAGTGGTGCTACTATCGCTATAACAAAAAATGGCTTCTGATCAAGAAAAGGTGTTTTGGGTCCCAACACATATCACATATGTTAGAGTTGTGACTGTTTCTGCAATTAGAGGAAGATTCGAATGGCTTCGTCTTTCAACAGAATGGTGCTCCTCTTCGCTGAAAGCTGGAAGTGCGTGAAATGCTCAACAATCTGATTCCTGGCAGTTGGATTGGCCATATCGGAACGAACGACAACGTGCTGTATGCTTGGCTTCCAAGGTCACCAGACATCACAATATTGTTACATTTTCTTGTGGAGTTTTGTAAAAGACAATGTATATGTGCCACCACTACCATGCAATTTGGACGACCTTAAAACAGGCATATGTAATGCTTTGCACTTAATAACACTAAACATGCTGAAATGAGTTTGGCAAGAACTAGACTATTGTCTGGACATCGTCCATATGGCTCGTGGAAGTCATATAGAGCATTTATAATGCAATGAAATTAAAATATTTGAGTTTTTCTTCATTTTAAACCTGCTCTGGTAAGTGTATGTTTAAAAATGTGCTTATTGTGGTATTTTAAAATATTGTACATCATTTTAAATAACTTTGCATTTTAAGAGGCATTTAAAGTGGAATGAGAATCATTTTGGTTTACCGAGAATTTCAAGGTTTCATTGTATATACATGACCAGGACTATGAAAAGGTAGTTAATGTGCATAAAGAAGTTTCAAGTAAACATGATTCCATACGGTTACCATGAAGAATTTCCACTTACATGGGAGAATAAAAATCCCGACTAATGACCAGTGTCCATTATCTCTCTCTATGTGCAGATTCAACTGAACTTTGGTTGTGGGGGAAATGGTTTCATGTTCGCAGGAGATTTAACTACTTAAAACATAAATTAGGAAAGTTTCCCTAGTTTGAGAAAAAAAACCCAAAAAACTCCAAATTTTTTTTACAGGGTTCGTACACATTTCTTTACATGAAATTTAAGGACTTATTAGCAAACAGGAATCGAACAAATCAGATATAAGCTATGAAAATGACTTTATATTTATAATAACTTTTTAAGAATAAAATAGAAGTTAGGGTGTGTTATATAATTAATCACAATTTCAGAATTAACAATTTTGAAACAAGAGTTGAGAATGAAAAGCAATTCGCTAAAATTGATCAAGCAATTGGCTTTATAAACAAGGTAATACAAATCAAAATAAGGTCAATAACTGAAGTTCATAAGTTTCAGGTTTATAATGAATTTTAATTCAATATGAACTATTTATAATTAAAATTTAATTCCATCGAAGGAATTGAATGTCGCAGACAGCATAATCCCAGCTGTAGAATTTAAGGTAGACTGTTTTTAAAAAAGTTGGGCCAAATTCTGTAAAGGCGCACTGGGTACTCTTTTTTAAGTTCTTCCTGTTCAAGATATGACGGTCAATCACAAATATGACATCTTCGTCACAAAACCACACAAGAAAATAAGTTCCAAAAAATGCCGTTAGGTTACCAAATTGAATCTCTCTCAATCGGTGGAAAGGATCTTTGCCACAAACCATGGCACTCCCGTTCCAGAATTTCTTTGTGCACGATAAACCAGTTATAAAGGATGCACTACCCTCTACTGCAATGAAATAACCCGTCTGTGATGTAAGCTCCCGAGAATTGTAACGGTTCTACACGCCAACTTCTCGCGAACGAATTATAGCTAAATTATGAAGACCAAGTAGGACAATCCGCCCTTCTAAAAATGGCTGGGATGAACACTAGACGCATACACAGTAAGGTAAAGCTTATCACAACGGATTTCTAATTATGAAATATACAGTGTGATGAAGGCAGGGGCAAAAAGTCAGCGGTACCTATAGTGCTCAAGGCCAGCAAGCTGTTCCTAAGGAGCATTGCACTTTAAATCTAGGTTTGGAAAAGGTGCAAAATGTATTGGTCATTTTTGTTCTAAAAAAATATTGCAGCAAGTTTCAAGGAGGTGGGGAGTTCTTCCCTATGCATATTCACATTGTTCGTAACAGGCATATCACAACCCGCACAGTGTGAAGTTTTATGTTCGGTCTTTATGTTGATTTATATTGTGAGAAGGCTGGAATTCTGGACCTTTAAGGACTTTTTGCAGATTTTGGGTGAAAATAAGGACTTTTAAGGACCAAAAATTGTTTTACAAAAATTTAAGGACTTTTAAGGCCCATACGAAGCCTGTTCTAGTCTTTAGGGCAGATTTCAAATTCCCTGACAATCCCAAGTTTCCAGGTGCATGGGAACCTTATCACTGTCATCATTAGGTGTAAATTATGAAGCCATGAATAGAGCTAGAGACCTAGAATTGGCTTCACCGGAAAGGGTATACTATTTTCTACAAAAAGCACTTAAAACTCTCAAAATTGACATTTTGACATATTAATTACATTTAATAAACCAAGTCACAGCTTGCTTTCTATTCCCATACTTATTACATTTACTCCTTGAATCATACTGTATTGAATGTGACTATAAAAGGAAGATGTACGAGGAATATGTAGTATCAAAGAATATAATGGAGGCTATATATACACATAACTTTCCTTTACATAAATTCTTTATAATTTACTTGCTATTAAAAAAGTTATTTAGTAATTATTTAAAAGAGGAATTATTTATAAACAAGTCTTTGAATACATAAGTTTACCCTTAATCATTCAACCCTCTTTGCTTGTATATACAGTGTGTTCTAAAAAGGACTGATGGTTTCCAAAATAGAATAGCAAGCAAACAGTGACAGTTATTAAAATTATTCTTGCAGGAAATTAACGTGTGAGGATAAGAATTTTTTTTTTTTAGTATGTTTCCTTGAATCAATAGCAACGGACAGATGGCGCTTCAGTTTCTGCAGGTGTCAATCACTGGAATAATTTTGGAAATCAAATGACAATGTTCTTGAAATATCCACCATCTTTCGCAATCACATGTTGCAAACAAAGTGTAAAATTAGCAAACACATGCTGCAATGTCGCTATCTATTGGAATGGCTCAACATTCATAACTGATGATTCGCGCCAGTTGTGTAAGCATAGTGGGATTCTGTCGGTGCACTGCATCTTTCAAGTTGTCCCTAAAGAAGTACACAGAATCATATGGATTGAAATCTGGTGAATACGATGGCCAATTCATACCCTTGAAGGTTGCGTGGGGGTAGTACAGTGCAATGACATGATTATCAAAATATTCCTCCAGGAATGTTTAAACCACACCAGTCCAATAATGCCTCACATTATCCTGCATGAATCAGGTTGATTCGGCTAAATTATCCAAGGCATTAAGGATGGCCACAAATTGGTGCAAGATTAAGAAGTGTAACGACTTGAATTCACCTTCTCCTTTAGAAACATTGGCCCAATGACACCTCTGCTGGATACAGTTACCCATACTGTATTTTTTTGTACATACAGGGATCGTGGAACATACACATGAGGGTTTTCCATTTCCCAGATCTTCCAATTATATTTATGAATGAAGATATCTAGATGAAAATGTGCTTTGTCAGAAATTCATACATGATTTGCATCAATATTGCCTTTTTACGCTCGATAGCACCTGAAGTGGCTGTTGCGTTTGGATTTTGTATGGAAACATTTCCAGGTAATTTTGCAATAATTTATCTGTTGCTGTCTTGCTCAGTAATCATTCAGATATTGTTTTATGGACTGCATGTAATGACATTCTTAACGGCCTGCACCTTCGCTGGCATCATAGCAGACAATGGATATCCAACAATGCCTGACAACCCATCTACAATACTACTGGTTTGTGCAAATTTGTTGAACAAGTGTTTTATTGCATTCAGATGCAGACCTTTCTTGACATTAAATCGGCATTGAAAGCTCCTTGTCACTGTTGTATTCTTACCAATCCAACAAATAAATCATTTTCATGTTTTCCTAATCCTAGATTCGGTGTACACTTCTCCACTCATAAACCTGCCACTGTACTTCTATCATGTCGACTATGTATCTGGCTTTTGTACACGCGTCGCTTACAGTGCTGGAGCGCCATCTGTCAGTTGGTACTGATTCAAGAATGTACTAGAAAAATGCCCGTCCTCACACATTAATTTTCTGAAAAAATAACTTTAATAACTGTCACCATTTGCTTGTTCTTCCATTTTAAAAATCATCTGTCCTTTTTAGGATACCCTGTAACTTTCTCCATATTTTGGATGTCACTCTTTAGTTAAAATTTGTACACTACACATAACACATTAAAAACTCAGCTTATGCTAAAAATAACCATGTTGATTTTTTTTTTTAAATATTAAAGTGCCATACCAATTTTCTCTTTTACACTTCTAAAAATGTACCAAATCTTTACGAGATAAATGATCTCAAAAATTAAATGATCCAGTTATAAGCTTTCCATTATTCCAAGACCCCCAACTCAATCAAACCTTCTCACATCATCTATTAGGTTACATAATCTGGATAATCAAGCATCCAAATAGGCATATGCATACACTATATGCCCAAAAGTATCCAGACACTTTGGATTTTTTATTTTTTTTTTCGAATTTCTAAAAAACTACTCGGCCAATTGTTCTCTAACTTTGGAGATATATAGAACATACTTGAACGCCCACTTTCCAATAAAGTTTCGGTGACTTGTGCATTTAGGGGACCACCCACATATTGACAAAGTGAAAAAATATGTTTGGTCACCCTGTATCATAAAAAGCTGGAAAGCCTGCAGCAGTGGCGTCAAGTGTTATGGAGCGATGAATCACGGTACACTATTTGGCAATCAGATGGTAGAGTCTGGGTGTGGAGAATGCCGGGTGAACGCTTTTTATATGACTG
>QLNU02015360.1:95775202-95801563 GCA_006491805.2 Dysdera silvatica | reverse complement strand
TGTACAAAGAACGCTTACTCAGAGATCTCATAAAAGATCGCACTGCTCACTGTAGTCCGGGGTTTGGTTCCCCAGGCCTTAAGAGGTTCGGATTCCTCGGAAAACAGTAGGTCCCGGCGCAGCATGACCACTGTAGTCTTTGAGCCGTAAAACCAAAAAACAAACAATTAAATAGACCTAGAATTATAGGCCGACGCATCAGCCACCATTTTCTTGTACACTTCCGGTTTCACAACACAACGTTTACTATCGGACAATTGATAGTCTATTGTCTTCTTCTTAGGCTACAGAATCTGACATAAACATTTTGTGTTCATTCTTCGAGTGATTTGAACAATTTACAGCGGCACACACCCATTTCACCTTATTTTATTAAAAATAACACACTTGTAAATCACTCAACTTTAACACAGCAGTGAATGGGATCACGTGATACGATGGCATCAAAATGGCGGATGTGCAGCTCCCCTCTTTTTCAGGAGCTTTAAGTGATACGATAGAGAGATATATTACCACTACGCAAAGCCACCTCAAGGGAGTGAACCTACACCAGATACATTGGCGTACGCAGGGGGTGTTGATGGGGTTGTAACCCCCCCATTGCAATGAAATTTTGTATATTTACCATAGGAATATGTGAGTTGTAGCTCTGTAACCCCTCCATTGAGCCTATATCCCCACCTTATGAACTTTCTGCGTACGCCTATGCCTAGAGAAAACACCTTAAGGTGGAGGGCAGCATTTCTCAACCTGGGCTAGGGGGCGCTGTGCTATGAAAGAGGGGTCGCGAAATTAGCCTACAACTTCACACGTATGTAACAATGAAATCATTTTATTTAAAAAAATAATTTATTATAAATATTTTACTTAGTTATACAGGTAAAGAAAATACATGAATGAGATGGTTGCGTTTGTTTTTCATTCAAAAGTTTCTCCATACGTGGATCTATGTTGGAAATACTCAAAAGCAAATTGTTTTCAACTGATAAAAGATTTCGATATTTAAAAACTTAAAAGCACCAGACGCACGCTTCAGATTTGAAACTAAACTGGCGTTCTGCTATCCCTTATGCCTTTTTTATACTGGTGTGAGCACGACGTGTTCAAACGTATCCATATGCATATCCGAACATGTTGCTCTCACGGCGAATATTATACAAGTATTCTAAATTTAAAAAAGTACGCACACATCAAGATGCAACTTATGAATTGCTCATGTTTGTACACTTCATGAATAATATTCATACCCTTTACTATCAAGAAAACTAAATAGTTTAAATTCGGTTTCATTGGTTTGGGGGCTAAGGGAATATCTATTATTATATATATTTTACTTTTTGGTTTGAGGGTCGGAGCTAAAAGGTTGAGAACCACTGATTTTAGGGAATGAAACGCTGGACTAGGAGTAAGCATGTCACTTCAGGGGAGGTGATCACATGTCACTAAGGTCTCACTAGTTTGTTTGTTTGGCTTTTTGGCGGCAAGAGCACGGCTTATACTGCGCCATCTGTCTCAATACCAGAGTGTGATCACATGTTATTAGAGCAGTGGTTCCTAAATCGTTGGTCCGCGAGACAGGTTTCGCTATTTAAAAAATAATCAGGAAGAAAATACAAAATTTTATTATTAATATTAAAATTAAATATAAATATATATTTAACGAGGTTCGATTGTATTACCAATGTTTTTTTGTTTTTTTCTGTTTATTATTTTTTTTCTAAAGAACGATTATACAAACATATTTCCGCCCAAAAAGACCCGGCTCCTTTTTCATTAAGATCTAGCAGTCATCTCGTGAGAATTTTTCGAAGTGGTCCGCAAGTACAATTAGAGGTGGAAAAGTGGTCCGCAAGTACAATTAGAGGTGGAAAAGTGGTCCGCGGGTACAATAAGAGGTGGAAAAGTGGTCTGCGGGTACAATTGAAGTGGAAAAGTGGTCCGCGGCTTAAATTGAGTTGGGAACCACTGCAATGGAGTCTCACTAGAGTGTGATCATATATCACTAGAGTGTGACTAATCGGCAAGCGTTCTATTTTTTTAGTGCTGTTGAAATTCTAGCTCGGAATAAATTAACAATAAATACGATATGGCAAAATACCAGCGTAAAAGAAATAAAATATAAAAAAAAAAATAGACGCTCATTGCCTCATTAAAAATTGCCATTACCACCTATTTAAAAATGATACTCACTATCTATTTGAAAATATCTAATCAGAAGAAAATATGAGACTAAGGTCCAGATACGCCCAAAGAAGACGCTAAAATTGTTTGCCTACTCGATATGATGGGAAAATAAGCACAGAAAATTATTCACCATTTTATTACGAACAAATGATGGTAGGTAGGAAATCGGGATCATTCATGTCCGATAGAAGAAACACTGTGAGAAGAAGATACTATCTAAAATCTCATTTGAATGTAAGGGTCGTTTTTCCCCATCGTCACCTTTATCTAAATTGGCGACAATTTTTCGGTTATTCCTTGGCGTTTGGGCGGACACGTGCTCTAACGCTCGCATGGCGCCCATCTTCAGAGCCTTTTGGCTAATTATCGTCGCCAGTTATCGCCACGTGTTGGGATTTTTGCGCTGCCATCAATGACACGTGCCCGCCCGTTTTTTTAAATGGGCTCTTGTGACACGTTGGCGATATCGTTTGGCGTTAAGCACTTTTTGGAAAGCTGCGATGACAACACGAATAACGGATAATTGAAGTTTAATGATCTTATCGATTGCGTTTGAAATTTCATATTTTGTGGAAGGGGCTAAAATGGCATTTTCATTTAAATTTATAGGCGCTCTAAAAATACTAGAGTCAGGTTATTTTTATGTATTTTCGTTCTTTTTCTTACACATACATGTACTTTTCAACCGGTTTCTGCAAATAAAATTAAAGTTTTTGGTTCCTGAAGGATCAAGCCATTCTTTTTCATGTTACTCAATCCATATGTTGTCCAAAATCCATCCATCCAGCGGCGCAGCTAGATATTTTGACGCCCGGGGCGAGTGAGTGTCATTGCCGTAATTGTTGTGTCTGTCATTGCTTTTTAAAGGTTAATTGCCGCCCCCGAATTGTGGCGCCCGGGGAAACCGCTTCCTGCCCTTCTCTAACTGAGCTACTGCATCCATCATGCAGTATATAGACTTACAAGGGCGGTCTTCTGACTAAGCCGAATTTAACAAAATTAATTTAGGTGAAAGTATATATTATAAAAAACCTACACTATAAAAATTAGTGGCCAAATCTCATCCCTCACTAGAAAACCTGAAATTAAATTTTAAAGATTCGCTAAAATAACGCCAAATGTAATCTTTTAGCGGCATTTGGCGATAATTCTTTTCAGTTAGCCGAAAATTTTAAACGAACGAATGTCATAATACCATCAGGGTGATATAATCTGCTTTGAAACTTTAAAAATACATTTGCATCTGTTTACCAGTTTCAAACATATTGGATTTCGTTTAAGTTGTAAAAATTTTTTAAGTCATAATTTAATGTTATTCGTATTTTATTTGTGGAAGTTATAGCAGAAAATGTTTTTGTTTAGTTTTTATATTTACTTCGCTAGTTGCGACTTTTCAATTAAGCAATCATTTTACTATTCTCATTTTTGAGGTTTTAGTTCAGTGTTTCTCAAAGCGTGGTCCACGGCGGCTTATCAAATGTTCCGCAGGATTATCACCAAATTTCAGAAAAAAAAAAATGGGTAGTACAAAGACTTGCTTATCACAATCATAAATTTATTTATCAGTTTTGTTTATTACAAATAAAAAGCCTTCTTGTAAAAAGTAATATGTTATATCACAAATGTATAAATTTGTTTGTTATTATATTGCCTATTAATTAAATGGCAAGTGTAACAATTTTAACGACTGTTGGAAATTGTTAATTTCAATGACACTAAGTAAAAGTAGCACTGGGTATCCTGAAAATGTTTCGATTTTTATGCACGTAACTACACATACATATATGAGTGTTATTAATATAAAAATTAAACTAAGCGTGCTTATGTAATATTTGCATGGCCCACTTGGCTAAACAGCCGAACTTAAAAGATAGAACTTCGGATCAGAGCCTGCCCCAGGTTTTCTTGAGGTCTGAGGCATAACATAATATTTTATTGAAACCCACACCCCATATTTGATAGTTCTTCTAAATCAGTGGTTCTCAAATTTAATACCCTGTGGCCAACCTTTGCATGTGGATGCCTCTCCCCCACCACCACACCCTCAGTTAGCATGAATTGGAATTATTATTGGTAAAATTATTCTACTTTAGAACTTTCAAAAACAATAAATGTCTGAATTTTTTTTTTTGTTTGGTTGAAAAATTAAAGTTGAGAACATTTTATTCATTTAATTATCTGCCAAATTATGCATTTCTACGAAAAAAATATTATTTGCTATCATTTGCTGAATTGTTAATTTTTTGGTTTAAGAAAATATATTTAGAATTCTTTAACCAAATTAGAACAAAATTATAGCGTTATTTTGTAAATAACATATATAGCAAATTGAAATATTGAATGATAAAATGTACAAATATTCACATTTAAAAACCAATAATGTCTAGATTTTACACATTTACTTCATAACTTGCAAAAACAATACGGTTTGCAAAACTATCACTTTAAGACACTTGTCGTGCCTTTGTTTCGATTTTGCATATTCATCTAAGTGTTAGCTGGGCTTTAACTGGCTAGTACTGATAGCATAGGAGGAGCACAAACTGAAATGCTTTGCGGGGCAATTGGTGGCATGAAAATTGTGTTTTTCTCACTTCTTACGGCTACTAATAGCAGGAATTGTTGATAGGAGAAATTGGGAGACTGCTATGTGAAGTCTACAGAATCTTAAAGGAAGTGATATTAGGGGTCTACCTCCATATTTTGTGACATGCGAGAATTTGAACTTTCGTTGGTTATAATAAGCCATTTAAACACGACTACCACAGTTAAAATTATTTAATTAGGTGGATGATCGTTTCGGCAGTAAATGACTGCCTTTGTCGAATCCAATTACAAACCAGTTTTGTAACCGGATTCGTTAATGGCAGACATGTACTGTCAAAACGATCGTCATCCACCTAATTAAATAATTTTAACTGTGGTAGTCGTGTTTAAATGCTTTATTATAGTTGTAGCACAGTGTTTCATGTTACTAATTAATTTCATTGGTCAATTCAGCTTTTACTGGAGTCTTGAAGGCTTCTGGAGTATGCACATTTGTAGGATTTCTGGAGGTATCATTTTTGCTTGTAAACACAGGGTGGTGTCTAAACATGGTTAGTCAAGTTTTTGTCCACATGCCCATTACTTCGATAAATTGTGTGGCTTTCCACGAGAAAGTTTTGTCCTGCTCGTTTCTAGGGATCGGGATTTCACGTGTAGTTTATTCAGGGATTGTTAATGGCGAACTTGGCAGGAAAATGTAGAGCTTGAACTCCTGTCACAGGCTTAATGCAGGCCATACAAAATTTTAGGAAAGTCAAGAAATGCTGTGTGCAATTGGAAGATTTTCTACCCGTTTCGAAGGTGATGGAAGGAATAACACATGGCCATGTGAAAATTAACTGCGACTCTCTTTCGTTCAGTTCCCAACATTTGTCTGTATTTAAACGAAACAGAAACGTTTGTGTGAAGACATCATGATACATCACATAGCCTGCAAGCCATAAAAGTAAAATTTATAAATACTTTAGAAAAAATTATGAATACAGAGCAAGCATACATACTTATAGCAGTATTTTTCAAACTATTTTTTTCTCTTCATCTTCTCATACAAAATGTTTCTAATTCTTTTAATAAATTGTGGCAATGACTAACTGTAATTCGTTAAAGTTGTTTTTGTTTGTGGTTTTACGGCTCAAGGACTACAATGGTCATGCTGTGTCGGGACCTACTGTTTATACGATTTTTGCAAAACCTCGAGTTGGGGGTGTTCATCTGACGTCGTCGGGTGCGGGGGCTTTCCCGGCGAGGGTTTCCCCAGCTGGAACTGCTCCGCACCAAATGGCGTCAGATGGGGATTCCCAACATGCGGGTATATAAGCTTAGGACTTTCACGAACTCTTCATTCTGCCTTCACTTGACAAAGGGAGCAGTTGGCTCCCGAAACGTCGTGTTTTTAAACCTTACGCCAGTGTCGAAATAACTGTTTGTCACATTTATTTTGTTTTTGTGTTAATGTACACTACATATCCCGATAAGTACATCATAAAATCTGCAGGAAATTTTAGAATCAATTCAACATACTGAAAAATGTTTATTAAAGTATGAGTGTACAAAATTATGTTTCACTTTTTGGGATCTTAATGGGATACATTTATTAGATTTTATACGCGTAATTATAAGTGTTTATATTTCAAGTGTTGCTAACGTGTATATTTAGAGTGATGTGTGTATCTCAGAGAGATTTCTCATACTAAAACATATTATGTCTCTAAAAAAATTCACAAACTACTGCTTTGTAGTAATATTAATATATCCAATCTATATTTTGAGTAAAATCTAAAAGAGAAAAAAGTAATAAGGTAACAAGTATCAGGGTTCCCACTCACATTGGAGAAAACAATTCCCTGACCTCTTCTGGCAAAATTCCATGACTAATCATAAGTAACTATCAGCCAAACTTCGGTTAACGGAAAAATGGCTTCATGTTTATGGGAGATTTAGCTATTGAAAACAGAAGATAAGGTTTCCCTGACTTTTCCAGGTTTGACCCCAAAATTTTGCTTTTCCCCTGACCTTTAGAAATGATTTCAAATTTCTTGACAATTCAGGTTCTCCAGATTTCATGGAAACCCTGAAGCATGGAACACATAATGAATGCAAGTAGAAGATAATGTTCGGAAATGAAGAAAATTTAGAATTTACATTTACAGTAATAAAAACTAAAGTAAAACAAATACCGGGCATATTCCTGCGGATATGGAGAGGAATACCATGTTTCAATTTCATACTTTCCAAATTCAATTGCTCCAGGACACCGACCTGATGGTTCTTGAGGAATGCTATCATGTCCCATGGCCTACAGAAACAGTGCATGTATCAGGTTACATGAACTAATTTAAATATATATATATATAAAATTTAATAATTTCATTCACTGAAGAAACATCAGTGACAAAAAGGCCATGCTAAATTCAGATATTAACTTCCAGCCAGAAGCACTACAGAGAACTACAAGTGAGATTCTGCATCTCTGTGAAGTAGTGTTCGGGTATAGTTGACCTTGTATAAAAAAAGCTTTTAGCGTTTTATAAATAATTTTCCACACAATTGCATATGGCATATCCAGTTACCTAGATATAATCCAAGCACTGTTGAATCCACGTGCGTTATTTACCATCTCTAAATTCATTATAGCAATTACAACTGCTTCAACATGATCACCTCTATCATTTCAATAGTCTGCGCCCTTGTCCTGGTAACACTTTTAAAAATCTGATACTTTTGTATCATGAAACTAATTTCTGAGAATTTTTAATAATTATTGCACCTTCCCTTAAGCCTTTCACCTTCCAGATTTCCTGGAGTGTGGCATAAGCATCACTACTTTTTGTTTTTTTCTTTTGGTAATGAGTTTTACCAGCAAAGTCGGATCACATAAAATTAACATAGTACATTAGCCTTATTAGACAGAAGCAACATATATTTTCAGTCTCCCCCCACCAAACTATGTCAGTTGACCGAAATTTGCATAATCTAGATATGTTTTTAGACAGAATATGCACATTTATATAACTGCATACTAACCGCAGATGTAATCCATATTATGTACACCACATGGGGCTATGGCCCATACTGCAAAGTAAAAATAAAATCCATTTCATGAAAGTAAGTACATAGCCGTAGTTGTCTGTAGGCTAACTAATTCACCCCCTCCCCACGTGAGAAACGCATTCTCAGTCTGATAGGGTCCCTTAGTGATCTGATTAGCATGTGTGTGTGTCCTTTCAGTTATTCTTAAATTAAATTAAAATTTTATTCAAACATAAAAAAAAAAAAGGGCAAAGTTAATTCACATAAAATGAAATTTTAGAGGGGCTCAACCCCTCACGAAATTTAGAAAATGTACATGTAAATTCCCAGATCTTTTTTTTTTCATTACCTTTAACATAGGAAAAAAAAACTAAATTTTCTTGCCCCCTCCCCCTGTGTACTCCTGAATATATTATATAGTTTTATCATTAGCAGATTTTTTTTTGGTGGGGGACAGGAGCATTTCCAAACAGGATCAAGATCTATATATTAAATTTGTTGGAGGTAAAAATAAATAAATAAATAAATAATAAATACACACAGGGTGTTCGGAAAATCTCAGTCCACTTATTGGTGGCACAAGACATTGGTTATACCTTGTAGTTTAGTAAATTTAGTTAACCTTACAGATTTTTTTTTTTTCAATAAATAGTTTGACAAATATATATATATATATATACAGTTGAAAGTACATCAGATCGAGCAGCGAGGCTTGTTGTTCAACTAACCCAGCGATACCAACTTCAAATAGTACAGGTATATGCACCAACATCAAGCCATACCGACGAAGAGGTTGAAGAATTTTATGAAGAAATCAAAGAGTTACACACCAAAGGGAAACAACATATCAAGCTCATCATGGGGGATTTCAATGCAAGAATTGGACAACAGGAACAAGGAGAGACATCGGTTGGTAAATACGGATATGGGGAAAGGAATGAACGTGGCGATCAACTCATCGAATTTGCAGAAGCTGAAAACCTTAGCATCATGAATTCATTTTTTAAGAAGAAACCGCAAAGAAAATGGACATGGAAACACCCAAATGGGGGAACTAGTGAAATTGACTATATCCTGGCAAACAAGAAATCAATTATTGAAGATTGCAGTGTACTGAACAGATTTAATACTGGAAGTGATCATCGAATGGTGAGATGTAAAGTGCACTTAAATACTAAATTAGAACGACAGAAGCTCATTAGGAAACAAGTAAGTAAGAGGGTGGATCTAATGAAACTGAAAGTAAATACCGAGGCATTCAAGTTGGAATTAAAAAATCGCTTTTCTGCACTGGAAGGACTTATTGATGAAAGTGATATCTCAGAAGCAAATGAAAACATTGTTAAGACAATAGTTGAAACTGCTGGGGAAATTGGTGGTGTAACCTGTAAAAAGCACAATAGCAAATTATCTGAGAAGACGAAACAGCTCATGAAAAGGCGAAGAGATATGAAGGTGGACAATCGAAATACCAGTTCCAGGATTGAGTACATAGAACTTTGTAAAACTCTGCGCAAAAGCATGAAAGAAGACATAAGAAAATTCAACTGTGAGCTAGTAAGGAAAGCCATTGAAAATAACAAGAGCCTTAGGGTTGTTAAAGGAAGTTTATCTGTTGGGAAGAAACACATCATTGCATTAAAAGGAGAGGATGGCACCGTAACAAGAAATAGGGAAGAAATACTTAGAAGAGTTGAAGAATTCTACAAAAAACTATATGAAAGTAACAGTGGATTAAACGAAGACACTGAAATAGTCGAAGGAACAGCTCCTAAAATCTTAAAAGAAGAAGTTTCATTTGCAATAAAAAATATGAAGAAAGGAAGAGCCCCTGGTGATGATGGTATTACATTAGATATCCTAAAAGAAGCTGGAGAATATGTAGAAGACATACTTGCAAAATTCTTTACCAAATGTCTTAACAGCGGTAACATACCAAACCAATGGGATTCTGCAACAGTAATTCTTTTGCATAAAAAAGGTGATAAAGAGGATTTGAAAAATTACCGACCAATTAGCTTGTTACCTGCTATTTATAAAATCTTCACAAAAGTGCTAACACATCGCCTGCAGAAAAAATTAGATGCAGCTCAACCAAGAGAACAAGCTGGATTTCGAAGTGGATTCAGTACAGTGGACCATATTCAAGTATTAAGAGAATTAATTGAAAGAACACATGAATATGAACTTCCATTGTGTGTGGCATTTATTGACTATGAGAAGGCCTTTGACTCTATTAAAACATCAGCAGTCATCAACTCTTTAAGATCAACAGACATTGAGGATGTGTACATTGACATGGTGAAACGTGTGTATAAAAATGCAAGTGCAAAATTTCGGTTACATAAAGATACCAAAACTATCAAAATTGGTAAAGGTGTGAGGCAGGGAGATACCATTTCTCCAAAACTTTTTACTTCAGCTTTACAGATGATTTTTCAGCAGATAAATTGGAATAACAAGGGAATAAAAATAAATGGTGAATATTTAAATCATTTGCGGTTTGCTGATGACATTGTTATTTTTTCAACGAACCCATCAGAACTCCAAGACATGGTACAGGAGCTCTCAACTAGAAGTAAAGAAGTTGGACTCAAGATGAACCTACAAAAAACTAAGATCATGTTCAATAATTTCGTAGAGGAAACAAAAATACAAGTTGACAACATTGAGCTAGAAATTGCTGATTCATATATTTACCTTGGCCAGCTGATTTCAATGGATGGCAACATTATGAAAGAACTCAACAGACGTATTAAACTTGGCTGGAGTGCATTTGGAAGAAACAGTTTTATCCTGAAGGGGAAATTGCCTTTGTGTCTAAAAAGAAAAGTCTTCAACCAGTGTGTATTGCCAGTCCTCTCTTATGGATCAGAGACATGGAGTCTAACAGTTGGAGCAATACGAAAGTTACAGACAACGCAAAGGAGCATGGAGAGGTGCATGCTTGGAATAACTAGGAGAGATCGAAAAAGAAACACTTGGGTGAGAGAGCAAACTAGAGTAGAGGACATCATTGTTAAAGTAAAAGGACTGAAATGGCGATGGGCTGGGCATATTGCAAGAAGAACTGATCAACGATGGACAACAGAAATTCTGAACTGGATTCCAAGAGACCACCGAAGACCTAGAAAACGTCCTCAAACTAGATGGGTGGATGAAATAAGAAAAGAGGTTGGGGTGACGTGGAAACGAATGGCCCAGGATAGACTTGTGTGGAAAGCATTTGGAGAGACCTTCATCCAGCAGTGGATAGATAATGGTTGAATATGATGATGATGATATATATATATATACACACACACAGGGTGTCTCAGCACCAGGGTTGCAAACATCTAGGAGGGTTAGGGTACACCTAGACGAACAATATTTGTCATAGAACCTAGGGTCGCAAACCACTCACAGCGCCAGTTCTAAAACCGTCCAGCATGCACAAATAGTGACAACCAGTGCATGAGAAGCGCAAAATGCGATGTCCTAATCATCTATGCACTTGAGCAGCTGACCTGAGTTTTATCTGGCGCTTTTCACGCACTGGTTGAAAATATTTGTGCATACTGGATGATTTTAGAACTAACGCTGTGAGTGGTTTGCGACCCTAGGTTCTATGACAAATATTGTTCTTCTAAGTGTACCCTACCCCTCCTAGATGTTTGTAACCCTGGTGTTGAGACACCCTGTATGTGTGTGTATATATATATATATATATATAGTAAAACCTCTCCACAACAATATTATACGGACCGAGAAAAATTATCTTTGTAGAGGGAGTTATTGTTATAGGGAGGGTTCATTATACAGTAAAACCTCTCTGCAACACTATTATACGGACCGAGAAAAATTATCGTTGTAGAGGGATGTATCATTATATCGGACATCGTTGTAGGGAGGTTTTACTGTATATACAATATATGCCATTCTTTTCCCTTTTGCACAGTTAGGAGTTGAACTTGAGATAACTGTATGCTAGTTGAATGTGTTACCGCTGCAGAACAAGTTTTCTGAGGAAACCAAACTTCTGTCACTTACGGAATCAAATTCATGATTAAGGATTAGTAGAAAAAAAGGTAAGCACTCGCTACCATTTAGAGATTCAAGTCCAGACTTTCTGCTCTACAGATAAATGCATTACTACGATGGCATTGTGGGGAAATTTAATAGTTAATAAGTACAATGTGTATTAGTAATCTGTAAAAAAGTAAAGGAACGCGAATAGAACAAAAAGATAAACATCCATTTGACATATTTTTAATTAAAACTTCTTTTTCCTTACATTTAATATTATCAATCGCTGTCCAACACTTAGCTTTCAAGAGATGTATGCAAAAGGTATGATAATCATGTTAAAATATAGCAAGTTAATCAATAGCTGCAAAGGAGGTGAAATTTACAAATAATTTATTTAAAAAGGTTTTCTAATAGTTTCCTACCTGAGCAGCATTCTCTTGAACAGTTTTGAACATCTTTACATCTCTTACAGTAACACCAGGTGGTAACTGAGGTTTCCGGGAAATAGGCTGTACAGGACCTATGAACAAAAAAATAATATAAAGTCACAAGATAGAAGATGCATTGCTTTGGTTAAATAATAGCAGCACAGGACAAAATTATTTCAAATATTTGGATAAAACATATGCATTATTATTAATAGAGATCATAGACGAAGAAATGACATTCATTGTGCACAGATAGTAAAAGGTTCATTTAACAACGTTTTTTAGCACAATATAACTTAAAAATTAAAAAATCGACGATCGTTTCGAGCGATCAACAGTCGCCCTTCTTGGATTTGGACCTTGGATGTCTTAATCCAAGACGAAGGACGACCATTGATTGTCCGAAACGATCGTCGATTTTTTTATTTTTTTAGTTGTATTGTGCTAAAAAAGTTGCTAAATGAACCTTTTACTAATAGAGATTAGTAATAAATAAAAATAAATTGTGGAACAGAGTTTCTGAAAATGAGCAGAGTGTATCAACATGTTTCAGACAGACATCACTATACTTTGTTAGGAATTCATTGGAGTGAACCTAAAGTATTGCCATTTCACGTTACTGTTAGTTGTTTGGTGATAGTTCTACCTATTGGTGGAAAATATTTTGGTTAGTTGGTTGAATTTTTATGGCATAAGGACAGCATCGGTGATTCTGCTCCAAACAAGGTAAGGCTGTATGTACAGATTAAATAAAAAACAAATTAAACCTAACACAGTGATAAAAATTGCATTAAAAACACTGAAAACAAACGATGCCATAAAATCAAATGAGATTGACAAAACTGCTGATAGATAAAAATTTGGTTGGTTGTATTTTTATGACGCATGGACAGCAAGGGTCATTCTGTGCCACAAAAATTTAAAAATGATTTTATTTGATAAATGAAAATTTAGAAAAGAATTAGCTGGTCATGTCTTGAAGATTAAAATCATTTCAGTTAAAGGCTCATGAATGCCGTGGAAAATATTTTGGAAGTCAAACAATGAAGGAAAATTCAAAAGGTTGGTAAATGAATGGAACTGTAATAGAGTCTCAGACATATTATTGAAACTTTTAGACGGTTTATAAATATGGAAAGCTTTCAAAAAGTCTCAATCCCAAAAGTAATCTAGATTGGCAACTAATAGAAGCTTACAAAGAATTAATTATTATTACCAATGACAGGTATTTGACTATTTAGTCATTATACTTAAGGCATGAAGCCACAGGGGGCACCTGAGTAAATTTGAAGTCCAAATATTTAAATTTATTATTATACTACAGGCAATGGGATATTTTGTAAATTTGGCTTTTTTAACGTAGTCTTGTATTTGTTTAGCTAGAAATTAAGGGCAAGTTTAATCTAGCTGATATACAAATGGTTGGTAGGTTGTTGTTTTATGGCGCAAAGACAGCGACGGTCATTCTGCACCAATCAAGGTGTGTTCACACATACGATATGAAATAATAATAAATGAAACTAAAATGGTAAAAATATATTGGATGTAATGTATTAAATTTAACAAATAAAACGATATAAATAATCATATGAGATAGGAATAGCCAATATTAGATAAGAAGTCAAAAATATAATATAAATTTAATGATTTCATGATTAAAAGAATTGCATAAAATGTCACAAAGGGTAAAATTATTTTGGTTAAAAGTTGGTGAATGATGATGGTTAAAATCATGGCAAATACATAAAATATGTGAAACATTTAATGCTTCACCACATGTGGCACACATCGGGGCGCCTTCTCCCTTTAAAAGATGATGATGGGAGAAGCCTGTGTGCCCGATGCGAAGTCTAGCCAGAGTGACCTCCTTATGACGATCATTCTTATAGCTAGACCACCACACCTCAATACAAGGTTTAATGAGGTGAAACTTATTAAAAATTTGCTCATCCCACTCCAACTGCCATTTTTTGTACAGATGGGTTGAGACATAAGTGTTAAGATCTTTAAATGGAATGCTCAGACACTCAGGTTCCGGAGCAGCTGTCTTTGCAGCAATGTCAGCATGTTCATTGCTGGCGATACCAACATGGCCTAGAACCCAACAGAATTTCGCAATATACTGTGCGTTTTTTATATCCACGAGATGTTTGTAAACTCTGTGGATTCCAGTGTGATGCGAGACGTTGAATGAAGTCAGGCTTTGCAGAACGCTGAGTGAATCTGTACAGATAACAGTTGGAGATAAGGAATTATATAAAAGGTATTATAAGGCTAATGTAATGACATGGATTTCTGCCGTGAAAATGGAGTAGAATATTGGCAGTTGTTGACTATGTATGGTATTTCCACAGACAAATGCCGTACCGACATAGTCATCCACTTTTGATCCATCTGTGAAAATGAAGGAGTAGCCTGCATACGTAGCAGACAGATCAGCGAATGCTTGCCGATAGGCAATGTCTGGGGTATTGTCTTTTGGATAGATTCAAACAGATGTCTGTGCCAATATCAAACCATGGAGGAATGATGTTTGGCATAGATTCTACTACCATAGTTTTTGTAATGCCTAATTCACTTGCAGCATTTTCCATCCTCATGCCAAAGGTTGGAATACATGAAGGACAAGCATTAAAAAGTGAAATGAAACAAGGTTGATGAAGTGATGATGATGTAGGATGGTCTTTTAGTGATACAATTTTAAGGTAATAGTTGAGAGACAAACGTTGGCGACGTAAACTTCATGGAGGTTTTATGGCTTCAGCATATAAACTAGTGACTGGGGAAGTCCGAAAGGCCCCAGTGCAGAGTTGCAGACCCTCATTATGTATGGGGTCAAGTTGTTTGAATAATGATTGGCATGCTGTGCCGTAAATCGGACAGCCATAATCTAATTTAGAAAGGATTAATGACTTATGGAGTCTCAGCAATGAACATCGGTCTTCCCCCAGGATGTGTGAGACAAAACCTTGATGATATTCAGGGCTTTAAAACATTTGTCCCAAAGATATCTGATGCGGGAACGAAATGTTAGTAAGCGGTCGAAAATAACTTCAAGGAATTTTGTCTCATAGACCATTCTGGTAACACCATTTCCCACTTGGAGCTCCGGGTCTAAATGTAAACCACGTTTGCGACAAAAATGCATGCAAACGTTTTTTTTTTGTGCTGAGAAATTAAATCCGTTATTATCTGTCCATTTCATTATTTTGTTTAGCGACAACTGAAGTTGTCTTTCAACAAGGTTCACATTTCCTGTTCTGCAAGAAATTTGTAAGTTATCAACGTATAATGAACATTTTACAGTGGTGGGGAGGTCTTTAATCATATCACTGAGCTTTAAAATGAAGAGAATAGGAGTTAGAACGAAGCCCTGTGGAACACCTTGTTCTTGCGGGACAGTATGAGAAAGAGAGGCTCTGATACTTGGAAAGTTCTGTTGTCCAGAAAATTTTTTATGAAATTTGGCATATTGCCCCTAAGACCATATTGATGGAGGTCTCCGAGGATGTCATAATCCCAAGTCCGATCATATGCCTTTCCTATATAAAAAAAATATAGATACGAGGTGTTCTCTTTTAACAAAGGCCTCTCCTATAGAAGTTTCTAGGTTTAAAAGATTATTTATTGTTGATCTTATCCGACGGAAACCACTTTGATATGATGGTAAATGGTTTCCATTTTCTAGGTAATACGTCAACCTATTGCAGACCATCCTTTCCATTTGTTTGCAAAAGCAACTAGTTAAAGCAATAGGTCGGTAATTTGATGGATTCTTTGGATCTTTGCCAGTTCTGGGGAAGGTATAATAATAGCTTTGAGCCATGCCTCTGGGAATAACTGCTCTGTCCAAATCCTATTGAATAGAATCAGAATATTTTCGAGGAATTTGCAGACAGGTTCTTGATCATTGCATAATGTATTTGATCAGATGCAGGGGCAGTATTTTAGGACCAATGTAATGCACATTTTAATTCAAAAAAGGAAAATGGGATATTATAGGGAGATGTTGTGTTTTCCCGGAAATTAAGAATTTGTTTTTCTTGATGTCTTTTCATGGTTTAGAATGAGGGAATGTGGTTGGTACTGCCTGAGACATTAGAAAAAAGCAGTAGCCAATGTAGCCCCATAAAGTGCTGTCAGAATTAAAATCCCCAAAGAGGAGGAATAGGGTTGGCAGCTAATTAACCAAATAAGAGAGAGAATTTAAGTTGATATTCTGATTTGGTGGAAGGTATGTAGAACATATTGTGATTTCAGCTGCTATTGAGAGGCGAATGGCTATTGCTTATAGTGGTGTATTGAGGTTAATGCTTGTGAAGGGAAAT
Source organism: Dysdera silvatica (assembly GCA_006491805.2). Lineage (NCBI taxonomy): Eukaryota > Metazoa > Arthropoda > Arachnida > Araneae > Dysderidae > Dysdera > Dysdera silvatica. Next base: position 95,785,038 of record QLNU02015360.1, on the reverse strand, counting down.
TGGTTATTGATGATAGCAGCAACTCCCCCCACAAGCTCTATTATTGTCTATATTGTCTTTTTGAATGACAGTATAATTTCTTACAGAAGTCGCATTGTTATTTTTAAGCAGTGTCTCCTGAATAGCAAGGCAGGCAGGTTGATAGGTGTTTAATATCCTCGATGTTGAACCGGAAACCATGACAGTTTGCCTATCCCCAGTTTTACTCCGCGATTCAGCTTTTTTTGCTGATCAGAGAGAAGATGTTTTTTTTAGAAATGGAGTGTATGATTTCATCCTTCATTTCAGAAAACGAATTTTCACCGTCTTCCCAATCGTTTTTAATGTTTTTTGTAATTTTTTTAGGGTCGGATTTCAGAAGATCCTCCCTTCGAAGTTGTATTTTTTATTATATGTTTCTTTGATTTGTCCTTTTTTCTTTGTTATTGTTTTAAGTTTCTGCGGCTTGGTTTTTATTTTATTTCCAGTGTTAGTTGGTCGGTCTGAATCTGGTATAGTTGTTTGTGTTTGTGCATCTATAGTTTTTTTAATGATAGGTTACTGCTGCAGAATATGATTTGTTTTGAGTTGGTTGGATTAATTGATATTGTTTTTTTGCTTCCAGGTAAGAGATGTTGTTAGTGACCGTGATTGCTATTATTTTTTCTCTTCCTGCCATTTTTGACAGGATCGAGAATATACCAGATGCTCCCCTTTGCAATTGATACAGCTCAAGGTGTTATTTTGATATGCATCATCACTGTGACTTAACAATGCCACACTTGGAGCAGGTAGTCTTGCCACGACAAACGACCTTTGAATGACTGTATCGCTGGCATTGGAAGCATCTGATGGGGTTTGGTATATAGGGTCTGATTTTAATAGTAAATATCCTGCAATTGTGGCTGGTAATTTAGGTTTATTAAATATCAAAATAATGTGCTTAGTTTTAACGGTATTGCCATCTCTGTGAATAGATATTCTTTTAGCAGCAGCAACTCCTCGCTCTGAAAGTTCAGTGACTATTTCATCTACATCAATTAAGTCTATTACGGAAATTACACCTCGAGAGGTATTTAAGGTTTCATGCTGTGAGACTTTGACTTCTATGTTTACTATTTTTTGACAGCTGAGTAATGATGAAGATCGTTGCTGGCTATTGGTTTCTATTAGTAAATCACTTAACCTTAGCTTTTGAATATAAACCACATATTCCTTTGATGGCTTTTTCTATTGCGAATGGAGACAATTTTTTGAAACTAGGGTTTTCTGAAGATACAATTATGAAGGTGGGTAAGGTTTCATTAGGGTTATTTTCGTTATCACCTTCTGTTTTCGTTCTTTTGCATATCGGTCCATTGTTTGTTTTGTTTTTTGTAGAATTCACGTGGATGTAAATTACTGGAGGAATGTATACGGTCGCCGGCTGCGTTACCACCATCGCAGCCGGAAGGTTAATTACAACAGGGTTTCGCCTGTACCCCCTGAGGTGATTGTTCGCGAAACTATATAACACCAGTGCAATTCAGCCCTTGGCACGACCTCACCTTGGCTTGGGTTGCAGGTGTATGGGACCCAGAGATACTGATTTGTAGAAAACAGCAGTACCTCTGGGTGGCTCCCTCACCATGAGCAGGAACCTACATTGAGAGATGATACACAAATGATTACAGTCATAAAAACTTTGGCATATACCCTCACGTTAAAGAATGGAAACATGATTATGAATTTTGACAAATTAATTTTAGTTGAAAGGGGAGAATATAACTTACGTTTAATTTTTTGTTGTATTTTTTGCATTTATGTCTCTAATTTTTGAAAAAATGGAAAGACTTCCAATTCAGAAATTTGGAATCTGTATAACAAGGTAGTTGTGCTAGTATGGAGTTTAAAAAACAATGTGACTGCACAATCAATGATGATAAGGGTTAAAACTCTTATTCAAAGTAATGAATTCTGAAACTTATCTTTTGAGAGAGTGTTGAGGGGGTAATGAACAAATTTGTAAAGCAAAGGAAACATAAGAATAGAAAATTATTTATTATTATTTTTTTTAATTAAGCAAGTCGAAATTCAAAATTGATAAGATGTTTTCAGGTAAGATATCCCAAAGGATGTGTGAAAATATCGACATAACATGACTAAAATTTAAAACTGATTTTTCAAAAAGTTTTAATAACATGAAGAAATCTTTACGGGTAAACATCATAAAGACAACAAAAACATGGCGATGGGTAATGTACTATTGAAAATTTAACATTGATATTATTCTTTTTTCTTCCTTCCATTCAGCTATGATTTTATCTGGGAAGAATTTATTACCCTTTGCATAGCAAGTAAGTTACTAGGTTAGGATCCTTCATGATGTACTTCTATGGAAAAAAAAAAACCCACCACCACAATACAGTATTTCAAAATTTATATAGCCGAATATCAACTTCCTTTAAAATTAAACCAATAGGGTTTATTCTATATTATTATTGCATTCTCAATTTAAAACATGACAAATACATTTTGTTTATATTCATAGTGAATTTTAAAGGAAGTTGTTATTGGACTGCCGAATATTTGGTATCCAGCCTCAAAGCTAGCCAAACATTTGGTTACATCACTAATAAGTATATACTGATCATCCTAAACATCATGATCACCCCCCTTCTATGCAATGAAATACTTTTACAGATAAAATGGCACTTGTCAAGGTCGTCAAATAAGTATGTAAAAGCTAATACCATGGCTGCATGATTAGTATTAAGGCGCACAAATAGGTAAGTAGTAAATTTATAAGACTTCAGCAAAGCCAAACTGCAATGGTCAAATGCCTTGATCATAGCATTTCTGAAACAGCAGGGCTCTAGTGGACTATTTTCACTTAACAGACAATGTAATGAGTGTCTATTAGTTTGTTGAAAAAATGGCAAAACAACAAATCGTTGGTTCGTCATGAAACATTAATGCAAGCGGTCAGCATAGGCTTGTCTCGCATGAAGCAACAGAATGGGTACCGTAGTACAAATACCTTAGTTTCAATAGTAGGGATGGTGTTAGTATGTCAGAACATACTGTACACCAAACCCAGAATAAGGGATTATGAAGCTGTAGACCTCATTGTATGTCCCTGTTAACAGCTACTCAGCATTAACTGTGATTGCAGTGTGCACATGAGCATAAAAATTAAACCACTGAATAACAGGTCATCCGGTCTGATAAATGACTATTCCTGTTACACAATGAGGACAGTGAGGCACATACGCTGTGTTTATCAAGGGAAGCCCTATCATTTGAATATACCGAAAGACAAGACACAGAAAGATGAGGGAGTGTTATGGTCTGTGTGATGTTTTTTTTGAAGAAAAAAAAAAAAAGTTATCCAATCAATCCTGCAAATGAAACTTTAATAGTTGCTATCCACTTGAACATTGTTGCCAATCAAATAGTCATTTACTTTAATTGCGCACCGTTATGGAAATGCTTTCTATTAGCATAATAATGCTATATCACAGATAGGATTGTCAGAGAATAGTTCACAGAAAATAAGGAATAATCACAGCTATTATCATGGCCTCCAAATTCTACTTACCTGAATCTGATTGAGAATTTGTGGTTTGAGTTAGAGAAAAGGGATGTGATGCAATACCTCAACCATGTAATTTGCAGGATCTGAAGGTTCTTCCGGTTGGGGAAAAAAGTGGTTGCAGAAATTAGATGACTCATACATTGGATCTTGTAGAATCTTCGCCTCAGTCGAGGCTGTTTTGATTGTGAGAGGAATATTAATATTATACTAAGTAGGTAGTCCTTACGTTTTGGCAATGGGTGTATAAACATACAAGGATTATGTATAAAATTTAAATATCTAAAAATTTCAAACTTACATTCTTCAAAAGAAATTTTTCTTTTACGATTCACTTCTTTACAGTGTTTCATTTTCATTGTTTTTAACTTTTTAAATTTGTTCACCCTAAAACAAAGTAAAAACATTTATTAAATTTTTTAAAAATTCAAAATGGTTGTGCAGCAGAAGCTCTGAAAACGTTGTTTATGTGTGTATACACACACTCACACACACACACAAGGTGACTTAAATGTTACTGTAATTATCTTTTTAACTGTTACTCATACAAATTATACTCCTCAATTATGAAACAACGTTGAACATGTTATTTATTTTACAAGATATTGTATTTGTATAAAAATACAAAATCTAACTTTTTATATGGGGCTCTCTATCACGGAACTTTCAATTAGAAAACTATTTCCCTATATGTAATTAGTCAATTAGCCAAATAAAATAAAACTTCAAGTTTCTAGGTGGAATATTCTTAGAATTAAAGGTTACACTTTATCACTTAACTTTATCGCTGCTTTGGCAACTCTTTTTTGGTAAAATAATTGCTAGTTTTGTTGATTACATGTGGAAAAAAATACTTAAGATTTCTATTGTTGCAAAAATAAAATTTAAATACACACGTTTTAAAAAATGAAATAAACACACAGAAACGTTCCTTCCACTACAACGAACTTCCATGTGATCAAAATGCCCTCAACACCTTGGCAATCAATGATAAAATTTTAAATACATGATCTCAGCAAATGTTCCAACTTGGACACATAACTTTCCCTCTTCTGTTTTTTATAACAAAGCACCAATATACTTTCGCCTGTATCTTTTTTTTGAGCACTCAATGATCCGTAATTCAACCCGTAAGAATCAAATCCCGACCCAAAACAATTAAGGTCACCCTGAACGAACCCGACCTGCTACGAAAAAAAATGAGTGACCCAATGCAAGATGTAGTGCCATGATGAAGCAAATGGCAATCTCATTTAATTTAATATAGTAAATTCATCCATCTCCCCCCCCCCATGTCAGATATAATATTAGTCCACATATAGAAATGATTTCTGAGTAAATTTCAAAACATTCCTGGACAAATATTCTCTAACAGTGATTTTTCAATGAAAAAAACAAAACAGTTTAAGCATAAAATGGTATGCTCTGAAAAAAAAAGAAAAATCAAAACTTTGCGAGAGACGTATGAAAAGTTTCTGCTGGAACATCTGCAGTAGAAGCACCATGAATGGTCTTTGTGTGGATATTTCAAGGTGATTGGAATATTTCTCATCCAACAAGCAGGCTACATAAAATTTTCATGCTTTTTGTGTGAATGGGATTCCAGAACTAGGAGGGAACACTGAGTCCAGAAGCAGTGGCTAGTTAGAAGTACCTTCCAGGGTTCACACCCTCTGGGTAAAAAAAATTCCATGACTACAAATTAAAAAAATTTCGCGGCCGTCGAAACAATTCATGTTTACTTAAAATATAACTTAGACTTCCAATATTAAAATTCACAAATAAAAGCGAAATATTAATTTTGAAACGTATTCTACTGCAAAATATATAAAATAATGACCAAAATCAAATTATTATCCATTATCCTATATTAGAATAAACAATGAAGTTAGATTGAAGATTATTGCTTACACCTTGTAATGTATGCACACATTGCTTAAAAAATATTCACACACTAATGTTTACACTAGGCATCTTTTAGTTTTGCAACTTTTCATGAATGTGCATTTGTACATTCAAAATTTGAACCTTCTTTTTGGATACAATTCTATACAAACTATTTGATTTTGAAATTGATGTGAAGTCACGATTAGTTTCTGATTTCACTGCAAAATTGTCTGCAGACTTTTCGAGTTTTAAAATATCAAATTCTAAATGTTTCAACTATTTTCTTAACTCAGGGTTTGAAAAATACCGGGTGGTTATTACGCTGAACATGTGAAAAGTTTCCGAAGTGTGCGATCAAGGGCAGAGATGCCAACCTGAGAAAGTAGTCATCAGTAAAAGAGTAAAGAATTTTCAATAAACCCATGCTCTTTTATTTCTTGTAAAAAGTCTTTTTATAAGTAAAGCGCCTGCACTGTTATAGAGCAATATGTGTACCCCCCCCACCCCCAAGCAACATGCAAGTATTCCTGATAATGTGACTCACAACTGTGTATGTTTATGTACTTAAGCAGTAATCACACACTTTCACCAATACCAATTGTATCAGTTTTGTAGCAGGAAAAATGGCTTTCGGTATCGGTTTTGTAGAGAAAAAAAACTTTTGCATACGTTTTGTAGAAGAGAAAAGTTTTTGAATCAGTTTTTCAGAAGATAAACACCACAATTCTACTTTGTACAGGAAAATTGGTTTTCATATGGGTTTTGTAGTGAATAGAAAAATAGTTTAATCAAATGAATGAGAATGAGTATGATAAAGATGAAAAGTCACATGCTTCATTGAAAAAGTAAAATTTCGTAAATATCAAGTTCTTTGTTTCTTTTTCTGTAATTTTGAAACCTCTTCCTTATTCTTGAGAAGTTAAAATCGTTGGAAGATGCAAATTAACTTCAGTAAAAAAAAAATGTCCACTTTTCACTGCAGACATGTTATTTCCTTGGATGGGAATTTATATGTGCAAGATATGACTAATTAGCACTAATTTTGTACTCCACCAATAGGTGGTGTATTAAGGCGAAATTCCTCTATTTTGATGGAAAAATACTAAAAAATGACCAACAGTCGTGAATTAAGCACATTTAAAAAGTTCATAATTTTGCCGATAGGTGGTACATCGAGGATGAAATCGCACATAAAAAAATCATCACTCATTAATTGATGTTAAAATTGTTTTTTAAGCAATTTTTTTCAAGTTCGAGAAACAGGATACCAGGTGGTGTTTTTTCAAGGAATAGAATTATAAATTACGTAAATTAATTAAATTTATTTAATAGGTAAATTTACTTTTAAATTAATCTGCAAGCCTCTGCGTGTGTAGATAACGAAAGCCGAAGGGGAAAATATTTTGAAACAAATGTTGGCAAATCACGATGCAAATCGTGGGCTACTTTTTAAAGTATCGTCAGGAAACTTTTCTGAACTTTTAATAAAATGCTGCGAGTAAAAAGCTATTCAAAGCAGGCGTCGCATCCAAACATGGAAGGCGTGGGCCATCTGCAAAGTGCAGGGTTTATTTTACCTAAAAACCATAAAATCGTAAGGTGAAGTTAAGATCCATACAAGTTGGCATCTCTGCACATGGTAATGTGCGGAGCGAGGTAGGCCACAAGCAGCGGCTGATTCCACTTGGAACCAAGAACAGACGGATACTCCCTCCTGCGTTTTGTGAGTTACGTAGTCACGTGCATTAGAAGACACTTTGGTGCCGTAAAATGATGATTCGATCTCGTGATGCGATTTTCACCACAGGCAGCATTTTTAATGTAGAACTTTAGAGTTTTAGGTTAAATTGCTTCCAAACAAATATTTCATGACTTTTCCATGACTTCCATGTGTTTTTTTAAATTCCCTGACTTTTCCATACCTGGAAAATGCAAAATAAAATTCCATGACTTTCCAGGATTTCCATGATCCGTACAAACCCTAACCTTCACACACCTCGCGAAAAAAACGTTGTTTTAATTCCATTTGTTGATCCTTCGAAAATACTTTTGCATTAACACATATACATTAAACTAGGTTTAATGAAGCAATTCATGACAGCTTTAAGTACGGGCAGTAAATGCTTTCAGTACCTTGATTTTAAGTTTCCACCGACTGCATCGGAAAAAATCAAAGCTGGCATTTTTATAAGCCCAGAAATACGAAAGTTAATGACACACACCATATTCAAGAAAACTATAAGTAAATGCGAATTGCGAGCATGGTCTGAATTCAGGAATTTTGTGCACAACTTTTTGGGATACACGAAGGCTGTAAATTACATCACTTTAGTAGACAAGATGTTGGAATCCTACAAACAGCTAGGTTGCAAGGTCAGGTTCGGAGTTCATTTTCTTCATGCTCATCTAAATTACTTTCTTGACAATCTTGATGATTTTACGGAATAACTTGAAGAGCGCTTCTACCAGGATATTAAAGTGATGGAAAAGAGACTGTACAGAAGAACACCAAAGAAAATAAAAAAAGATGAAGTTTCAAGAGGAGCGCTGAGGTGAATGTTTGGTATGTTTGTATTGAAATATGTATTTGTGTTTCTCTATTCGTTACACACGCTTACTTTTCTGCCAGAGAACATTTTCACACGTTACAAACGTTGTGATATATCAGTGTCATTAAAAATTTACCTTTTTTTACATTTTCATGAGTTTTGAAAAAACCTGACGTGGTATGAATTTTTCAAGATAAAATTTTTGTAATCTGACGAAAAAATTTATTTCGACAGCCATTGCCATTTCAAAACCTTGCATATTATTGTAATCAGGGTTTTCCTGTAATGCATAGTGCCACATTTTCTACCAGTGACTTGTAGCTATATATATATATACATACATACATACATACACAGGGGCTATTTTTTAAGTAAGGTCCATTTTGCAATAAAAATGAAGTAAATACATTTTTCTCAAAAAGCATTCATTTTCCGAATTTACATACAATTCTTTATTTTTCTACACAATTTCCTTGCCAATTGAAACATTTATCGTAAAGATTTACCAGTTTTTGGATACCGTTATTGTAGAACTCTGCCGCCTGTGATGATAACCAGTTACTAACCGTCATTTTTAATTTTTTTATCAGTGTGTAAATGTTTGCCGCAAAGAAGGCCTTCAGATGGCGGAAGTGGTGGTAGTTGCTAGGTGCAAGGTCTGGGCTGTATGGCAGATGATTGAATACTTCCAAGCCAAAAGATTTGGTCAGATCTTCAGTTTGGGCCATAGCATGTGCCTTTGTGTTGTCATAAAACAGTACGACATCGGCTGACAGCATTCCACGCCGTTTGTTTTAGATTGCTTGACGAAGTTTTTTTTAGGGTCTAACAGTAGGAAGCTGAGTTAATTATTTTTCCTTGCGGCAAAAAGTCAGCTAACAAAACACCTTGCCTTACGCAAAACACAGCTGCCATGCTTTTGTGCTTTGAAAGTGTCGGTTTTGAATTCATTTTGACTGTCGATGGTCGTGTTTTGCCACTTCATCGATTGTTGTTTTGATTCAGGAGTCACATGGGACACCCATGTCTCATCCCCTGTGACGATATGACTCAAAAAGTCATCACCTTCCTCGTTGTAAAGGGTAAACAATGTTAGAGCACTTGCCAATCTTTACTTTTTGTGGTCCTCACTCAGTAGTTTAGGAACCCAACAACAGCACAATTTTTTGTACTCTAAGTTCTCAGACACAATTTTAAACAAAACTAACCTTGAAATTCGTGGGAATTCCGATGACATCTTAGAAATTGTGAATCTCCTGTTTGTGTGAATTTGGGTATCAACTGCCTGCTGCACTAAATCGTCAGTGATTACAGATGGCCCACGAGAGCGTGTTTCTTCATGGACGTTTTAACGACATTCCTTGAACGATCTTACCCATTTACACACTTTAGAGTCACTTATTGCGTTGTCACTGTAAACTTCACATATTGGGGATGAACATACGCAGATTTCATGTTTCTTGCTGTTAAGAATCGGATGACTGACTGTATTTCACAGTTGGCGGGGAGGCTTGATTTTCTTAAACATTTTAACAAAGCGTAAAAAGTGCACAGACTGATGCCGTAATTGTAAATGCAATCATATTCTGCTCAAAGAATGCCGGGAGCCTACATGAGCACTCTTTCTCATGCACATGCGGAATTTCGAATGGTATTCATAAACGGACCTTACTTAAAAAATAACCCTTGTATATATATATTTTTTTTTTTTCACGGAAGCTTTCTTCTCATATCTTGAATAGTCTACCCACCAAATTTGGTGCTTGGTTGGTTATATTTTTATCGTGCAAGGACAGCAAGGGTCATTCTGTGCTAAACAAGGTAAGACCATACATACGGTTTTCTAA
>QLNU02015360.1:95762318-95775102 GCA_006491805.2 Dysdera silvatica | reverse complement strand
GAGGATTTGAAAAATTACCGACCAATTAGCTTGTTACCTGCTATTTATAAAATCTTCACAAAAGTTCTAACACATCGCCTGCAGAAAAAATTAGATGCAGCTCAACCAAGAGAACAAGCTGGATTTCGAAGTGGATTCAGTACAGTGGACCATATTCAAGTATTAAGAGAATTAATTGAAAGAACACATGAATATGAACTTCCATTGTGTGTTGCATTTATTGACTATGAGAAGGCCTTTGACTCTATAAAAACATCAGCAGTCATCAACTCTTTAAGATCAACAGACATTGAGGATGTGTACATTGACATGGTGAAACGTGTGTATAAAAATGCAAGTGCAAAATTTCGGTTACATAAAGATACCAAAACTATCAAACTTGGCAAAGGGGTGAGGCAGGGAGATACCATTTCTCCAAAACTTTTTACTTCTGCTTTACAGATGATTTTTCAGCTGATAAATTGGAATAACAAGGGAATAAAAATAAATGGTGAATATTTAAATCATCTGCGGTTTGCTGATGACATTGTTATTTTTTCAACGGACCCATTGGAACTCCAAGACATGGTACAAGAGCTCTCAACTAGAAGTGAAGAAGTTGGACTCAAGATGAACCTACAAAAAACTAAGATCATGTTCAATAATTTTGTAGAGGAAACAAAAATACAAGTTGACAACACTGAGCTAGAAATTGCTGATTCATATATTTACCTTGGCCAGCTGATTTCAATGGATGGCAACATTATGAAAGAACTCAACAGACGTATTAAACTTGGCTGGAGTGCATTTGGAAGAAACAGTTTTATCCTGAAGGGGAAATTGCCTTTGTGTCTAAAAAGAAAGGTCTTCAACCAGTGTGTATTGCCAGTCCTCTCTTATGGATCAGAGACATGGAGTCTAACAGTTGGAGCAATACGAAAGTTACAGACAACGCAAAGGAGCATGGAGAGGTGCATGCTTGGAATAACTAGGAGAGATCGAAAAAGAAACACTTGGGTGAGAGAGCAAACTAGAGTAGAGGACATCATTGTTAAAGTAAAAGGGCTGAAATGGCGATGGGCTGGGCATATTGCAAGAAGAACTGATCAACGATGGACAACAGAAATTCTGAACTGGATTCCAAGAGACCACCGAAGACCTAGAAAACGTCCTCAAACTAGATGGGTGGATGAAATAAGAAAACAGGTTGGGGTGACGTGGAAGCGAATTGCTCAGGATAGACTTGTGTGGAAAGCATTTGGAGAGACCTTCATCCAGCAGTGGATAGATAATGGTTGAATATGATGATGATGATATATATATAAGGGAAAGGGGATTGATGTGATCAGAAGAACATCTTACAGCACAGGAGATAATTTAGCGAAGAAAACTGTTTTCCAGGTTTTAGTTAGGTTTGGTAAAATTCTTTCTTGAGAAATATGGGCTTAATAATTTTATACAAATTATAACTTTTTTGTGAAAAAAAAAAGTAATTCTTGGAAGAAATTTAATCAAAAGTATGAGTTTTAAAAATGTTTAGTATGCAATGTAGTATGAAAAGTACATGTCACAAGAAAAATATTTTAAAAGGTTACTTATTATAGCACTGAATTTTAAATTTCTCTAACTTTGGCCTTTGCATTTCAAATTTTCCCGACCTTTCCAGAGAGAAATGACTTTTCCAGGTTTCTTATATGGCTAGATACTTTGTATATTATATTAATGATAATATTAATAATTAATTAACTTTAAAAAAAATTGTAAACTTTCAGGTCACAACAATAAAAAACGTTTTTCATTACACATATATTCAAGACATTCCATTTCCTTATTACTGATAACAAACAATAATTATAAGCAAATTTTCCAATGAAAAATAATTGACAAATTCTTACATGAATGGATTTTTTAATCCAAATTTTGACTTCATTTTATGTCTTTTGTATCTTTCCTTTACATTAGCTGCCATTTTTTTAATATGATTCTTGGCTTGAGAAATACAATTTGTTTTTACTGTACAAGATTCACACCTCCATTTACCTATATATATATATTAAAAAAAAAACCACCATAAATACAATAAGATATAAATATAAAATCATCTTTAAACATCATAAAATATTTATTTCAAATATTCCAATCAAAATAATATTATTTGAAATTGTAAATTTGTAAGTTGATGCAAAGTTTTAGAAAGAGAAAATCATATATACTAAATTGTAGTGCTTCAAAAGCAGCTTAAATAAAAACATAGGTATGGCATTATCAAAACGGGCATCACAAAATATGATAAAATTTTTTTTGTTCATATTCAAACAATTTTATCATTATTATTATTACAAAGGACCACTTTCTGCAAACTCTTCTTGTTAAATATGTTGTTACAAGCCGTTTTCCTAAGAGTACAAAACTGAGATTGGATTATCTATTCTTTTTCCATAACCTCACCTTAATGGGAGAAAACATAATGGGGAAATTTATGAATAAAGATACTTAATATTTATGAAGACCTTGGAACTTAAAATGGTATGATAAATACTAACGATCAGGGAGTAGGCTGCCAAGGAGATTTTTGTAGCTATTCCGCTTACTTGAACCTAAAAGTTCTAGTAATGGTAGCTTGGTTTTCCTCAATAAATGTATGTTTCATCACTGATATGGAGGGCAACATGATAAACCTTCCCCTGACCATACCGTTCAATGCAGATAAGTGATCTTGCCATCATCACCTTTACAATTTTATTTGGAGCCATTTGGTGAATTATTCAGCAGTTTTTCTAGCCAAATTCTGGTTAACGTCACCTTTTGGTAAAAATGCTAGTGACAGCTTAATCCCTGCTAGTAATTTATGTGTATTTTCTTTTTTTTTTTTAAATTATTAAAAAGCAATTTATGCAGAAAATAAAATATTTTTAACAATGAAAGCCTTGCTATGTAATGCAACAGTAATAAAATGTCAATTTTTCTGAAATGGTTGTTATTGACTGCTTTGGATGTCGTAGTATTTATTATCAATTCAGAACCATCATTTTATGATCGAATTTTCTGGCATAAGGACAGCAAGAGTCATGCAGAGCCGGGACCTACAGTTTTCCAAAGAATCCGAATATCTCAAGACCTAGAGAACCAACCCCCGAACTACAGTGAGTATTCAGTCGGTAAATGTTCTTTTTTTCATGGCCTCCCCAAATATAGCCGGATTTTATTATCTTGCTATGTGAACATGGCGCCTATGTACATAGGCAAGAATTTGTGCCTCCAAATTTTTTCTGTCTAGAATCGTCACTGCTTACGTGCAATGAAATTAAATTTTGAATATGTTTCTAGAGTACTCTGAAGGGAATCTCCCGTTTTAGTTTTGGTTTAAAGCTCACAGTATGTTAACGGAGTGTGCCATTTCCTACCTTCATTTTCCTAGTTGCACTTGTTTCATCTGTCCATTGAATGCGATTGTGGATTCTCAATTATTTTATTTTCATCAGATTTTATATCCTGCGTGACATACTAAACACAAAATTTGATTTTATACTTCCGGCAAATATTGAATGTGAATTTTTTTTACTATACCTACGCAAAAGCCTGAACTGAGTAGTTTTGGGTTATCGGATAGTGAGAAATCGAGAAGAAAAAGAAGTCTAAAGTGGAAATCCAGTGAATATATGAAAAAAAAAAAAAGTTAATTACAAGAAAACATCCTTCATAAATATTGATGTTCATATCATAATGTAATCTTTAAAAATTTTACTAGTCAATCGTAATTGAAAACATTGGCCGATGGAATATATATATATATATATAAAAAAAAAAACCTTTTTCAATCGGCATCGGTGATGGCATGAAATTGAACGATCGGCATCGGTCCATCGGCCGAATTTTGCCATTGGTCAATCTTTAGTGAATGTGTGTGTGTGTGTTTGCACTTCTTAAGAGGTTCACCACAGGAATCAGTTATTAAATTATGTGAAATACAGCTCAGTATACAATCATAATAGCAAATACTGTAGTTAATGATTAAGTTAAGGGAACATACTGACAAATTAAAATTAAATTTAAAAAATAATCACTTTTCTGCATTAGAAAGTACGGTGGGCAAAAAAAAAAAAAAAAAAAAAAGAGAGTAAAATTTTGAAAATGAAAATGTAATATTGTGGAAAAGTTGTTCATTACTGTCCTAAGTAAGAATCTGAAATTTGAGGAAAATCAGAAAATATTTTTTGTCAGCAAAAAGGGTCCAAAGTTTTGCAATTTCAGTAAATTATAGGTCTAGAGTAGCGTATAATGAATAAATGAAAAACTTTAAATTTCAAAATGTTGTAGTACAGAAAAATTACTTTTCACTATCTTTAGTAAAAATTTAAAATTTCAGAAAAATATCTCCTGCTGGTTCAAATGGTCCAAATTTTTAACATCTATATTTCATAGAGCACAGTAACTTTCAGAGCACACAAATAATTCGTGTATAGTAAGTTTTTGATAGTAGACCAGGGTGGTCACAAAAAATCGATTTTGAATTTCCCTGGTAATTCCCTGATACTTCCCTGTTTGTCGCATAAATTTCCCTGATAATGTATTTTTATTAGTAAGTTATATTATTACTATAATATATTAGTAAGTATAATAGGAACTTGTCATTAATATAGTTTACAAAATTAAAATTTCTTTAATCAATAATCAAAAATAACTCTTATGCAAAATCAAAACAGATCATACAAATCTTTAGATTCCTACTTTTAAGAATTCAGGTAACACTTATACATAAATTCTATAAGATTAAGAAGGCAAAAATAATTTTTGTCTTCTTAATCTTATGGAATTTATGTATAAGTGTTATCTGAATTCTTACAAATTAGTATTAAATTCAGATACCCTTAATGAAGAAATAACCATTAAAATGAAGGATGGAAAAAGAAATTTGCCAACATATACTTTGAAGATCCTTTAGCATCTTTTAGAAAAAAAAATTACAATTTTTTTTTTTAATTTTTAAGTATTATTAAAAAATAAGCTATTTCATTTAGTGATATACTGAAAATTTTAATAAAGTATTATTAATGAAAAAATAATTATTCAAATGAAGGATGGAAACAAATTTGCAAACAGATTTTCATTACAGATTAAGCACCTTTTAAAAAAAAGTTTGACTAAAAATGTACAATTATTATTAAAAAATAAAAAACTGTTTCGTTTAGTGGTTGGTGTACTGAATATTTTACTTACTAAAATTTACATTAATTTCCTTTTCAGAAATTTTTTCAAAAACAAACACGAACAAACACATCTCATATGAATCCATGACCCACAAATAGGTTAAGAACTCCCTCCAAGGTCCCAGTTCATTGTTAAAGGTATATAAATTATAACAAGTAAAAATAACAGAATAAAACATACACAGCGAAAACCGAAGCTAAACTGATAATTTATTGCGGTTGCCAAAATATTGCTAGTTTATCTATTTTATAGCCAAATAAGTTATTTATAGCCAAATTATGCTATTTATAGCTAAATCTGGCTATTTTTGCTGTTTTCCCTAAAAATTTCCCTGATAATTCCCTGCTCGCGAATTTCCCTTACATTTCCCGATTTTTCCCGGCTGTGACCACCCTGTAGACTCCCTGGAATTCCTTGAGACAAACAGATGGTGCCGGCGAGATGCTAGTCAGGGATTTATACACACCTCTTTAACACCCCTCCAGATTTTTTTTATACCCTCCCCCATTGAGTGTGTCTACTAACACCATGTTGAAACTAGCCAATGACTACAGAAATAAAATTGTCAAAAATACAAAACAGGTTTTCGGACCAATTTTTTCAACTCGCACACTTTTACGAAATTTTTCAGAACAAAATGGAAAATCCAGACTTTTCGAAAATTGCAAAGTTAACAGGAAATAGCAAAGACGACCTACAATTGAGTATAAAATTTACAGAAGAGGAAACATTGAGACACAGAGCAGTCTCCTGATGCTTGCGTGTCGAGTAGAGAGAAAGAAAATGTTTCCCACACTCTCGTTTGTAGTTACACGCCTACTGTTGCTACCTATTGGTACAGCATGTGTTGAAAGGACCTTTTCAACTATGAATCGAATTTTAATATCAGAGAGGTGTCGTCTTCTTCCAGCGCATGAGGACGCCTTGATGAAAATATCAATTGAAGAGCCAAAAATCCTAGATGTAAGGAATGCAATGTAAGAGGAAATTAAAAGAGTTTTTTAAATGCATTGATTCAGCCAATATACAATGTCTTCAGAAAAGAAGATGAAATGACTAAAATATTTCATGATTAGTAAATGTGTTTTTCCTGTTTAGATTAAACTGTCCCATTTGTAGTTAAAAAAAAAAAAGCAGAGGCGCTATTTCAAAAATCTCTTTGTGGGGCAGGTGGCGCTAACTGGCGTGTAACAGTTATATAATCACCACCCCACAACAGATTTTCCCCGTGAAAATTTCCGCCATCAGATGATTCAGATCTATCAGATTTTCCTATGCAATTTTGATTTTGCAATTAATTGCCCGTCGTTGCGCGCTTACTACTGTTATCCAATGCTATTTAATCGCCGTATCACACAGTTGCATGTCAGTGTACTTCCACAAGTGTCCATGGATATTGCTCATGTAATTAAACAGTTTAATTGAACGTCAGTACCTATCTTTAAGCATGTGCATTTGTTTTAATCTCAATTTAGAATGGCCATAACTTGAATTGCTACCACACATTGCAACCTCTAGGCAGAATAATGTAAATAACAATATAAAAAGTAAAAATAATCACACTCCTATAGATCAGTCTCATGATGGTTTCTATGTATCGAATTGAATGACGATAATCAAACAGAAGTAATTGATTCAATCTATTGCTATGCTGAATTAATCGATATATCGGCAAATGAGCTAATAGATATATCGGCTGATTAATTAATCGATACACCAAGTAAATAGTCAATTATTTATAATCCACACCCCCTAAAAATTTTATATAACCCCCAGTTTATGAATACTAGATAAACCCCTGATGCTAGTATAAACAAAACTAAAAGGAGTGTAATCACAGTAGTTTTCAGATTCAGTCTAATACCAAGAGTGAAACAATCCACTTAGTTTGATTTTCATGTTGAATTTAATGCATTCGCTTGAAAGTTATTGAGTTTGTGCTATTGTTCTATGTTTTTCACTAAGCAAGCTACAATGTCATATAGCTACTAAGAAGGCAGTTTCAGTTAACAGCAGGAAAAAAGTCCAGTGCCTAATATTTGGTGCCCCCAAAGAATTCAGTGATACAATTCTGCTGACTCATGAAGAAGTTTTAAAACATCATCTTTGGATTCATCAGTTAATTGAAAGTGAAAGAAACTGACAGCATCGTTGCTGAGCTGGTAGCAGATAAATTGTTAACTTTGTGGGAAAATGCTTCCATTCCAAGCGCGAGCCGTAATCGAGTCGTGAAAAAAATTCAAGATTACAAAGAGAAACGTAAGAGCCTTTTGAAGTCTCATATCAACGAAGAAAAGACACAGAAAGCTACAAATCCCAAATCAAAATCTTCAAATATGATTCTAGATAGTTGTCTGACATATTAGCTTGAAAGTGTGAATTATCAGCTTGCTGCTACTTGAAATCACGGAAGGTACTGGCAAGGGAAAATTGCCTTCCTTAAGAATCAGAGGTGTGTCAGAAAAATGTGTATTGGATCAGTCGATGTTCTTACAACAAAATCAATAAAAAAAAAAAGAGTAGCAAGAAAGATGAAAAAAATTCACTCACATTGCTGAGGAGGCAGAAATACAAATGCCTGGAATGACCTATTTGAACCAATCCATGTCATGTAGTTACACGGATTCTGTTGACATCAGAGAAGAAAATGTTTCTACACCAACAGACTTTGCTGAGTTATCACTCTTGGCCTTAAATAAATTGCAACTTCAAATGAGATTAACCCTTTTTGCATTGGTCCAAGCATCTGACAAATTCGGATTATCGGGAAGAGTTGTTGACATCTGCTACTTTGGAAAATGTACGAATC
Source organism: Dysdera silvatica (assembly GCA_006491805.2). Taxonomy (NCBI): domain Eukaryota; kingdom Metazoa; phylum Arthropoda; class Arachnida; order Araneae; family Dysderidae; genus Dysdera; species Dysdera silvatica. The sequence goes on along the minus strand of QLNU02015360.1, from coordinate 95,767,106 downwards.
ATAACTTCAGAAGATGCATCGATGGTTATCGACAAGAACAAGCTTAGAAGAGAAGGGTAAACAACAAGATTGGCACTTCAAAACCAAAGCAATGACACTGTACTGTGCAGATTATATTTCGATGGTCGTAAAGACAAAACCCTGATCCAAGAAGTGGTAGAAAACAAATATCATCAAAAATCAATCACAGAGGAGCATATCTCATTAGTTCAAGAACTCTGGTCCAAACACCTGGGACACCTCACGCCAAAGTCTGGTTCGGCAGCCAACATCATATCGAGCCTAACTTTATTTATAACGGAGAACAACATCAATATAGATAATTTGATGGCTGTTGGTTGTGATGAAACCAATGTAAATGTCGGTCATAGTGGCAGTGCAATAAGACTCAGAAGAATACTTGAATAGGCTCTTGTAATGGCTTGTGTGCCAACTGCACATAAACTAGTTATTACTTAGACATTTGCTTGAACACCTAGATGGACAAATGACTGGACCTTACACATACGTACTGTGACTGTGATTTAAACATAAACTGAGATAATTTTTTTTTAAATAAGCAATAATTGGAAAACACGACTTACGAGGTTTTAGAAACGACGTTTTTTCACTCTGACCATGAATATATGGAAATTATGGTACAACAACTTACAGAAGAAACAAAAAAGATTTATGAAGCCTGGTGGGGGTACAATCCCATGTCTCTTCTTAACCAATTCACAGTGAGAAGATTAAATGTGCTCGCAGGAAGAGGAATTACAGGTCACCTATAGCTTAGTGGTTAGAGCACTTCTCCGGCAAAGAAGAGACGTGGGATCGTACCCCACCAGGTTTCTGCAAATTCTTTCCTTTAGTTGTTATACAATAACTCTTAAGAATATGGGTAATCATGTATACTAGGAAGTACAAGTCATGTATAGTAAGAAACAAAGATGCAATCCTACAACTAAAGATTTTCGTAATGGTAAATAAGCTTAGTTAAAATTTAATGCACATTATGCAAATGTCTCACAAAATAAATTATTTATTTATCCTATAAAATTCCTAAATACATTATTTGCAATTAGTTTAAAAAATAAACATTCTGAAATCGGAACTTTGACTCACCCTTTAAAGGCTTTGGAAATACAGTAGGGTAACATTTTGTATGGAAACCTTTATCACATAAATTGCATCTTGTGAAACGTTTCTAGAAAAGAAAACTATATATAAAAATATGTAAACACTGTTGGGGTTTATGGAAGAGGCAACCCTAAGAACCACTCAGATCAGACAGAAATATGTAAGACAGGTAGATAATTATAAATAATAACATCACACTGGTAGTGTACATGTATATTTTATTTATGTACCACCTTCCATTAACTGACTCAATGTGCAAGTATAAACAAACACATTAAATTAAAATTCTGTCAGGTACGTTCATGTCTTATGTAAATAGAAATGTTCCGAACATTTTAAAATACTTTAGCTAAATATAAGTGGCCATAATTAAATTTGGCCTATTTAGAGCATCCTGTAACTTACATTATTCATGCAAAAATTAGAATATAGATTATCCGAAGGATGCAGAAAAGGAATTCGTAAAAAAAAAAAAAGGTAGAAAACGTCAACTACAGCCACTTTTCAGCAGAAGGAACTAGGGTTGGCAATTTGACATCAAAAAGGTTTAAACTGGTTAAAACCACCAAAAACTTAAAAGTTTGAGATAAAAGGATTTGGCTTGAAATAAGTGAACCCTACATGTTGTATTATCAATATTCAGTATTTGCATATAATTAGTAACATACGTTAAGCAAATGTTATAATTACAATACAAATGTATTTTTTCTAAAGTATTTCTTTCCTCTAAAAATACTGTAAAAATGGAGAAAAATAAATGCTAGTTACTGTTTTAAATGAATCAAGATATTAAAATTATTCTGAATTTATTGAAAAAAAATCAAAGATGAAAACAAGGTTTCCTGAATTTTTTATTCATTAAAGTTGCACATTTTTTTTAAATATTCTAGTTTGGTGCAGCCATGCAACATTCAGTAGCACATTACAAGTTTTGAGCTTTTCTCAATGTTTAATCGATCACAAAATTTAGAATGAATAATTCTAAAATTGGAAAATATTTTTTCAATAGAAGCTGAACTGGCAATTTGAGACAAAAACATTATTGTTAGTTCTGAAAATTCAGATGTTGCATTATCCTTCTGAAACTTTCACATCTTGAAATGCTTTTCCACCATGCAATAGGATTTGCATGTTACATATCGGCATTGAAGTAAGAGGTGGGGGAAATGGGACTTCTTGGGCTTCAAATGCCATTAAAAGTGGTAAACAATCATAGACTTTTTCAGCAGCAAAAACATTGATCTGTTTTCATTTACTTATCCATGCTAGCCTTCATCCATAGATTTGGGATGGATAAGGTTGACACATTCTTGTAGCATTATGCTCAGGTTGCAAAACACTAGCACCAGTAAAAATGACATTACTGCTGATATATAAAGCATGGTTAAAGTAGTCTCTTCCTCTCTTCCACCAACATGCCTCACGTCAGAGTCATACCCAGTATGGGCTGGTCTTGTTAAATTTTGTTAATATGGCACATAGCCATAAATCAGTTTTCATTAGGTTGGATTAAAATTTTAGTTAGTTACTGTTACGTTAACCACATTGTTATTTCTTGATGGATCTACCAAGTGCAATAGACCTGTGTTCTGTTATTCGCTTCTTTCCATGAATGCACCTAAGTTGAGACATAATATATGATTCGTACATGTTAAAGATAGAACCAGCTAAATTATGAAGTCAGCGTTAAACTTGAACCAATAAGATGTGGTGTAACAACTTAACCTGCCTACAAGGTAAACCAAGAAATATATTGACCTAAAGCTTGTTCCGGTAATTTTTTCACACATGTGGTAGGAGATTGTAAAGAATTTTCTTTTATAAGACTCAGCCATATATGACATGCACCAGCTATTGATGCTGTGTCTGCTTGAAAGGCATCTAGTAAAACAGCTACTGGATTTAGCTGTAGTAGCAAGTCTTTGCACTGGTTGTACAGATTGTAATCTGTTATATACATATATCAAGGTTGGGGTTTTGGATGTCCTAAACTAGTTTTGGACAGGACATGTGTCCGAAACTGGTTTTTACCATCCAAAACTGTATAAAACCTAAAACTGTGAAAATATATGAAAATCAGCTTTCTAAAATTCTATAGACTAAAATAAAAAAATAATAATAGACTAATACAAAAACCTTTGTTTTACATATATATATTACAGAAAGAGAGAATGTGTAAGTTTGTTTTCAATTTTAAACATTGCTATTAGGTGGCTGTCGCAAGAAGCTAAATATTTTGTGTTTGAAACCAATAAATATACACCATAAAAATTTCAAAATCAAATTAGAAAGTTGTGTTTTCAATAAGAAAACTATACTACTACTATTTTTACTACAATGGAAAAACTATTCAGTTTAGAAAATAAAGTTTCATTTACAAATGATACCGTTACTACTGAATAACATTTAAAAGAATATAACATTGATGGTTTTGTTTTAAACAGAAATTCTTCTTTATAGTTGTTTATATAATAATTTCTATGTCTTTAATTGTTGTTTATACAATCATTTCTATGTCTTTAATTTTTGTTTATGTTATCATTTCTATGTCTTTAATTGTTGTTTATATAATCATTTATATTCAAATGATATTTCATTCATTAAAGATTATCTGACATAGCTTACAGGTTAATAAATCAAATAAGTAGGCAATAAACAAAAATACATCTGCTCTTAAAAATTATAAAAAATAATCTGAAAATTCTTCTTTAATTAAAAACATTTTAAGTAAAAATAGATAGCTGGAAACAGGCAGGGTCTTGCACCTGCTGTTTAGGCAAAAGCTACGGGTGTAGCTTTAAGGGGGAACTGGTTTACATGCTTATCAGTTGTTTTCTTACTCCTATCAGCTCATATTGTATCTTGTTCTGTTGCAGTCATTTGATATTTACAGTGCCTGAAACTCAAGAAGAAAATATTATTTTAGTGCGAAAACTGAATTAAAGTTTGAACTGAAAATGAATAAGGGAGGTAGACCACCAGATAGCGCATGGCAGCATTTTCTCCAAGCACAAAAAGTGGGAAAATTAGGAAGTAATAGTTAGTACGCTAAATGCAAATATCGTGGAAATGTTCAACTTGGAAAAGTAGATAGATTGAAAAAACATGTTTTATCTTACAAAGCCAAAAAGACATATAAAGATGAAACTGTAAGTAATACAGATTCTCCAGAAACTGTAGATCATCCTTCATCAAACCTAGAACTGCAAGAACAGAAAGAAAGTGTATTTATGGTATCACCAAAAAAAAAAAAAAAAAAAAGATGACATCTCAACAGTGTTTAGATTTACTTATTTTAAAAACAAGTCACAGAACTGCAGAAAATTTGAATTTACTCATTGCCAATTTTTTTGTTCAAATAATATTGCCTTTACTGCAGTAAAACATCATAATTTCAAAGAATTAGTTTCAGCTCTGCGCCCAGAATATAGTCCACCAAGTTGTAATGCATTAGGAGGAGAACTTTTGGACATAGTGTCTGCAGAAGCTACAAATAGAACCAGGACCCTTATCGAAGGCAAACAAGTCACCCTGGTTGAAGATGGGTGGAATAACATACACAACGATCCAGTTATTGCAACTTGCATTCAGAGTGAGGGGAAATCTTATTTTTTGGATGCAATGGAACCAGGTGCACATACAAAAAATGCACATTACCATAGAGTT
>QLNU02015360.1:95746180-95762218 GCA_006491805.2 Dysdera silvatica | reverse complement strand
ATCTAACAAAAGCATAATACATTCTGCATCCATATGTTGGACTTGGTAATATAAAATCAATTAATATAACTGTGTGTACATAATTCACTTTTCAATTTTAATGTTTTTACATATGGTTATTTATATTGGGGTTTACTTTTATATAGTTTAGCATAAGGAGGTTTTGGACAGTTTCAGACGGGACGGTAAATACCAGGGATTAAACCGTAGCGTCAAAAAGCTTGCCAACCCTGATGTATGACCCTATATATATATACATATACACACATGGTGCTCTCTAAAGTCCGGTGTTTCACAAATAACTTTTAAATGAAGTCTAATAGAGCTGTAAAAGTTAGCTGTTGATATAGTGAAGTGCCCATGGCCGATGAAATGAGATCGACGGCAGCGTCATCTGTGGCGAAATTGGGAAGTTATTGCACCTAATTCTGGAACTAGAGGAGATACAGAAAATTTTTCAATTACAAAGTTGTTAAGCACCAACTAATTAGTAAGAAACGTGTTTTTTTCACCACCTTAATAGGGCAAAATTCGTGATTTAAGAGGTTTTAAAGGTATCCGTCCAGTAACACCATTGTTGGTCAAAATTCCGATTTAACGTCAATTATTAACTTCAATTTTAAAAATTCATGTTAACTTTGATCATTCATTCTTGTAATTCCATAAAACTTCATTCATTATATAAGTACAGATTCATGTTACGTACTACGTACAGTATGGTGGAAAGAATGGTTGTTACTAATGCTCTTGTAGAAATGTTACTATTTTGTGTTATCATGATTATTTGGTATGATGCGGTAGTGACGAAAACCCCATTCTGCCTTAGGAGTACCAGTGGCTTAGTTGGTTAAGGCATTAGCCTGGAAACTAATTGGGTTGTCGTCGCAACCGCATCATACCAAATACAGGGTTCATACGCATTTTGCAAAACAAAAATTAAACAGTTTTTAAGGAGTATTTAAGGACCCCAAAAAATATTTTTAAGGAGTCCACTTTTTTCCAACCACTGATATAATTATTTGTAATAATCATTTTAAATAACTCACCACAAAAACATAGTTTTCGCTACAAGAAATCTTAGATTAACAGGGAAATTTATATGCAACATATTGGGTGCAAAATAACTGCTTTCATCTGATACACAGTTATTAACCAGCCAGTTAAAATTGTAAAACTCCACAAGGAAATAAAACTGAAAATTATAGGCCTACCCAATTACACTTGATAATTTAGTCTAAAATAAGTGTAAAAAATATTATGTATATATGCACAATTTCTGTTACAACACATTATTTAGATTAAATACTAGTAATTTTTCCATATCTGAAAAAAAAATCTTAAAATGAAAGACAATGCAAAGTGCATTCAATTTCTAAAAATTAAACTTCAAACTATTTTTACTGAATGCAATGATATTATATTATTACATAGTTTTTCTGCAAGTAATAAATGCTAAACTGGTTAATGAAGTATAAATTCTCCCTTCCTTACCTCTAAGTTCTATAAGCAATGGAAGCATCAATTTACAAAAAAGGGTTTACTTTTTCAGTTCACTAAGCATATCTTTAATTTTAGCATGAATGTTCACTATTTCTGCAGTTTTTTCTTTGGCAATTCGCCTAAAACTGTTCGACTGGGTAACCAAGTTCAGATTCAATGTTTTTTCTGCCTTTTTCGATAATTTATCTGCAGATGACTGTAGCTCTTCTACAGCCAGTTGCAAATGTAATCTCTTGGTTTTTAAAACCTCTACTTCATTTACATGTTTTTTCTTTTTATCAGATAGCTCTGCATTACTTTTCACACACTGTTCATCAAGGTAATGATGATACTTTTGGCGTGCTCCACAAGCAGAAATTCTTAATTCCGTTGTTATCAGAACCTTCTTTAAACCCCCAGAGCATCTAATTTCATCCAGCACTAATCTTCTGGCGAAATAGGATTCCTCAGAGAAGATTCTCGACTTCAATACGCTTGTTGATAGGGTAACCCCTTTCAATAGTAGCTTGTTCATGAAATATGACAAGTAACAATTTCACAACTGCCCATAATTTATATTTTTTGGTATCTTTGATTTGGTCATATAAAAACTTATCGACATGTCTATCTATTGTATAGGCTAAATGCTTCAAAGTCTAGACGTTTTGTGCAGTGGTATTTAGAAAATCAAGGAATTCAGAAAGTATTGAATCACAATCATCTTCTCTGGCTTTTTTACAGTCTGATAAAATTGAAAGGATGTGTGTCATTTTTTTTATAGCAATTGTTACTTTCTAAAAACATCAAGCATGGATCAATACAGGACATATTTCTCACAATTTTGTACTGAATTGACGATTTTTCAACAAGATTTTTAATCATTGTAAAAATAAATGATTGGCACTCATGCTTTAATTTCATCACTTGTCTTTCCGAGAAGTTTTTCTTAGAGATTAGTTTTTTTAACAATTTGTCTCCAACGAATCCAGTACAAATTTTATTTATAGAAGAATAAGTTTTTGTATCACTAAAGTCGAAATTTGCTAATATAAATGTGGACTACTGTACATTTTCCAGTTTCATTACAAAAAAAGTGTTTAAACACTTCAAGACAAGTGTTTTCAAATCATTTGCTAAAAAAGGTAACATGGGAAAATCGGGTTGATAAACAGCAAGAAATGTCTGTAGTATCTTTGCTACAGAAAGAAAAAAGTTCAGTTTTATAGGCAATAGGACATCTTTTCATGCTTCTGACACAATCAAATATGATTTGTTCTTTGGTTTGGATACCATTTTTTCTCAACAGATAATTTATAATACTTGAAAACTATACATATATAATTAATAGACAGGCCCAGTAGCGTAGCTACCTCTATCTATCTACACCTAGAGGGTGTGCCACAATTCAGAGGGCGTAAATTAGCCTTTAAAAAACAATGACAGTCACTCGCCCCGGGCGGCAAAATATCTCTAGCTATGCCACTGGACGGCCCCTTTCCATCTCAAACATCACGGAGATATAGGCTAAGGCATAGAAGTTTTGAAAGTTAGGAATTTGCAACAATTTACAAGGGAAAAAAAAATTTCATTTTTTGTGCACCGTTAAAATTTTGTTGCGAATCGGAGCTAGTAAAAGGGCGGAAAGATTCAGAATTCTTTTTTTGGAGAGGGGGCGGTTGAGAAACAGCATAGTAAACCAGTGGTTATCAGCAGCAGGTCATTTTACACCATTAAAATTTGCTCCCCATAAAGCGAAATAACTTTCTCATTTTCATCAGCCTGGGCCCTCCTTGGGCTGACATTCTTTAAGTAAAAATGAAAAATATGTACATATTATGTAAAAAATGTATGTATTGTGAGGCGTGGCCACATCTCCCTTGAGAAATTATGAAACGCACCCCTCTTGGGGAAATTTCTGGGTGTGCTACTGGTGTGAAGTGCACAATTTGATAATCGAATCAAACCACATTCGGATGAAAAATTATAAAAGAAAAAATTAGACTTGCCTTTCATATGTATCTTTACTGCAGACTCTCCAATTCCTGAGACATTGAATATCTTGTTGCATAAGTAGTACTTTGCTTTATAGCAATCATCATCGTACATTAATAGCCATTCCTTATATTCGGTGTACTCAATGCACAATTTGTTGAAAATATATTTTCCACCTGGAATTTTGACGCTACTGCTGTTACGTACGATATTTTCTTTGGAAGCTTTCAAACATGTGACTACTAGGGGAACGCTAGCCGAAACAAGGAGGGGGGAAGGAGAAAGAGGATTGGTTAGCCAGTTTGGATGATTGAAACCACATGCATTATGATTCAGGCTAAAATAGGTCCAGGTCACATAAATCCGAAGGGTTGTAAAAGTTTCACATTTTGTTAATCGTATTTGATACCGTGAAGAAAAAAATAAGTAGTTTGTAGGGAGTCCCACATAATATTAAAGAGTATTAAGGGCCCTTAAGTTTTGAAAATGATTATTAAGGAGTTTTTAAGGAGCACATGAATCCTGAAATAATCATAACACAAAACAATAACATTTCTACAACAGCATTAATAACATCAATTTTTTCCACCACACTGTACATAGTATGCAACATGAAATCTGTACTTACATAACGAATGAAGTTTTACGGAATTACATGAACCAATGATTGAAGTTAACATGAATTTTGAAAATTGAAGTTAATGATCGACGTTAAATCAGAATTTTGACCAACACTGGCGTTGCTGCACGGATACCTTTTTAAAACCTCTTAAATCGTGAATTTTGTCCAATTAAAGTGATGAAAAAAAATAGTTTCTTATTAATCAGTTGGTTCTTAACAACTTCGCAATTAAAAATTTTTTGTATCTCCTCTAGTTCCAGAATTTGATGCAATAACTTCCCAATTTTGCCACAGAGGATGCTGCTGTTGATCTCATTCCATCGGCCATGGACACTTTACTATACGCACACCTAACTTTTACAGCTCTACGAGCCTTCGTTCAAAAGTTCTTTGCGAAACACCAGACTGTAGAGAGCACGCTGTATATATATTGTAATAATTTACAAATGTAACAAAATGCAACTTTTTTTTTGGGCCATTGAATATTTTCAGCAGTTTTTAACACAGCATGCACTTAGAATAGTTTTTGTATAGATATTTCAAATGGCGAAGTGAAGTGAAAATCTTTTTTTTTTAAGTAATTTCTGGTGTCTTTATTTAGTTTAAGTACATTTGAGTAATAATATAATAATAATAATTTATTTAAAAGTCAGCAGGTTATAATGAACGCTCAAGCTGAGAGTAAGAGCCACAAAAACACCATACAGAAAGGAAAACTCTAAAATAATTTAAACCTCAGCAAGTTACAATAAAAGCTCACACTGAGCCTATGACCCATAAAGCACTATATAAAGAGCAAAACATTTAAAAAAAAAAGAGACAGGTTATAATTCTCAATAAAGCCCAGCAAGTTACAATAAAAGTTCACACTGAGAGTATGAGCCACAAAACACATAAAAAAAAAAGAAAAAGTGACAGATTGTAATTATCAAGAGCAGCAAAGAACGTGGTAAAAGAGCAACAAGCAATCATTTGGACTGGAAGCAAGTTCCAGATTCTGCCTGTTCTAAAAGTAAAAAAGTGGAAACAAAAGTTTCTTCTTACCACTGGGAGCCTCACATGCATCGAAATACCCTCTAGTATTATGATGGACGAGGAATCACATCATTGTACTGGGGTCAGAAAAAACAGACCCATGAACTAGTTTGTAGAACTTAATATCCCCCAAGAAACTGTGCCACTCCATAGAATGCATACTCGATGCATACAACTAGAAGGCATTCATGATAAGTCAAGCCATGGAGCTCACGGAAGACTCTAGAAAAACGACGAATCAGTGACTCCAGGAGTTTGATGGTATCTACCTCACGAGGACTCCAAACCGGAGAGGAGTACTCAAGAATTGGAAATACATAAGCTTGAAAAGCATGACTGAGAGTAAAACAATGAGTGATAATGTTTTTTAAAAATGTAGTTAAAATTTATTTAAAAATCAAACGTTTTCGGAGGATAATGGATCCTCCTTCTTCAGGATGATTGCAAACAACTTATGAGAAGTTGCCAGACGTTAAATGGGAAATTTACTATGGCTCATGTTACGGTTATCCAAAAACAGAGGTCTCCATATTGAACGAAGTACAGGAGGCGCTTCAAGGTCATTTACAATAAATTTCCTGTTAATGTAAATAAACAACGATTAAACAAAAGTTAAGATCTAAAGTGGATTGCGGTTGAAAGATGATTTCGGCTTCATTGAATAAAAAACTATGATCATGTAAATAACTGTGATTAACAACAGAAGAATTTGAATCAATGGAACCAGGACTTTACTCACTAACGCGTGGTGTTCCTTAACACGTGTGTCAAGGGATTTACGAGTCTGGCCAATATACGTTTTATTACATTCACAAAGAATGGAATAGACACCCTACTGTTTAATTGGGGGGGGGAGGTCTGTCTTTTATTTTAGTTGAGAAAAGTAAATTTTCTGAAATGGTTTGAAAAAATTAAATTCACGTAAAATCTTAGCAATAACTGGAGATGCACCAGGAAAATAAGGAAGGCAAATTGCTGTTTTGTAGTCATTGGTGTTAAGTTGTGCATGATCAACACTCCCAGACCATTCTGAGAATTAGAATTGGAAAGTGCAACATCGCCGGCTGAATACAAACAGCAAGGATTTGAGAACACTAGACTTCATTGACGAAACCTAAAGATGATTAGTTGAGTACTGATCAAGGAAATCACAAGCTAATTGAATTGCATAGTGTGAGTCAAAGAACGAGATAGAAGCGAAAAACCTAAGGTCATTGGTGAACATACAAGAACAAATGGGTCTCAGTATACTAGGGATATTGTGAACCAATATGAGATAAAGGGGCTGGAGGATTGATCCCTGAACCACACCACTGGGCATAGAAGAGCTAGTAGTATAAGACGACCCCACTCTGACATATTGGGAACGGTCAGAGAGAAGCATCACAATAATGCGGACTAAGCCTAGAGGAAGACCGATTGCAATCAGTTTATCAATAAAGATTGAGCACTTAACTTGATCGAAAGCTCTCACAAAATCGATGCAGACATTATCAACACAACGCCCATTTTCACAACAATTGGACCACTCATCAACACACTGTGACAGCTGAATAAGCATAGAACACCCAGGGATAAAACCAAATTGCTCATCAGGGATGACACTCACTGAATCAAGAAAAGGCAGCAGATATTTAAGCATGCATCTCTCAAAGATTTTAGGGGATTTATGTTAACCAGGGAAACTCATGCAAGATGTTTTATTATAAGCATTCAATTTTTTTTTTCATAGCTTTTGACATACAGGTTTTTGATTTGACTGTTTAAACCATGAATAAAACAAATTAAAACTGTTGACTTGCCAACTCTGAAATGAACAGATGAAATGACCAACACTAAACAAAAATAACCTTGTTAACATTTCTTGGTCAATTATTTATGAACATTTTATTGAAACATTTTAAACATGGGTACTATAAACAGAAAAAAAGAATTTGCACACCACCTGTTAAACCTGTACAGAAGGATGTAATGAATGTTACTCAATGTGTACATTACTGTGCAATTGTAAAATCTGAAATCGATGGACAGTGCATTCGACAGCGAATTGCAGGTGGTCCTGTATGATGTCTTGAACATGCAGAGTGACACAGTCCTTCAAATCTGTCGATGCAACAAAACTTCCATGATACACTAAATCCTTCAAATGCCCCCACAACCAGAAATTGCATAGATTGAGATCCAACGAACGTGATGGTCTACAATTAGGAAACCTACGACTAATAATATGCTCATTTGTGAAATGTTTGAGTAAAAAATTCTTTACGCACCATCCTACACATGGAAGTGCACCATACTGAATGACAATGGTAAATGTGAAGCACTGTCATTGCTGCAGTTGTGGCAAAACCAATGACTGTAGCATGTTATGGTACCTCATAGCTTCACAGGGCTATTTGCAGTAACTTCCTCAAAGAAGAATGTCGACGTGAACCTATACTAGACAGTCACTTTAGGAGAATGCAAAGGAATGTCATGGTGCATACATGGATTTTTCTTCGCCCAACTATGACAATTTTGTGTGTTAACTGTCATATTAAAATAGAAATGAGCCTTCTTGTTTCAGAAAATGTTCCATGGCCATGACGCATCAACTTCCGTCCTAGCTAAGGAACGTTAATGTGAGCCATTGTTCCTTGTCCATAGCAAGCAGTGGTGGATCTTGCAAAGAAAAAAATTTTTTTTTTTTTTTTTTTAACGTCTTCCATGCAGTGCTATACGGAAGGTCTAGCTGTCAAGATACTATGTGTGACCTACTGCAACTTGTATCGACTGTTAGACAACAGTTGTCATAACATCTTCATAAACCTACGCAGGGATGTGTTTCCAGCCTCTAGCACAGGGGTGAGCACACATGAGGTGAATGAGAGCTGCATTCCTATTTATTATAAATTATAAAGAGATACACCATAGTTTGGCGCAGTATAGCCCAGATGCTCTTGCGCCATAAAACATCCAAACAAACACACACACCATAGTTACATAGTATTAAATATACAAATTTAATATGATTACATATTGTACCAAAGTCTTAAGTGCTGTATAAAATATACATATGAGAAAATATAATTAAGAGAAAGAAAATACAAAATAATTATTTCAAAATTTAATAACTCCTAGATGGACCTATCGATGCAACCGAAGATTTACTTTTGAAGCGATTACGTACAACTTCTACTCTTCATTAACCGATTCACTTTCTTAGTCAATTTAACAAGATTCATAAAAAAAATTCCTTAAAAAAAAAAGGGGGTGGGAATTTAAATTTTTAACGAGAGCTGCACTTAACGAAGAGCCGCATTTGCCCACCCCTGCTCTAGCATCTTAAATTCCTAATTTCCTAGTCTTTTCAAATCAAGAAACAACATCCCGAACACCTTGTACAGACATTGGTCCACATCATACTTGACATGCCGAATGTCATGCTCAGAAGCATTACTATGGGTTTCGTAAAAAAACAAAAACCCTTTTATAAGGTGCATTCCACTAACGTAATAGTCATCATCATGGAAGAAAACAATGTAATGAAAACTGTGTTTGCAATCCACTTTTGTAGTAAGACCTGTTTTACATAAAACCATCCTTCTGCATGTATTCAAAGCAGTTGGTTCTTGTTTTCCATTGTTCAAACAATGGACATGATATGTGCATGCTTTTCCTATGACTTCATCTACAATGCTTTATGTGTCTAGTAGTTGTTGCAATCAAATCTTAACAATGTTATTTTTGTTTAGTGTTGATCATTTCATCCATTCGTTCTGTTAGAAGACACCCACTAGCAGACGTGCACAAACTATTTTTTATTTTCCTAATTCCTTTTCCCCATCCTCTGGATAGTCTATATACCAATTTTGGTGTCAATCTGCTAAACAGTTTAAGCCTCAGGATGCTTAAAATACAGGGTATGTACGGTATTTGAGGATATAATATGTTCAATGTATAAAAAAAACTTACAATGTATTGTGTCATTTTGTTTAAGAGCTATAACGAGAGGAACCTAAAGTAACTCATGAAATGAAGTGCTGTAATTGCTGCCTTACAAAAAAAAACACAGTGGTTTAGAAATTACTAGGTTCCTGAATGTTGCCGGATCATTTGTCTACAAAGTATGAAAAGAGTTGGAAGCCTTCCGTTGAAAATTTTTACAAGTTTCTAAGCGAAAAAGGCATTCCCAACGTTCTGACATTAACGAGACACCTGAGTTTGTTCGAAATGTTCTGAAAATGATCAATGATGACTCTGCAAAGTAAATGAGGGCCATTGCAAAAGACTTCAAGGTGTCAGAGGGCACAATTCGAATATTGGTACATAAGGACATTTGACACAAGTCGTAGGGAATGAGGAAAGGTCAATTCATGTCTGCACAAACAAAAGAGAATCGTCTGATCCGTTCAAATTGGTTACTCAACCAGGTCAAAAACCCTGAAGAACATGGCATGCTTTGGATTTTCTCTGATGAGAAAAACTCTGATCAAGATCAAAAAATCAATTGCTGAAATGACATATAGTTAGGTTTAGATTCAACTAAAGTTCCCAGAGTTATGAATATCAAATTTTCAGCAACTGTGATGATTTTAGGAGTTGTGAGTAACAACAGACACACATCATGCCACCCTACATCTTTCCATAGGAACTTTGAGTTAATGCTATGGACAACCTTGCAATGCTGCAGAATGGTGTTAAGCCCTGGATAGACAGTGTTCGCAATCGCAGACTGTGTGTGTTTCAACAGGATTCTGCTCCAGTGCATAAAGCTCAAATTACCCAAGAATGGATATTAGAAATTCTCTATAATCATGTGACACACAATTTGTGGCCTCCTAACTCGCCAGATCTTAATCCCCTGGATTATTAGGTGTGGAGAGTTGTTGAAAGAGATTAATAAACATCCACATAACACCAAAGACTCCTTGAAGGCAGCATCTGTCACGATTATATCGGAAATCAATAAAGACCGCTTGATTTATGCCTGCAGACGCTTCCAGGCCTGTATTGAGAAGGTAATTGAGGCTAAATGTGATTTTATTGACTAAACTTATTACACAGGTTTTGCTTATTATGTATATCAAGGTGCATGTGAATAAAGTTGACTTTGGACGAGATATGATTATTTTTCTAAATTAACATAAATGTCCTCAAATATCTTATGCATCCTGCAGGCCAAGTTCAATTATGATCACCTTGAGTATCTATTTTTCTGATGAGAAGGACAACAAACAACCAGAGTTAGAGTTTTGGCAGGCTCATGCTGTTTTCTCTCATTTTTGTACATTTTTCTCATTTTTGTATATTCCAATATACATATACAGGGTTAGCGGAATTAAAGTTTCTCTACTTAGAGGGCTCTGGAAGTCATTCTAAGAGTCCAAAAGGGTAGAAATTTGGAAAACAGACATTTCAAACAATATACTCGTTGTTTTTTTTTAAAAAAAAGCACTACAAAAATTGCCAATGGGTGGCCCTATAGTAATACAAATCGCTAGGAATGTCTACTGTTCAACATGACATCCACTGTTGTCAAGAATGTGTTCTATTTTAAAAACTTCATCATTTGGTTGATTAGTTGTGTTTTTATATGGGGCAAGGACACAGAGGGTCATTCTGTGCCAACTACATAATTTGCCACAGTAGAATGCATAAAGTTTTGAAATTAACAAAATATAACATCTAATATTGTCTTTCAGTTCTGACAAAGTTTGACATCTCTCCCGATAGATTTGGTACATCAAAAGACCCATAATCAAAAGTCACGTGGAGTGAGATCAGGTGATTTGAGTTGCCAAGTTGCCTTGAACAAATGGCCAACAACCCTTTTGTCCATAAAATGCTAAACTTTCATTACCACATGGAGACTGATTTGCCAAATCCATAATAGCCATGGCCAAATCTTCAATGCCAGAAGAGTACACTTGTTTTCAACCTCAACCTAATACAATTCCAAGCTATCATATTGCTTAAAATTTAGCCATAATTTTATGAACAGCATGAAAAGACATTGGTTTATGCCTTAAAAGTTTTAAATACCAGAATTCTCTTACAGCTGCATTACTGTTGTTCTGGTAGTACAATTTCACCAAGTGCGCTTTTCCCCATTAACGTCGACATTACTCATAAAGACACAGGTGATCTATTAATGTTTTTGAAGACTGTTTTTCTTTGGTGCTTCATTTTTTATTCCGTTTAAAAAGTATGTATGACTATATACAGGGTATTCATAAACTGTTTTGACAAAATAAGAGAGGTGATAGTACCCATAAGAGCAAACAATATTCGCAATAGAGCCTAGGTTCACAAACCACTCACAACGCCAGTTCTAAAACCATCCAGCATACACAAATAATAGAAAACCAGTACCTAAGAAGTGCAAAATGCAATGTCCTAATCATCTACGCATTTGATTAGCTGACCTGAATTATGTCTGGTTCTTCTCATGCACTGGTTGTCACTATTTGTGTTGTCAGATGGTTTTAGACCTGGTGCTGTGGGTGGTTTGCGACTCTAGGTTCTATGGTGAATATCGTTAGTCTTGATGGGTACTATCACTTGGAGTTGAACATAGATTAATGGCAGCCTAAATGTTACCATTATATCACCGCAGGACAGTGGATCTACATTCTCCCAAGGAATCCACTCTTAAAGCCTGTAGAGAACCACCCCAAACTACAAAGAGCAGTTGATAAGTTTTCCCTTTTTTCGGGCACTGTTAAGAGTCAAACCAGAATCAATGGCATTATGATGAATGCGCTACACAGATTAAAGGCCTTATCTGTGACAAGACTGGTAGCTCAATGTGTCTTTCAAATCACAGTAAGTTTACAAACCACCACCCTCATTGAAAATAAAATTCATCCCAGTAGATCCACACGCTAGAATGATAGCTACTGGAACTCTAATCTCGGTATGAAATTGGAGGTTGAAATAAAGACTTTTAAGAAAACAAATTTAAATTTATTCATATCAAACATGAAATGCACAATTACCCAACAATTCTATATAAAATATATTGCATATCTACCAGGGATATTTTACAAAAAGCGTATTTTATACACTTATTTTCATTTAAAATTAAGCCAATTTTTCCATACTTAATTTTTGAAAATTACTTTTATAGAAGTATAACTCGTTTTGTTTGCATTTTATGATGTAAGGAAAGCTCCAATTATTCTACACCAAGACCTTTTCAGAGAAAATCAAACTCTTGTCACCACAGGAATCAAACTCCGAACTGTGGAGAAGTCGAAAAAGCCTGGAAGCACTGGGCACCAGCAGCGATCAAACCTTGATTTTTAACATGGAAGATAAATGTATTGCTTCTAAATTATTGTAAGCTTATAATGGTGTAACATTTTACTTATAGAACAACATTAATAGCTAGTTATTGAAATAGCAAGTAAGTATGCCCAAGGTGACAAATTCAGCATTTGTGTGTAAGAAATTAAAATACTGATTTTTTAAAATTAATTTCTATATAAAAGGTTTTTTTAAAATCTCTTTTCACCACCCGAACTAAACCCAAGGGAACTTTTATAAATACATACATATTCTGCATTTGGGGGGCTAGTATGGAGAAGGTTGCATACAAAGACCCCAGAGGGATAAGTTTGACTCCAGTTATTTCATCAGAAGGTTTTGACTGAGGAAATTTGAGCGTTGATGCCAGTTAGCTAGAGATAAAGCATCCAGGGATAAAATACTAGACAGTGACAATAAGAAAACAGTTGTTAGCGGTTGATGCTGCGGTTTTACAACAGTGGCTTACATGACATCGTTCGCAAATGCATTATGCAGACGTGAAAGCCACGGCACGAGAGCCGGACATAACATTGTGAGGTTACAGTTACATGATTGCTGTGTCATGAGCAGTGACCTATTCGATTGAAAGATAGAGACAAAATCTTGTGTTCCCCATTTGA
Organism: Dysdera silvatica; assembly: GCA_006491805.2. Classification (NCBI taxonomy): domain Eukaryota; kingdom Metazoa; phylum Arthropoda; class Arachnida; order Araneae; family Dysderidae; genus Dysdera; species Dysdera silvatica. The sequence goes on along the minus strand of QLNU02015360.1, from coordinate 95,749,177 downwards.
GGAATGATTTTCTATGTATTGTGATTGGTCGGTCAGTTGATGACACTAGTTTAGGACTTTTTATTAGTAGGCGGTTTAAGAGCAATACTAGATATCAGACTGTCACAAATGCTTTTAAATACATCTGTTCTAGCCACCTGTTCGTTACCTCACAATGAAATGGGATTTCTCGTCTGTATGCGAGAGACGAGTTCCCAATGAGATTGGCATCAGCTTTTATGTACTAGAAGAGCGGTACAGCTGTATCTGCTGGCTGTGAGAAGTTTTTTGCCTGCAAGATATGCTGTGATAGTGCGGGAAGGATGACCACTGCATGCATGCATACATACATACACACACACACACACACACACATATATATATATATATAGCACCTCCCCAGCTTGCTCACAACTAAAACTTTATCATATAAGCAATGCAAATAGATAAATACTTGTACCTAAATAAAATTTGAAAGAGCTATACTTAAACAGTTAAAATCATGAACAATTATCATTTATAAAATAATAGTGCAGTCAAAAAAAGTTTCACACCACTGTTTTAGAACATAAAAATATTAGTTTTTGAAATTTATATATAACGAGTTGTAGTTTCACAAAGTTATTACATTTAACAAAAAATATCTGTACACTGTATTTGCATTGCGATTCAATGTATATTTAAAATTGAAGTAAATTCATACGTTCTCAATTTTTCCACCACATAATAAACACATTTTACATCTGAGGCACTGCCATGAATTAGTTTTTAATTCTTCAGCAACATCAGCAGATAACTCCAGGCATGAAGGGTGACCTAAATTATATGTAAAAGAACACCAATTAGAGAAGTTTTAATAATTGAAAAAAAAGGGGTAAAGGAGGGTTGTATTAAATAGTATATGGTTTTATGAGTATGCTTGATTTTTATAGTAGTTAGATAAGTTAAATTTTCTACATATGCATAAAATGAGTCACTTAAAATGAATTCCTACTTTGCTTGTTTTAAAGAAAAAAAAGAATACCATTGATAAATTGTATATAAAGTTAAGTCTTGAAAACTGAATTTAAAACTTACATTCTGTTGAAAAAAAACTTGATGCGTTCATAAAAAATAGGATGAGGACTATAAATTCAGCATGCACAGAGCTCGGCCCAGCCAACAGCTCCAAAAATAATGAAAACAGTGATGAAATTTTGTAAAAAAATGACCAAATAGCGACTAAAAATTTAAAACATAATTAAATAGTAACGACCTAAACAACAATGCATACACAGGGTTGCAATGCATCTCTGGGTAAAAAAAAAAAAAATCAACGACTTTTCCATGACTATAAACTAAAAACATTTCGGGGCCGTAGAAACAATTCATGTTCACTTGAAATATAATTTTGACTCCCAGTATTAAATTAAATTCACAAATAAAAATGAAATATTAATTTTGACATGTATTCCACTGCAAAATATATAAAATGATCAAAATCATCAAATTATTTTGAATTATCCTATATTAGAATAAACATGCAGATACATTAAAGATTAATATTTACACCTTGTAATATATGAAAACATTGCTTAAAAAATATTCACACACTAATGTTTAGTTTTGCAATTTTCATGGATCTGCATTTGCACATTCAAAATTTGAATCTTCTTTTTGGATACAATTTTATATAAATCATTTGATTTTGAAATTGATGTGAAGTCGCGGTTAGTTTCTGATTTAACCGCAAAACTGTCTGCAGATTTTTCGAGTTCTAAACCAGATTCTAAATGTTTCAGCTATTTCTTTAACCCAGGGTTTGAAAAATACCGTGTGGGTTACAACGTCGCATGTGTGAGACAAAGTGTCCAAATCCAAAGTGATCATATCAGAGATGTCAACCTGAGAAAGTAGTCATCAGTAAAAAAGTCAAGAATTTTCAGCAGTTTTCAGTAAAAAAGCAAAGAATTTTCAGTAAAAAAAAAAGTCAAGAATTTTCAGCAGTTTTCAGTAAACCTACACACTTTTATTTCCTGAAAAAAGATTTTTTATAAGCAAAACACCTGCATTGTTATAGAGCAATATGTGTAACCCCCTTGAAACAACATGAAAATATTCCTGATAATGTGACTCAACTGCGTATGTTTATGTACGTACAAAATGATCACACTCTCACCAATACCATTTGTATCAGGTTCGTAACAGGAGAAATGACCTTTTGTATTAGTTTAATAGAAACAAAAATGGTTTTCGGTATTGGTTTTGTAGGAAAAAATAAAATTTACATAAGTTTTATAGAAGAGAAAGGTTTTCACACCAGTTTTGTAGAAAATAAACACCACAGTTTTATTTTGTATAGGAAAATTGGTTTTCATATGAGTTTTGTAGTGCATAAAAAAATAATTTACTCAAGTAAATGCACACAATGAAAAGGAAAAGTCGAAAGTTCCCCTGAAAAAGTAAACCTCCGTAATTTGAAACCTCTTCCCTATTCTTGAGAAGCTAAAATCGTTAAAATATGCAAATTAGCTTCTGTCAAAAAAAACAACTGCCCACTGTCTACTGCAGACGTATTATTTCTTTGGATGGAAATTTGTAGGTGCAAAGTGCGACTAATGACCGCTAAGTTTGTACCCTCCAGTAGGTGGTGTATCAGGGCAAAATTCCTCTATTTTGATGGAAAAATACTAAACATCACTGTTTTTTAAATTTTAAAATTTGTCACTCATATTCCAAAATACCAAGACCTTACCCTATAGTATGTTTAATTAATTTATTGCTCAACAAAGTGAAAAAGCCTTTTTCTAACAAAACCAGAATATGACGTGACAAGTAAGATATTAGGAAGGTAAAAACTACATCAAAATGGATGACTTATTTGACTGTACAGAGGATTTTCCAGATTATTGAATCTCATGTAAGGCTTTAATTTTTATATTAATACAATTTGATTGTGTGGTTCATCAGAAAAATTACTTGTTTTGTAGTTTAGTTACATGTTATTTGTTGTAAGGAAATTTTAATTGTTATCGTGGC
>QLNU02015360.1:95710062-95737209 GCA_006491805.2 Dysdera silvatica | reverse complement strand
CTCCCCTTGTATTGCCAATGGCGCCAACATCCTGCCCGCCGCAACTTCCTTTCTGGATGCCGCCATGATCGATTCACATTTTGTGAACCTGAAATTTTCATAAATGTATTAAAAAGGACTTACCTGTTTTGGGAAGTTTTTGTAATAAAAGTTTTTGGAAATTTTTAAAACAACCTTTTCTCCACGAACAGTCGATAAAGATTAACACAACAGGTTTTTTTTTTTTAAATCATTCTGTTTTTCCATTTTCACTCTTGTAAGCTTTTCCAATAAAACAGGTCGCACTGCCTGGATTATCTGATATTTTTATCAAGCAGGGTTTTTATTGATCGAAAAGAGGTAGTATTACCTCTTCTCGATTTTTGTCCAGAGATTTTTGTGACCTAGTAAGTACTGCGTCACAAAAATATCTGGAAAACCTCTTTCAATTCCAGCCTATGAAAAAAAAAAAGAATTCAGAAAAATGACACCTGGGGTGTCATGTTTGGCAGCCTGTATCTTGGGCCAGGAATTCTTTTGAATGAAACAAAGAAAAACAGGTTTCTTACTTTTTTCTGAATTTTAACATATATTAAATTTAAAAACATCTGAGACTATGAAGGTAGCCCTCCTGCCTGCATTGACATGAAATATGCCTAAAGTTTATTTTATACACGCATGATTTTAAATCAGACGAGAACTTTTATACAAGTTTAGAATAGAAAATTTTCTGCTTCTAAATTCTCCTATGTCAAAGCTTTAGTTAGAACTATAATTTTAGATAAAAAAAAAAAAAATCTTTATTGAAGCTTCCTATAACTTTTCTCTTTAATGTGGAAAGCTTTGATATCAGTCATATTTGATGCAACTTAACGGGGAATTACTAATTAAAATCAAGACCCCCAATATTCTTACATTTTAAAAACTTTCTATAACCTTGAGAATTTGTTACTTAAGCAAAATATATTCTATGGAAAACAACTTTTCTGTTTTTAAAATATACTGGCTTTTGTAAAAATTTTGTATGAATGACATCTTGGCAATGTAATTAGATGACTCACATTATTAAGCTGTGTAATCATTTACATCAACAAAACCTGAATAACAATAAATCATTTGCAATAGTATCAACCATCAAGATTTGCTAATTTTATATTTTTTAGTTTTTGGAAGCTCTTTTATTTCCCCAATTTTCCCATAACTAGTTTCAGAAAGTAGGCTATCCAACAACAAACTATTATCTGAGATCAGATGGCATGTAAAAATCAAATTAAGTTAAAACTTAGTCTATGAAAGTTATTAGACCTGACTAATGCTTATAAACCTAAAATTATAACTTTAAGTTTCATTGTCACTAATGAAAGTAACCAATAGGACAAAAAAAATACAAAAATATAATCATTTCATCATCTCTGATTTCAGATGGTTCTGTGAGTAATGTTAACAAGTAAAATTTATAGCCAACCAAGCAGCTTCATAATCTGAAATTATAATGTTCTTACAAACATTTTTAAATTTCACCACTTGATTCTATTGAGATTTATAAAAATATTCTTAACAATTACAAAAACCTACACCAACGCCATTTCCAAAAACAACCTACCTGTATGTAAACACGAAGTCGGAAATCGTTCCATAATCAGTCTATTAAAAACGAATCGCATGAAACTCTGTATTATACTGATTACCAACAGAGAGAATTCATTATAATTAGACTAAAATAATCACTTAATGATTAAATTAAATAACTAAAGGTACCGATTGATTCAATTACGTAGGATTACCCAATACCTTGACAACTCGATCGCTGACAGAAGTCAACGATAGTAGGAATAATTTATGAAATTTTAAAAATCGAAGAGTAAAGAACATACGTACTTTAAATGACATCTACCGACGCTAGTTCTAGTTCCAAATTTCTATAAAAAAACGGAATAAAATGCTGGATACATGTAAAGACACCCAAACAAAAGATTAAAACGTAAATATGGCCGCAGAAAACAACAGCTATCTCGGTGGTCAAAGCCCTATACCACTATATTCATGAACACTTTACACAATCCATCCGGATCCGTACATTATATAAATATTTTTAAACGTTTGTTATATGAAAATAAATTCAAAAATAACATTAAAAATTCCAAATTATAACCCGGCCTTTCTTACGAGATTTAACGACATATCAACCCCGGATGCTGAGCAAACGATTATTGAAATCTTAAATATGATTGGTTAATTTTTTATGACAAATTTGCTTTTTATGTTCGTGTGTGTGTGTGCGCGCGCGAGACCCACATATATATGTGTGTAGCGTGGAATGGGGTTTTGACTTATTCTTTTGAAAATTTATTGGTACTCCTTTTTCAGTAAATGATCGCACATGAAAGGTGAATTATAACTTTCTACCGAAAAGTTTGATTATCGTGACTACTGTGAAGTATTGAATTAGGACTGTCAGATTTTTTTTAGATCGCAATGAAATATACAAAATATCTTACTATAGTGCCAGTGTTATCAATCTAATTTGAAATTTGATATTCATTATCATTGCTTAAAATCGATAATTTATATATGTTAATGTACCTGTAAACGCTGTTATTAAGTTAACGCTCGTTCCCAAAAGTGCGAACTATTTTTAAGGTAACTAAGATACAGGTTTAAAGGTTGTTAATCGTCAACCATCACTAAAAGAATGACAGACGTTGACAAATAAATTTAAAATAAATTATTCATAAATTATAAAGCCTGAGTATTAGATCTAACTTTATAGGGAACTTTTCCTTACGCCGGATTTTAGCGGAGTGACTAAAAGGTTAAGTGTGTTCATATTGAAATAAATTTGAATTTTATCAATGTTAATCCAATTATCAATTGAACATGTGAAAAATACTATCAACGACTTGAAAAGACTTTTCCTTGACATAGAGTTTAAGCTTTACTGTTCTCTACCCTGTACATTTAGGTAAATTTTTCATGGAGTTAAGAACTCCGTGAAAAGAGCGTTACCCATTTTTAACGTTTTTTCAGAGTGAAGCCTCTTTTGCTAGATCAGCTCCAACCTATTAGATAAGGGAAGAAATTCTCTATTTTTAGAAGAAAAAATTGCGTGAATTCGATTGCACAAAGTTTATTTTTTCATTTATTTCTTGTATAGAGACAGAGGCGGCCCTAGAATTTGCTAGTCCCAAGTTCAAGATAGGTTGAATGGTTGATAGGGCCATCCAGCGCCTTTCTTTTTATTGGTCAATTTTGACACACCCTTTTGACGTCATCGGTGCGGAGCCTTAGGCCATATAAAGGGGTCCTGTTCAATTCGCCGACAGGGTTGTTTCGCCGACAGGTCATTTCACGGACAGGTTTTTTCGCCGACGGGTTATTTCGCCGACAGATCATTTAGCCGACAGGTCATTCAGCATAATATACAGCTGTCATTGTCTGGTCATTAGTCATAATATCCAGCTGGTCACTGTAATTGGTGATCGTTATGATCAATTTTCACCGCATGTTTATGGATTTGGTAGAGGAAATTTCCTTAATTCCCACCCGCCCCGTGGATCCGCCACTGCTACAAATATTATTTCCATAGAAAAGGAACATTTGCCATAAAAAACGCAAAACAATTACAAAACACTAATTTTTTTTTAAGGTAAATTAAAATAGATGAGGATTAATGTAATTGAAGTGATTACTTTTTTATTATTAATTTTATTTATTTTGATTTTTTTATACTGAACCTCTAAATAACAGCCACCTCCGAAAGACTGCACACAGACCCATTCTTTAACGTTTAAATGAAAAAATGTTTTTATGGGGCGTAGCAATTCAAAAATTATGGGGGGGGGGTTCAATTGTAGTTTCGTCCACTGTTTAAACATTGGATGAAAAAGTGAACCACGAGGTCAACATATGGAGACACACAATGGAACACACGATGAACTTGAAATTTCGCAATTGAAATGCAGTGCTGAAGTTGAAAATAATATAAAGTATTATTTAACACAAGAAGAAAATACGACTTTTACTTCGAGTAAGGACTGTATCGCCGTTTTAAATAAATTCCCTTCTAAAAATTCTCTTTTACCTTTAATTAGAGTTAGTGTTAAAGTATTTTTTGATCAATTGTTTAATAACAAATTGTTATTTCGACACTGGCCTAAGGTTTAAAAATACGACGTTTCGGGAGCCAACTGCTCCCTTTGTCAAGTGAAGGCATAAATTCTGCCTTCACTTGACAAAGGGAGCAGTTGGCTCCCGAAACGTCGTGTTTTTAAACCTTACGCCAGTGTCAAAATAACTGTTTGTTATGGAATCTCCTGATGAAACTCTGTATTGTTTCAATCATTCAAACCATTTTATAAAACTGAAGAACTAGATGTTGAACAAATTAATATGCATTTTAAATATATCATTGAAAACTTAGAAATAGATTATTTAAAACTTCTACTAATTCTGAAAATGTGAATATTGACTATGATAAATTAGCAAAAAGTCATATGCTTACTTAATGAGTATGGTTCGCAATTAAAGTTTGAAAAGTTATTGATTTTAAATATTTTAATTTAGCAATTGCAACTGCCAAATTTATTAAATGAGAGATACAGATTTTCTTCAAGCCTTTTGAAATTACCTTTTAATATGTACCTAATTTCATCTACTTGCTATCGTGCAATTAGAAAACCAAGTTGTTAATTCTTCTCCATCCCAGTAACTTGGGAAAGATGGCTACCAACATCAACATAGAGTTTTTAAAATTATTGGGGGCCCCAAGCACATATTTTGTACATTTATACATTACAGTATATGTAAAATTGCAATTTATTTCAAATTATTGGAGGGGCTTGGGCCCCACGGGCCCATATAACTCCACGCCTATGGCTGCCAAGCTAAATATTTGTGATGGAACGTTTCATGTTCGAAATAAGTATTCTGAAAAGAAATTAATCAATCTAAGTCCATTTGAAAAGTATGTAAATTTATTAATGGGTGAAATCTATATCTCTCTTGAGTTGGTATTTAAGGATGGTAAATTAGTTGGATCTTGTGTAACACAATCAGAAACCCTTATTAAAGCAGCACAAGTGTTTTCCTTAACATCTGCATTTGGTAACTACATAGATCTAATTGCAATTTTGCCGGTCAGTATTAATTCTAGAGACTTTTGTATACAACAATATTTTATATTTCACTTCACAGTTTTTTTTATCTTACATAACAAATTAACTGCTATGAAAATTCGAAGTCGAATAATTAGGTGATGTTGCACTTTAACCATTATATAATATGGATGAATAACCCGTTATTAATAAATACCTTTTCAATGATATTTTAGTGCTCTTAATAAAAGCAAGCCAAATAGCAAAACATTCTTCAAAATGACGCCTCTGTGAATCATGAATAGTTGCCGTGGAAATGTTTGTGTGAAATGTTTGTGGTAACGGAAATCACTCATTTACGATGCGAACAGAAGGAAAAAAACACATACTAAATACATTAATAACCTGTTCTGTGAAATAATTGAATTCTGCCTTTTCTCCCTTTTCCATGCAATTAGATGCAAAACAATATCGAATCATGATCGTTTTAAAATACTAGGAAAATGGGGAGACGCTTGCTAGGAAGGAGGAGGAGAAGTCTTTTGTTCACGTGACCAATGACATGGTTAACCCCATGTCATGCAGAGCCGCTCGGGGAGCAGCCGTTAACATTTGGCACTGTGTCTATTGTTTATATAGTCTAAGTGCGGAACTAATATATGCTGTTAATATACATGCATAGAAAGATTAGATTCACGTTCTGAAAAGTTTTCTCACCGTATTGTTTCTTAATTTTCATTCAAATAAGAGCATTATCTGTTTTTGCATATATTATAGCAACAGGTTTTTTTAATTTTATCAAGCCACGGACCCTTTTAAATCCAGAATTATGGTCGATAGACCCCAAGACACATAAAACCAACATTTTTTTTATGATTTTTCTGGAATTGAGAATACCTAAAAGAAAAAATATTCAAGCTGCTGAAGCAGGCCCTTAACTAGATGTTTGTTACGGTGGGAGTAGGGGGGGCTTGGAAAGGTACAAGGGATTAAAATTCGTTAATATTGATGAATGTATTTTATTATATATTTAATACTGAATATCCAAGGAGACTAATATATTTAACGTTAATGAATAAATTTCTTAATGTAAATTTTGCATTGAAAATTTAGAGAGGTATACTAATATTTGCAATTTACCTTATCATTATTATAGAGTAGATGAAGACTCAAACCTCTTGTAAAAATGTACACAAATGCACTATAAATCTATTTTGAATATATTTTTAATGTCCTAAGAATAATTTTCATTGTCATGTAAAATTTCATACAAAAAAAGAATTAAAATAAAATTCCACAACAATTTATTTTGAAACATAATAATAATAATAATAATAATAAAAAAACCAAAAATATTTTTAGGGGGCTGAGATCCCTGACCAGTTCCGTATTTATAAATGGGTACATTGGAAACTTGCCCAAGGTGATAAATTTCTAGGGCCGCAAAAGGCGGCGGATTTTTTTTAATTGAAATTTATTTACCATAAATTTCTGTTGATCAGTTATCCACGAGAAGGGGCCTTCCACCATTTTTTTTAAATCTGAAAAATTGCGTGAAATAACCCCCGCCTTCCAAGGGGCGTGCGCCCCCTGAGAATAATAAATTTACATTAAAAATGATTATTTTCAAGTAAAAAATAAAACTAACAAGTGAAATTTTCAAGCTTTGTGGCCACTCTGAAATTTTGCTCTGCACCTGCCCTTCCTCCTCTTCTCCCAATATCCAAAAAATCGTCGTGAAATAAACTAAATTTATTTTAAAAAATATCGTTATTTTATCTTATAACAATGTATATAAAGCAGGCTGCTCATAAATGCCGTCCTTTCCCTATCCTCCGCGATTTTTTGTTGCATTAGAGGAGGCGGAATGACAGAATTTTATTTGTTTTTTCTAGTACAGCGAGAGGGAGCATGGGCGTAGCAATCTTCGAAGCCTGGGGAGCTAATTTTTTTCTAGGGTGGGGCTAACCCATTTTCTATGGGGGTTAACTCTATACCCTAGTACTTAGCAGAAACCTTCTAGAGGGGTTAGATCTTCTCTAGGGAGTTTCCTCCCAGTCCCCTGATTACGTCAATGAAAGGGGCGCCAAAAATCGTTGTTCCCAGGGTGCCCCGTAACCTAAATCCGGCACTGACCTTAGCCACAGGCTAATTACGGCTCTGTTCTTAAGTGAATTAAAAATCGAGAAATTCATGCAAAAGCAAATGTTTTACTAATTATCAAAATAATACAAAAGGACACATAATATTACATACAGCAGAATTCAGACACTTACATTAAAAGATACAATATATAAGATAATAATCATTGAGCTCAGAAAGCGTCCGGGTAAGGGAAAATGTAAATTTAGAAAATGACTTTGAAAAAGCAATTAAAATTATGTTTTACGGTGAAAAGAAGCGTTACTCTTTCCATTACGACAGCAATTTGTAAACGCACACCACGGAATTAAAACAGTTGCAAAATAAACAAAGAAGTAATGAATAATACTAACAACTAACAGAGTAAATAAGCAACAAAAGACACTAACAAATATTAAAAATTAAACGAAATTGGAAAACAGAGGAACGCAAATCGAAACACACGTTTGAGAGGCAAAGCAGAAATAAATAGTCGCACCAATCGTACCAATGACGTCACAATCTTCCTCCCCTACACGGCAAAGTGAACTCGTTCACCCGATATGGACTTGCGAGCCGTTAGCGGCAACACCGTTATAAGATGAACCACTATTCTGTGCATGAGTGTGGACTTCAGTAAATTTTCACATTAAGTGCCATACTGTCAATTCGGTGCATTTTTCTTTATTTTCAACTCTTATTTTTTAATATTCAACTTGGAGAAAAGGCAGTTTAGGAATTAAGTTGCTTATTAAGGTGCAGAACGAAATCTGTCTTTCAATTATAACCGTCTCATATTAACTCGTGTGAAAATATCATAAAGCGTATTTTTATTTTATGATATGGATTTTTTTCCGTTGTTGAGAATACATTGTTTTCACGTATGTTACATAGTGGATATTTTTATGTATTTTCGACAATTGTTGGGGTGGAAATATAAAGTTTGTTTTTTTATAGTATTATAAATAACGGATTTTATTGAAGTGCAGCCCACAGTTGTCGCATGTAAAATTAAAATTTTACCTTAGTTTTACCCATCTTACTGGGAGGCGTGAGGTCACTTAATTCTGAAAGATGAATTTTTGGATATGCCTTCGCAAGCACGAGTGATTTGCGCATATTTTTTTAATAGCTAATTTCTGCATTTCAATATTTTGCTTTACGACAGCAGCAGTGCCGTAGCTGAGGGCGAGCCAGGTCCGTCCGTATATATTTTGGGCCCATTCATTTCTTTAAAGTATACACCGTTACCGCAGAGTAACATATAGATCAACGTCAAAAAAAGCATATATATTGGCCTTGCCAAAATTTTGGTTGGCCCTACCAATTACATTAAGCTAGCTACGGCACTGGACAACAGTAGCAGAAATGTTTGTGGAAGTGGCATAAAAGTCAGTCACTGTACCTGAGGATGGTTCAGTTATCGTTTCCGAAAGAAGCGTTTCTTTCATAGCTGTAGTATTGGAATTATTCGAAACAGCAACGGATTAACAATTGGCCATGAAAAGGGCCGTCATGGAAAGTCGTCACGTACAGTATGGTGAAAAATTTGTTATTAATGCTCTTGTAGAAATGTTACTATTTTGTGTTATCATGATTATTTGGTATGATGCGGTAGTGACGACAACCCAATTAGTTTCCAGGCTAATGCCTTAACCAACTACGCCACTGGTACGCCTATGGCAGAATGGGGTTGTCGTCACTACCGCATCATCATTCCAAATAATCATGATAACACAAAAAATATTTCTACAACGGAATTAATAACATCGATTTTTTCCACCATACTGCATATAGTACGTAACGTGCCATCTGCACTTATATAATGAATGAAGTTTTACGGAATTACATGAATGAATGATTGAAGTTAACATGAATTTTGAAAATTGAAGTTAATGATTGATGTTAAATTGGAATTTTGACCAACAATGGCGTTTGCTGGACGGATACTTTAAAAACCTCTTAAATCACGAATTTTGCCCTATTAAGGTGGTGAAAAATAAAGGGCACCAATGTTCATCTCATCTTATAGCGTATAGTCATTTTACTATACCAATACCCAATTTCCGTTGCAAAATCTATCTTGGTTCAAAAGTCATTGGCCGCATTCGAACTTTCCTAGGAACTCTGTATATAAAATTTATTTTAATGTAAATTCATAAACTATTCAGAGGCCACCAGAGCCGGGTAAAATACATAGAAATATGTATTTTCGATACAAAATGCAAAATGTATTTTAAAATACTTTTCGAAAATACAAATTATATTTGCCGAAAGTTTTTTTTTATCTGTCTTTAATGCAATTAAGTAGCCTAAGTTAGATTTAATAATTCCATTATTTTAACTATATCATCATAATTTCATAGTGTTGTACAACTTTCAACAAGAAGGACACAGGTTCTTTTATAATTGATATTTAATACATAAAAGTGGCACGTGATCAATACATACAAGCATCGCAATTAAATAGAAGCAAGTTATATACAAATTTTTATGGTGCAGTTATTTAAAATAATTAAAACGATAACATCGCTGATAGCTATTTCGATAGTGTTAAACAGCTATCACAGCTTAAACAGAAGCCGCCATTCGCTCTGACGACGGTAGCTGTTTAACGCTATCGAAATAGCTATCAGATATGTTATCATTTTAACGATTTTAAATAACTGCACCATAAAAATTTGTATTTGATTTGCTTCTATTGATTAGTACAGTATGTCGCCATTAAACCATTTATCGCAATTAAAATTCATCCACTAGCTTGGTCGTGACTGTACTAAAACTTGCAACCAAATTACTTTAACAAAACGGGCTCTTCCAATCTATATACAGACTTAGTAGTTTAAGCTACCAGTTCGTAATACTTTCTACTCTATAGATCAACTTGCGCTTAACCAATGAAAGTTTCGTTATATAACAATGAAGACACTTACGCAAAAAAGTAGAAGCGGTCAATCCAAGGGATTCTCCAACTGGTACTAACGGGTCATCGATTTATCGGTTGATTCGCCTAGAAAGCCTCTCGGTATCTGCATCATGGCACGCTATCGTCAAAAGTAGGATTGATGTCTCATCTCACTGGCGGCATTTCTAGGTCTTCAACGTTGTAGACATTAAGGTTGCTGGACATATGGCCGCCTCGTCACGTGATATACAACACTAGGCCTCCATCAATTGGCACTGGACGGGCACTAGCACTGCTGCGATCCCATCTCCATGGTAGCAACTCCAGGCATATATTGCTCTCAATAGATATATCACTATAAACGGATTCCCACTCACCAAAGCGAAAAACTTCTTATTTTACTACCTCAATCGATAGGCAACCATCAATCGTGACCGACCTCTTCAAATCTTACTGCATTTAGCCGTCAATCGCTGGATTACCCACAGATGCAGATCTCATATATTACTAGGACCTCATCTCTGCTCATAACGCCAATTCAAAAAAAACAAAACAAAACAAAACAAAAAAAAACCACCACACCAACTGGAACGGAGTTCCCCCTTCTTCTTATTCCGAACAGTCGCTCTCTCCAACCGTCTTTGTTTAACCTCCCTATTTATACCTTCTCGCATCTCTCGAGAACGTTCCACCCCTCGGGAGCCCTGCCCTTGGATAGTTCAACTCGGGCACAAGACCGTTCTGGAAAAGTCTGGAAGGATGCACTTTGTCTGTCCAAACTCCTTTGTAAAACCTTCCCCACAAATCCATAAAATACTCACACATATTAAATTACATCCAACAATAGTAATTAATAAGTCACCATAATTTCATATGTCCTTCATTGATTTAACTTAATGTGTCGCCATAATTTCAAACGTCCCCATCATTTCACACTGTGAATTTACACAATTGCAAAAATATCTGATAAGAAATTAAAGCGATCTTTTTAGTGCTTGCCGCTATAAGACCAACTATATGCCTCAGGGATTTATACACCCCCCCTCGACACCTCTTCAGATTTTTTGATACACCCCCTTAATGAAATCTAAATACACAACGTGTTTAACGGAAATAACTTAGTGAAATCTAATGCATACCCACTAAAAATCTTGAACACTCCCAGTTTATGAATCCTGGACAAACCCCTGAATTATGCCCTGAATTAGCCTTATAAACCGACATACAATCTGATGGCGACCCTAGGGTTATGAGAACCTTGAAAAGAGAGACATCAACAGCGGGGCGGTTTGAGTTTGAAGGAGGAGGAGGGAGAACAGAAAGCCCCTGATCTAACAAAGATTTAAAAGAATAAACCCTAAGTTTTTGTCATTGGTCATAATAGTAAAAAAAAAAAAAATTAATTACCTGGAAAGAATACCTTCAGGATAAGAGATGGAAAATCTATTTTCTGGATACCTTCGGATCCATCTGTCATTACGCCGCTCCTCTGGCGGCTATACCGGTAGCTGGTTTCGGTTTACGTTAAATGACGACATTCATGCGAGCGGGCATCTTTGTGTGCAGTACATGGTCGACATTCGAATTTTCTCCTTCCCCTTTCTCCCCAACCCGCCTTGGCGGTTAATTGCGTTGTCTGAGCGTCCTGTCTGGGATTATAGTGTCGCCTCCGATGGCCACCCTTTCCAAGATCCCTTCCGCTCAGTAATCGAACCTAGAAAAATAATCATTTTAAAAATAAATTGAAAAAGCTTAGCAAAATATCAAATAAAGTGCAACTATAGTGCGCAGTGGCCTTTATAACAAAGTTAGCATTGTGATGGCTCAAAAAACTCTGTACTATAGATAAACACACTTAAAACAAGCGCGCAAAACGACCAGGAAGTCAATGTCTTATGCGAAATGTGTATTATATTTCAGAAAGCATAATATAAAAAATATAACATTTTAATTCATTTTTTCAACATTCTACTCTGTTTCAATCTGAAAATAACAGTAAGAGACAAATTATCCCTACAACGCCCACAATAATTGAGAAGGCAACAAATTAAACACAGTTGAATAATAAGTTTAATCATTTACAGATTGTTTCAATAGCTCTGGGCTATTTTCGTTAGAACGGACACTAATACAACACAACGTGCAATGCTAACCTGTGTTACAAACGGCGGTTACAGGTATAATGAAATGAACAGTAAAAATAAATCAAGCATATGGATTATGGGAAACGTCTCTGGTAATGGATCTTAAGTTTAAAGAAACATCTGTGGTAGTAAAACATGAGTTCGGAAAAAAAAAACCGTCCCTGGTATAACATTATTTTGACTGAGATGAAATACGCCGTGAGTTAGTAGAAACATTTTATGAAGAAATATTGTTCGATGTGGGGAGAAAATTCGTCCAAAAGGGAGAAATGAAATTGGACGGTAACTAGTCATTAACGGCATTATCTGCGTTTGCAATTACATGTATGGCTTTAAAAAAATTGATGTCTAGAGGAAAGGAAACTTTTTGGATAAGTTGTGCTTTATGAAATAAAAATTTATAGCCAGATTCCCACGAGTGTTTAGCCAAAGCAGATCTGTGGAGTTCTTGTTTCCGAACATAAGCATCATATTCTTTTAAACGGGTCCCTGGCGTTCTTTCTAAACGGTGTATTTCCCAAAGCTCCCGAGTATCATAGAATTTTTTGAATTTCTTTTCTTTGGCATGTAATTGGTTAATGGGAGTTCCACATTTTTAACCAATTACATGCCAAAGAAAAAAAAATTTAAAAACTTTCGTGCTACTCGGGAGCTTAGGGAAATACGCCGTTTGGGAAGAACGTCAGGGATCCCTTTTAAACGAGTTCGAAGGGCTCTGCTTGTTTGGCCAGCGCAGCTAACGAGAAAAACGGGCTTGGATACCTAAAAAGCATGTGACCGCTCGGGTCTGGTGGTACCACTACAGTTGCTAAGTGCTTGCTTCGAAGTGCACGTGCTATGCTGCAATTTTAACGTTTATAAGTTAAATTTTACGAATTTTGCAGTTTGATTTTAATAAATTCACCAAATTTCTACTTTTAGTTCATCGAGAAGAACATACACGTAGATTATGGGGAAACTGTGATACTGGTAAGTAATTTTTATTATGTTAGAGTTTCGTAAACTGTTCAGCTTTTATGTCATGGTAATCTGGAAGTTTCCGGATGTTTTCTCATTAATTAATTTGGTCTCATGTTCTTTTATTTTCTTCTAACACAAAAACAATCGATATATTAATATCATATATAATCCTATAGTCACTAGCCAAAAATAAAATATTTAAGTTTATGTGTGAATTAACTTAAATATTTAGCAGTTTTGATAAAACATGACTGAAGAAAAATCTGTTTTGAGTTTTACAAAATAGTAGTATGTTCAAACTGCAGTAACTTAAAATAGCTGGCAAGAACTTAAAAACTTTTTTGCTTTAATTTTATTTTATGTTCACTGGGTATTACTATTTTAACAGGGATGCTGACTATCATTATTCCAGATTTTCGTCATAGTTTATGAGTATTTCAGATTTTTTGACGTTAATGCTGATGTCTAGAAAATTTCTCACCAATTGAATATCAGTCATGTAAGTTCTAAATAATGGTTAGAATTACAAGGAGAATATTTTTACCTTCTCATTGAGTAATAGTTATGTGTACGTAGGAATGACTTTGTTTCGATTAGTGGGTTTTGTTAAAATTTTGATTTTGAATGTTTTGTACAAAATACAACTTAATATTGACGGGTGGGGGGTTGGTAACACCGTTGTTTGCCATACTGTGATCAGGTTAATAATTATGGATATAGCCTAATGTTTCAGAAGGTTGTCATTTCTGTTCTAAGCAGAGGCCGATTCAATGACGGTTTCAGAAATCTTTTAAGGGACACAATCAAATTCGGATTTCTGTTCTAGGCCTATATCCCTTATTGTAAATCTTTATATGTGTATGCATGTGCATACTTCAAATTATACATAAAATATAAAGGACTTTTCTAAACATGGGCAGATTTAAGATACGGTATCTGCACCCCCCCCCTCTTTCCAAGAATCAGGTAAGTTATAATGGAAATAGAGATATGATTTTTTAACGAATTTGTAGAAATCTGCGAATTGCATGTTATTGATTAGTGGAATGCCGCGAATGTATTTTTTTTTATTTTGCGTTGTCCGCAATTTGCTTGTGATTACAAAGAGTTTTATTTAGTTATTTTATCTATATGGCTATCAAGGTCCCTTGACTTGAGCATTGTGTTCATAACCATGGACGTAAGGGGCTAAGATTACAGGTTAGAGTCTTGCTAGGAACTTTGTGCTCATACTTTTCTATCGGGCTAGTTGTGGCAGGTCTGTGGGGTTTTCCTGTCATGTGTACGAGAATTTTTCAAGGCATTTATCTCCCCCACCCCCACTTGATTGATAATAACTTACTTTGTTTGGCTCATCATGATTTTAGATTCGATCTTTTAATGTAAAGACACGGTTTGACTGCATATACTCCCTTATCTAAGTGTCCATAGTGTTGTTTTTGCTTGTTTGGGACTCATATAAAAAAATAACCACAGAGCACCCAAGAGCTAGTGAGGGACATGTCTCATTGATGGACCACAAAACAATTAGCGAAACCCCTTTAATCGTTCATTTTTTATTTCAAAATAACATTTCTGCTCATGTAGAAAAAAATAACCACAGAACACCCAAGCGTTAGCGAGGGACCTATCTCATTAATGAATTGTGGAACTTCTTCAGTTCGTCCGTCTTTTAATAAAAAAAATGTTTTTTAAAGTACTTCTCTATATTTCGGCATCGGAGGTATGGGGTGGGAAGGTTATCTTAATGGCTGTCAAAGTATGAAACAAATGGTTTATTTGCCGACGGAATTCCTTCATGCGGGGGAAACAGTTTTAGCTGTTCACCTATTTCCAAACGCTACAGCATATGAAATACACCCGAAAACGATCACCAGCATAAAAAAATAGCGATGGAGACATTACACTCATCCGCTTCGCATGAACGTGCATATGCTGGGTGCACAAGAAAGGGGTGGAGCTACGCTCGAAAAATACTCCAGTTCACTTCAAGAGTATAGCACGAGTTTTGACAACAAAGCATGGGACTCATCTGTATTTTCACCCAAGTTTGTTGATTAATTTTTTAGGTCACAAAGACTGCTAAGATCATGCTGCGCCAAACAAGGTGAGTTTATTGTTAACCAGGTTGGGTTATGAAAGCCTTATATGAAGGACTTTTATGGGAAACTAATTATAATTCCCATAAGCATGACAGGAAAACCACGAACATCTGCGACTATTGACGCAATAAAAAATTGAGAGCTGAAAGTGTCCCGGCCAGGACCGGAACCTGCAACCTATCTCCCTATATTTGAGTTTCGGGTATGTTGCTCTAGTCATTATATGGTATTGCCATATTGTAGTACACATTCATCCAGCAGGGTAAAACATTTTGCAAGGGCAGAAAGGGCGGCACTTATTTAGTGATACTGCATAGTCCGTCCCCTACTGAATTTTTTTTTAATGTCTTCAAAACCAGCTGACAACTGACCTGTCGCCATTTTTGCGGTGTTTTTTAGGTCATATTAATTTTTCTGAAACTGTGAAGGGGATGTATCAGTGATGAGTTTGTGGGGGGAGAATCCCCATGTCCCTCCCACTTTGGGCTTTGTCCTCGCTGTCTGTTTAGATCGCATTCAAGTTACGCTTGAATCTTTAAAATGTTGTATGCTAGCAAAAAAGCATCAGAACAGCCTGATATTCGTAATTGTCTCAATTCAACGAAGTTAAAAACACGAAGTACTAACCTTTATTGGCTTGGTCAGATTTGTACGGCAGGAACATTTTTTTAATGGCGTTGAGAAATGCCTTTCTTACACCACCAGTGAAAAGCATTATCCACATTAGGCCTAGCTTACAATCTCAGCTGTTCCTTACATACTGGACACTCATACCCTACGTAATTAAACCTTCTCCCTTTCAAACACAATTCCATGAAAAAAGACAACTGAACCATACAGACATAATACAATTCACTGCAACGAACAAACCACAGACAAAGATAGGTGTAGGTGCGGACTGTGCAGCAGCGACACTTATTTCAATGATAGGGTGCTGCTTTCTGCGAAAAATGCCAAAAATGAACTCTAAGGTAGTCTAATAGATAAACGTAAGCTATGTTATTATTTCCAATCAAATGTTTTACTTTAGAAAAGTAGTTTTTTTTTCTTTTTCTTTTTTTTTTTATACCTCTTCATTTTCTTTAATATTTTGCATACTCAAAAACCTTGCAGCTTAGTCAGCTTAATGATTAATTAGGCCCTTACTTTAAAGCTTTAAACTTTTAAAAATTCTTGTGTAGGACCGCAACAGAAATTACTGAAAGTTTTCTGCAAAAGATAGTTTTGGAGGCAACTGGTTGATATATATATACGAAGACTGTTCCTGGTTTTTGGCTGTAGGTTTCTTCCAGAAATAAGGCTGTTTTGTTGCTGATTCGTGTAAACCTAAAACTTGTTATCTTAAAATAAATCATTTTTTTATTATTATTACAAAGTAAGTAATATAAATTTTACAATTTCTAATTAAAAATAATTTAAATACTTGTTAGTATATTACCGCATGATTTTTTTTCAACGTTGAATAGTTTAATTTCTATTATTATTCAGACTTATTAACTGTATTAAACCTAGATATATAAAATTTGTTCACTGCATATTTATTTCTTGAAATATTCTGGAAACTACTTTCAGTACAGTCTGTGTTCTATTTTATATTAAGTTTTTTGATTTTGACGCCCAACCTAGAAATTATTGGCTATATTTAATTTTTTAATCCTGTAAATTTTGGTTTGTAATGAACGTAAATTTACAATTATTAAATGTCTGATTTCCATTCTCCCAGATTTTAATGGAAATTAGATGTGAATAAAAAAAGCCATACTTAAATGCAATGGCTTGCAATTTATAATGAATTTTAACGTAAATATTAATTTTTTATATATGAGGGAAAGTGAAAATTTTTGGTAATTTTAATTATTGAGGCGATGTGTTATGAAATACTATTTTCCAGATTTTTTTTCAATGGTTATAACAAAAATAGGTTGTAATTTATGTGAAAAATAAATTGATTTAAACAGAAGGAAACTGATTTAGATTTTAAAAATATAATCTAAATTAAAAAAAATCGGACATCCTGCAAAAAACTAAAGCAAGGACCCTTCCACAACAAACTATTCACAGTAGTGACCAGACCCAAAGAAGTGTCACATGACCGCGGATGTGGGCGTGGCAGCCAAAGCCTGTCTTTCTCGTTAGCCGTGTTTGGCCAGTGACCTACGTCATACAAGGCCACGGCGCGGGTTTATGACGTCACCACAAAGAGTGCTAGTACGGGGATACCCAGCTAACAGTGTTCCAAAGAAAATGAGATAACTTATGGAATGAGGATACAGATTATTCATTTTTTACTTTTGATAATTTCATATAACCCTCCCTTATAGTTGGCATGACTTAAACTGATTTAAAAAAGAAATCACTGATTTAACTCAAAAACAAAATTCAAAAGTTTTTGAACTTTAAATAGTTTATATCTATTTTTACTTTTGTACAATTAATTACCTAAAGGAAATTTATGAAAATTTAATTATTTAAATATATGGGTCAATCAATTAATTTTTGTAAAATAAAATAATCACTGATTCTAATTAACGATAGTTATTTATAATTCTTTTTAATATAAATAGTTGATGTTTTTCCAATCAACATATTGTAAAACCAAGTTATTTGCAAGCAAAATTTTATTACTCTTATTATATATTATTTGAAAACTTACTTGGTGGTGTACCACATTTTGCTTGTTTAAAAGTTAATTTAAATGTGATTATTTATGGACATTTTTATACAAACATATTAATAATAACCTTTAATGACAACTTAGCAATGTTTAACACTGGTCCAGGGGCAAAAGTTAATCCAAAAAGAGATCACAAACAGATTACAAAAGTCATATAATTACAATAGTCACTAATAGATTACAAAAGTCTTCACAATGCTTGGAAAACTAATGCGCTTTTTTTCAAAGAAATGGTCGAGCAGGTGAACGTTGAAACTTTTATTAAGCAATTGGCATTTGTTTTCTTTTAAAGAAAAGATCAACACACTAAATAAAGCACAATGAAACAGAACAAACATGATAATAAAATTTAAGTTTTATTTTTAAGAGTTTCCAATTTTCGTTTTTTTATAAAATGTTTTTTTTTGGCTTTTTTAACGATATAATTATTTTTACGTTTACAAAAATTGTTCAGTAACGTGTTTGTTAAACATCTTATAAACATTTTAAATATTCCGTCATACAAGTGTCCTTTATCACAACAATAATACATTTCAAAAATACAATTCTCACTCAATGCATCAATTGTCAAATTAATTGTAACAAATTTTTGATTTGAAAATCTGAGAAAGTCCTTTTCACATTCCGTACATAGTTTTCCAACCACTATGTAATTATACTGTAGCGCACGTCTGTTAACAACAGATGGAGCCACAATACCATCGCTGACCAATAATAGAAGTTTAACGCTAGGTGGTGGTAATATCTCGGCCAGGCAGCCAGTTATTCGTCGTCTCCTGCCGAGGTCAGTCCATCATCTCAGTTCCGTTCAATTGCTAAACACGTGTTGGCTATCACCGTGTACAAATTCATGTACCAACGCTAGTGATAATAAATTTTGTATATAACTTTATAATCATTTAGCGCAAATCAATACCATAACGTTATATTTTTGGTGACCCTTCAAGTGATTTTTTTTCTTCGGAAAAACCTTTTCCAACCAGCCGCAACTACGAGAGTAAGAGACTGTCTTTCAACGAAATTAAGCCTTCCAGCCTCATCGATGGACGCTGGAATTCAGATTGGTGTGTCTACAATACGGGTCGTGTGTTTATAAACGATTTGTTTGTGTACGTACAGTATTCCACGTATCCGACTTTCAATCACCACGTGTTAAATGCTTCACCACGTGCTCCGCGTTTTGCAACATCGCATCGCGATGGCTTAGTGCAGAGGACAGCAAGCAGTAAGCTTCTTTTCATTGAGCTAATATTTATGTAATCGCACTCAATATTGTTTGTTTACCAATCGAATTGGATAAAGTATGGCCACGCCCGAAAACGAATTTTCCAACATAATAGCATCAGCACCACGTGAGACGACAGACACCGGCGATGGCACCGCCAGGGAGACGGGGATTTCCCGCGTAGTGGTAAAATTACCACCGTTCTGACCGCAACGTTCCGAACTGTGGTTTCGCCAACTCGAAGCGATTTTTTGCTTTCTGTAATTGCCTAGGATTCAACGAAATTTAATTATGTAGTGGCGGCCTTGGACGGCGAAACTTTAGAGCAAGTATTGGATATCGTATGTGCACCGCCGGCAACTGACGCTTATCTGGCTATAAAAAAAAAGCGTTGATTGCGCGATTTTCGGAAAGTGGTGAAAAAGTTAAAAACTCTGCTTACAGATATCTATTTGGGAGATCGGAAACCGCCACAACTACTCAGGACAATGGCCGACCTCGTTAAGGACGCATTGTCGGAGGATGCGATGAAGTCGCTGTGGATCCAGCGTCTTTCGACCAACGTGTAGACAGTTTTATCGGCGGGCAACGATAAATTAATGCAATTGGCGGTGATTGCGGACAGAATAATGGAAATAGCAGAAATTTCGTTCATTCAGGCAATTTCGTACAAAGTTTCACCACCACCATCTAGTTTTCCTACCGCCGCACCAACTCACTCAACATTAACCGGAACTGAAGAGCAGTTGAGGAGCATGCAAATCAGCATTGCCCAGTTGACGGAAGATTGCGCACGACCACGCGACACCCTGCGGTCACGTAACTTTCAGCGGTCACGCACACTTTCAAGATTACGCGATCGTGGCAAATCTTGGTACCACTGGCGTCTCGGAAATGCTGCACGTAAATGTGTATAACCTTGTGTAGCAGCATAATCACCATCCAACGCCGACAGACAGGGAAACTAGTCCGTCCATCATTGATGGGGGTGAGGACGACAGTCAAGACCGCTTTGCGTTCCTACATCTTCGCGATCTAACCAGCGGGACTCTGTATTTAGTGGACACTGAAGAAGCTGTTTCGTGCTGCCACCGATATCTGAGGAACGCCGCGTGGGCATAAATCAACTTGCCTTTATACAGCAACTGGCTCCCCCAATCCGGACGTTTGGAACCCGAATTCACCATGTGAATATTGGCCTAAGACGGACAATGAATTGGCCATTTATGATAGCTGAAGTGACCACACCTATTTTGGGTGCCGATTTTTTAAAACCTTTCGGACTTTTGGTCGATCTTAAAGGAAGAAATTTATTAGATTGAACCATAGCTTTTTCAGCTATAGGCCAAATTACAAATATTCTTACATTGGCTCCATCAGATCTTTCCCCACCAAACAGTAAATACGCAGACATATTGGAAAGTTACCCAGACATTTTTGAGGAGACTTTGGAGGTGCTGGCGTTTGAAACTAACGTGTTTCGTACCATCAAACAACAGGACCTTCAGTTTTTGAGAAGCCTCGACGACTAGCACCAGACAAGCTAGCAACAGCGCGAAGAGATTTTCAACTGCTTTGTGACATGGGAATATGCCGCCCATCTAAAAGTGCATGGGCTTCACCGTTGCACATGGTAAAAAAGAAAGACGGAAGCTGGCGACCTTGCGGTGATTACAGGGCACTAAACGCAAACACCATCCCTGACCGCTACCCTGTCCCGCACCTTTACGACTTTCATAACGAGCTTGCTGGAAAAAAGATTTTTTCGAAGATAGACCTCGTACTGGAATATTATAACATCCCCGTAACACAAGAAGACGTACCAAAAACAGCCATACGACAACATTTGGTTTATTTGAGTTTACCAGACTTACGTTTAGCCTTCGTAACGCAGCACAAACGTTTCAGAGATTCATGCACAGCATCCTAGGTGAGTTATCTTTTGCATTCTCCACATAGACGATATTTTAATTGCATCAGAGGATGAGAAAACTCACAGAACGCATGTGGAAGCAGTTTTCAAGATCCTGAACTCACACGGACTGAAGTTGAATGTAGCCAAATCCGTGTTCGGACAGACCGAGGCAGATTTTTTGGGTTATACTGTCTCGCCAGAAAGTATTCGCCCAACATCGGAATGCATAATGGCAATAAAAAAACTTTCCATTATCCAAAACAGTACATGAGTTACGCCGTTTCCTGGGAATAATAAACATCTATCACAGATGCCTACCAAACACTACAAGCACTCAACAAACACTTTTTAATCTGATTCCTGGAAGTATCAAGAAAGACAAGCGAAGTGGGTTGGTCAGAGGACGCTCGGACGGCTTTGAAAAATTTAAAGAACAGCTCACAAAATCCACTATTTTGGCTCATCCGGAAGCCAACTCGCCTTTATTCCTTACAGTAGATGCTTTCCAGACGGCAATAAGAGCAGCGTGGAAGCACAAATAAGGAATTAACACCCGACCATTAAGTTTCTTTTCAAAACAGCTAACTCCAACAGAGCAAAAATATTCCACTTATGATAGGGCACTCCTGGCAGCATATTCCGCCATCAAGTGTTTACGGCCAATGGTCGAGGGACGACTGTGCACGTTGTTCACGGATCAGCGACCATTGGTGACAGCTTTCCAACAATCCGCAGAAAAAGCATCTACACGTCAGCTCTGGCACTTAGATTTTGTTGGCTGGTTTATAACGGACATCAGATACATTCCAGGTGACGAAAATGTGATTGCAGATGCCCTATCACGCATCTCCGCAATATCCATCACTGACAGTGTGTCTTTTAGTGAATTAGCGGAAGCTCAAGCAGCAGATCAAGAGCTACAAGATCTCATAAGAAGCCAGAACACATCACTGATTTTGCGAGAGATACAGCTGTGCGGAACCGATCAGAAAATCATTTGTGATTAATCCACAGCAGTGGATAGACCTTACGTACCACTGATACTCAGATAGGAAATCTTCCGGCGAATTACATAACCAAGTCCACCCAGGCGTTCGGGCAACCACCAAGCTGGTGACATCAAAATATGTTTGGCCATCTCTACGCGCAGACGTTCGCTCATGGGCAAGAGGTTGTTTGCCATATCAGCGTTCAAAGGTCACGCGCCACAACTGTGGTCCACTAAAGTAATTCTCAATATCGGAAGCACGTTTTCTAGACATCCACATAGGTCTAGTTGGACACTTGCCATCTTCACAAAATTATCGATAACTCTTAACCACGGTGGATCGATACACCAGGTGGATGAAAGCCACTCCTATCGTTGACATCACAGCAACATCAGTAGCAGAAGGTTTTTACAGAGAGTGGGTCGCACGTTTTGGTGTTCCGTCTACAGTGGTGACCGACCGCGGACGACAGTTCGAAGCCGAACTATTCCGTGAGTTGAGCCAGCAGTTTGGGTTCAGACGACAGCGCACGACTACTTACTATCCATAAGCAAACGGGATGGTAGAAGGGTTTCACCGAACACTGAAAGCAGCCCTCATGGCCGTATTGAACGAGAAACCAGACTGGGTGGAAGTCCTTCCAGCTGTACTTCTCGGACATCACACTACGGTTCGATACACCATAGAAGCTGCGCCGTGTGAATTGGTGTACGGCCAAGCTCTAAGAATTCCGGCGGAATTTTTCGACCCAACCATAGGCGTATAGCATCAAACCGAGTTAGTAAAAAGACTTAAAGGATTTTTCACAGACTGCAGCCCAACATCACCACGCTCCGACAGGAAACCAAGCATTTTCCTAAACAAGGGATTGGAGAAGGCAACACATGTTTTCATTAGAGTGGACTGTGTACGCCCACCACTGACGCCGTCCTACGAAGGACCTAGCAGAGTAATAAGCAAAACTGATAAAACATACACCTTAGACATCATAGGACGGCCAACGACTGTTTTCATAGACCGTGTTAAAGCATGCCATTCACACCGGGAGGAAACCATACCGCCAAACGTCACCCCACTACCGGTAACTCATGCAGCTCAAGCTTCGCCAGCATCCATGGCTACAGCACGCGCCGCTAGATCAGGCCGTCATTTGCATTTCCCCGCTAACTACCTTTCTTCAAAGGGTTTTGTACTGTAGCGCACGGCTGTTAACAGCAGATGGAGCCACCATATCATCGCTGGCCCATAATAGAAGCTTAACAGTAGGCGGCGGTAATATCTCGGCCAGGCAGCCAGTTGTTCGTCCTGCCGAGGTCAGTCCATCATCTCAGCTCCGTTCAATTGCTAAACACGTGTTTGCTATCACCGTGCACGAATTCATGTATCAACGTTAGTGATAATAAATTTTGTATATAACGTTATAATCATTTAGCGCAAAACAACACCATAACATTATAATACAAAACCATCTTAACTACTATATCCCGAGGATATAGCAATTTTCCTCGATCAATACATGGTTTAATTCACGTATAAAATTTTTCTCAATAACAAGGAACTCTTTACAAAAAGAACAACCTAAAATTTGTAATGCCTTCCTGGCACAATGCCCACTCAAATAAGTAATAATGGGGATTTTTTCATTGGCTGTATTAATATCTGTTTCAGTTACTACAATTTTAATATATGAAAATTCATTTGCTTTACATCCCATATCATAGTTGTTATTAACGAAACTTCTTGGTCTACTGTAATTAACTTCCCCATCAAAATTTGAAATAATTTACCTTGCCAAAACTTTTCGTCTTAAAGCTTCATCACATTGCTCATTTTGAGGCCTAGTGTTAGATAAACAAATCCTTCTAATTGTACTAGGATGTGGCAAAATTACATTGCCACTTTGCCTCAAAAATTTATAGGAATGAGGAGTCTTATAAAAGAATAAAGAAGAAAATATTAATGTTTCAGGAGAGTACCAGACTTGGTATATTTTTTAGAAACTAAAGCTATTTGCTCTAAAACAAATTCTAGAGAATTTTCATAATCCTTATTAATATGATCCTTCATACAATTAATGATGCTTTTATAGCATCAAGATATGTTTCTAATATACATTTTTCACAAAACTGCATAGATTTCCAAAACATTTAATACATCATTAACACAACAACAATACTGTTAATAGGCAGGTGGTTTATAGTTGGCAATAGGGTGGTACAGGTTTTGGTGGCAGGGGTGTGGGGGCACTCCCCATTAGGCTTTAACCGATTCAGGATAAATCCCGGACTCATTTTGAGAGCATAGCATGAATTTTGGCGACGCCGCCAGAAGGAGTTCGTGGCAAAGCATGGGATTCATTTGTACTGTTACCGTATGCAGTTCCCTCATTTATTAATAATTCCGGGCCCGCAAAGCGGAAATCCATCATGACGGCATCCACGGAGGAAGTTGGCGCCTTTGGCAACAACATGTTGAGACTAATATGCAGTTACGCCGATATCTCGGCGTCAGTGCAGATTAAAGACTTTCCTCTGTCTCCAACTCCCTTCTCGGGTTTCGCCGTGGCCAAGAAATCTCCTTCACCTAATTTTTTAGGGTGTACGAGGAACTTTGGTGACCGGCTTGGCGATAAGCTTTTATTCTGCAATATTCCCGATATTTTTAAAAGGGAGGGGGAGAAACAAGTGAAAATTGCAAAAATTTGCAACGTAACTTTTATGCATAAATTTAAAAAAGATTATTTTTTATATCACCAAACTGTTCATCCCTCCATCGATATTCACTTATACGATGTATCACTTGCATCGATGTGCTATCTACACACTCATTCATATATTACACATGCAAAAAAATTAAGCTACCACATAAAAATATATACAAACTTACCCTCCCATTATTTGAAACTTTAAATTTATCCGTACGCTATACAGGATGGATCGACTTCTTTAGCAATCTCTTGTCTTTCGGAAATCCAAAGGCGCTTACTTTTGTCCAACTACGGTAGTTCCTCTTGCAGTTGGGAACTGCACAATAATTTGGCATTGTCACACGGTAAAAACCACACGATATTTAAAAAAAAAAAAACCCTCACAGAAATCTCGCCCAGGAGGCTTTTCTGTGTTGACCATTATTTAGCAATTGTGTTATCCCTGTGAAGGGTAATAATATCTTACATCTTCATATACGGAGAAAAATGCATTTGTTCTTGTCCTCGTTTGTCTAGTAGGTCAAGACACCGCGTGCTCAATGCGGGGACCCTGGTTCGAATCCAGGATGAGGACGGCGCCTCTTTTTCTCCAAAAATAAAAAAAGCTCTAGTTTGAGCTAAATATACGTGGGTGGCAAAAATTATTGTATAATAAATTCCCCCACGAAAAACTCACAAAAATCTCGCCCCGGAGGCTTTTCTGTGTTGACCATATTTGGCAATTGTGTTATCCCTGCGGAGGGTAATAATATCTTACATCCTTATATATGGAGAAAAATGCGTTTGTTCTTGATCTTGTTCGTCTGGTAGGTCAAGACACCCCGGGCTCAACGCGGGGACACTGGTTCGAATCCAGGATAAGGACTGCGCCACTTTCTTTCCAAAAACAAAAAAAAGCTCTAGTTTGAGCTAAATATACATGGGTGGCAAAAAAAAAATCGTATATTAAACTTTATATGAACAAACAACATCAATTACCAAAATAGGAAAACATCAGCATGCTAGTTGGAAAACATGAAAAATACCAACGGCTTAGCACTCTTCGTGATAAGTCATCAAGGAAAAGCGTTGCCCGCGCTGAGGCCTTGGTATGACGTAGGTCACGGATTGGCCAATGTAGACATGATCACATTAGCAAGGAATGGTATAAATTCTCCACAAATCGAGGTCAAGAATAACGTCTTTGAATTTGGATAAACCCAATTTATTAATGGGAGCGAAGACAAAGCGAAAATTGAATTTACGAAGACTGGAAGCAAACTTGGTTGAGATTTTTGGCACAAAGGGGATACAGACAGTTTTAAGCGCAGGAGAAAAGGAACCCACGAGAGTAGTAGACAGTTTAGGTCGCACGAGTTCCTTCAGGGCCCGATCAATGATGGAAGGTTCGAATCCGCGATCAACTGCAGATCCACGAATGTAGTTAAGTTCAGTTTTGAGCGCTTTATCTATGAATGAAAACCTCAGAGCCCGTGAAACCAACCAATAAAACATGCTGATTTTCTGACCATGTAGATGTGCAGAAGAAGCATGATGAGGGAGATAAGCTGCAAGTGGTTTCCGGTAAACACTTGTGAAGAAACCCGATTTCATTCGATGGACGAGAACGTCAAGGAAAGAAAGTGTGCCATTGCTCTCTTCCTGGAAGGTGAACTGAATATGTGGATCCACGGAATTCAAAACATCAGCGATTTCAGAGAAAGATCTGTGTTTCCATGCGGGAGAATGGTGAAAGTGTCGTCTATATATATAGTCCACAGTTTAAAAAGGGATGCGTTGTAGAATCATATCCTCTACGTAGTGCATATAGATGTCACATAGGATGGGTAATAAACAATTGTCCATAGCAAGACCGTCAGTTTGTTCGTTTAGAAGTCCTTGGAAGGAAAAACATGTTTGAGTTATGCACAATTCAGTCAGACTTCTGATTTTTCTAACGTCGAAATCAGTGAACTGGCTCAGCTCACTGAGTTGTGCATAGCTCAAACATGTTTTTTCTGTAAACTTTTAAATTGCTGTAAATGATTAAATTTATTATTCAACTGTGTTAATTTGTTGCCTTCTCAGTTATTTGAAGAGTGCGCAGGATTGTCGTCAAATTATATAAAAATATGAAAGTATTTTGGTTAATGTTGCGTATTTAAGACAAGTTTTCGCAAAAATATTTTTTTTATCTCCAATGTCAATACTAAAGTGTCATGTACTGGAATATTCATCTTTAACAATTCGATTTCATGCATTAATTAATTTATGAATGCATTCATGGTAATAAATAGTACCCTTCTGCTTTACT
The DNA here is from genome assembly GCA_006491805.2 of Dysdera silvatica. Lineage (NCBI taxonomy): Eukaryota > Metazoa > Arthropoda > Arachnida > Araneae > Dysderidae > Dysdera > Dysdera silvatica. Next base: position 95,710,102 of record QLNU02015360.1, on the reverse strand, counting down.
ATTGTATTTCTCAATATGTCTACCTCAAAAACAGCCGTTC
>QLNU02015360.1:95653165-95691802 GCA_006491805.2 Dysdera silvatica | reverse complement strand
TAGTAGACTCTTCTTTTTCAACGAATTTATATATTTTTCGTATACAAGTACGTACAAATTAATAACAAAAAGAAAAGACTGATCCTCATACAACATATTTGAAACAGAGAAATAATCACTAATTTTGCTTTGTACAGGTTTCTTATAAAAAACATTTTGTTTATAGAAATTCTCACACTTTTGTAAATATCGGAACACGTCATCTATAACATTTTCTTCAACAATGCAACACGTATGTGCGAGAAGCAAATTTCGTGGCTTAGCCACACCTGCAGAGTGATACATCCCCGCTGCTTCGAAGTTCCCAGTTTAGAACAATAGAATTATTTATCACAACTGACCCTATGTCCACAATACAGAAGGCTACCTCACCTCCGTCTTTTTGCTTAAAATCCTCACAACTACCCCTTACCTAACCATCCCGCTGAAAAATTGTAAAAGGTAAATTAAAAAAAAAATCAAATTCTTTATAAAAAGAACTTCGTTATATAGAAATTGTTTTTCGTAATATGGAGACAAATTTACATGTTAATGCCATTCAAAGTCAAGGTTCCGCCGAAAATTTCGTTAAATAGAAAACTTTGTTAAATGGAAGTTCGTTATATGGAGATTCCTCATTTCAGAGCATATATATATATATATATATATATATATATATATATACAGTAGACACATAAAATAGATTAATGATAAATAACATATACAAATGCTGAATTGTTTTCTTTAAGGAGGCACCTATAGCGTAGGTATAAAATTGGAATATCTGCGAACAGTTCAAACTATTAGAGGCCTATTCTATATAAAGGTGCTTCCTAAAGTCCGTATCCATCCAAGTAAGTTTTGAACGAAGGCTCTTACGGCTATAACAGTTAAATATAGGCATAGGCGTACGCAGAAATTCATAAGGGGGTTATAGGCTCAATGAGGGGCGTTACAGAGCTACAACTCACATATTCCTATGTTAAATATACAAAATTTCATTGCAATGGGGGTTACAACCAAATCATCACCCCCCCGCGTACGCCAGTGGATATAGGTATAGTGAAGCAGGCATCCCCGGGATCGAATGGGATCAACGACAGTGCCCTCTGTGGCGAAATTTGGAAGTCATTTTACCTAACTCGGAAACTAAAATAGATAGAGGAAAAAATTTAAATTACGATGTTGTTAAGCATCAACTAAATTCCCCAGGGAAATGATATAAGATGTACGCCGATAGGGTAAATAGAAGGCTGTACTTATATGATGGAATCAGATTCTCATTACTGAAGCGCCAGAAATCGTGGGGTCCAGCTTTCAATGGCGAAATACACGTGACTTAAGAAAAGATACATAGCTTTGTAAAAAACACAGGGTTTAATACGTATGGGATTACCCACAATAAGCTGCCCGAAAGTAAAAATTTATATCTAGAGAACCAGATAATAACAATATATGCAAGTGAAGTATTACCCCTACTGTTCCTGTACACAACCATGCATAAAGAGGATGTATCGTGTAGGGGCAATTTTCGGTCTTATCTATTATAAAAACCAGAATTTTTCGAAAGTTACCCCTACGCGATACTTCACCTGTATGCATTTCTCTATACAGGGTCAGTAGCGTATAGGGACGAATTTTGGTATATATTCAAGGGAAAGTAGGAGAATCCCCTTAATGACGAAAAACAAAATATGTGACTATACGCAAAAAATTTCCGATAGCAATTGGGGTTAACCACAAAATATGGGCTTACTTTCTCAACTGGTTCTCTAGATATAAATTTTTATTTTCAGGGAGTTTATTGTGGGTCACCTTGTACGTATTAAACCCTGTGTTTTTCACACGTTTATACATCTTTTCCTAAGTCACGCATAATATGTATTCCACCATTGGAAGCTACATTGTGCGATTTCTGGTGCTTCAGTAACGAGAATTTGATTTCACCAGATGAGTACAGCCTTCTATTTACCATATCACCGTCCATCCTATATTATTTTCTACGAATTCGTTGATGCTTAACAACGTTGTAATTTAAAATTTATCTATATCTGTTTTGGTTCCCAAGTTAAGTGAAATAACTTTTAGATTTCGCCACAGAGGGCGCTGCCTTTTATCTCATTCGATCGGGCATGTGTACTTTACTATACTTAACTGTTATACCTGTACGAGCCTTGGTTCAAAAGTTATTTGGGTGTATACGGACTTTAGGGAGCACCCTGTATATAGAATAGGTCACCTATAGTCTGGACTTTTCGCAGAAACATCCCAATTTTATACCTACGCTGGAGGTACCCCCTTGAGAAAGCTCTTCAGCTTGGGTATATATTATTTATCATTGATCTGTTTAATGTGTCTAATTTTTATTTTATTTAGTTATTTTGTGTCCTACTCTCTTTGTTATATTAATTTTTGTCATTATTTTAATTTTATTTCGTATTTGTGTTTCACTATATACGTATATACCATCATGATGGTGATGATGGTATATGTACGAATTGGCGCTTTTGAACTAAAGGGAAGATATTGAATAATTGGAGATGGCCTACCTTTGAAACTGCGATACCCAACTGATTTCTATATTTCCAAACCCATAGTTACATTATTATTTGTCACACCATCTGCAGATTCTCTGCTCTATAATAGTTATAATTTCGATGTGTGTGTTTCCTATATGTGTTTACTCATTTTTATTTTTGTTTATTCGTGTCTTTTATCCACCCTTTCTTTTTTTCTGCCTTTAGGTCTCTTTCTCATAATGTTTCTCTTTAATGCTAATTTAGGCATTTTGTAATGCTTACCCTCACTACTTATCGACAACATGCTAAATATTCCAATGATACTCTTTCTTTTTGATCTGGCTTTGTTCAAACTTCCCGGTTATAGATATTAACAGTCCACTTTATTTTCAGTATTCTTTGTATGATTCACATTTTAAAAGCTTCCATATCGTTCCTGGCGTATTTTTTTATTGTCCGAGTCCCACATTCATATAAAAAATTGGCCAGGTATAGCATTATAGAATTAAGAGTCTAAGTTTCAAACTAAATTTCCTTTCGCATTTAAATTTTTCCCTTCACTAAATTTTGTTTTGGCTTAGTCAATTCAACATATAATTTCTTTTGTCTGGGCATTATGTTAGCAAAAATGTTTTTCTAAATAGAAAAATATGTTTACTTGTTCTGTAATCCTGTTTTTATAATGGGCTCGCATGCTTACGTTTTTCCTGCTATTAAACACTTTTTTTACATTTGCAGTAGGACCCCACCTCTTTACTCTTTTTGCATCAATTTCACTGATTGGTAAGTTTTTATTTAAAAAAAAATATACTACGTCCCAAATGTTTAGTCAATAGATTATCTAGCCTTTAAGGAGAAATTATACTTAAAACGAAATATTAAACATATACATTTTATTATATAACATATGCGGTTTGCATATATAAATTCAAAATCGCTGATATTTACTTAATGTTTTATTTAAAATGAAACATACAAAAATGCCTGCCCCAAAAGTTTAGTCGCAATTGGATTTCTGTCCCTTGAAAAATCAAAAATACATTGTAAATTCATAAGATGGTGCCATTGTTACGTTAACTTCGTAAACTGTATCGTATATAGAAGAAATAATGCAAACAAAGAATTTTATGATTGCATATCATGCTTCTTATTTATAGATATCCATAGCTTTCTTATACAGAGAAATGCTGTGCAACGCCGGAAAAAATTGTGCAGTTCAATATCATAATAAGTTCTCAATAGAGTTAAGTCTGTACTACATGCTTGTCAATCTAAACTTGCAATATAATTCCGCTAGAACCACATTTTTATTAAATTCGATATATGAATGGGTCCACAATCTTGCTGGAAAACTTCTTTTTGAACTTCCTAGAAATTCTCTAAAGGACACCAAATATTTTTTAAGAGTCTCTTGGTAGTCGTTAGAGTTTTATTTTCTATTTATAAATGCAAGCGATGTTTGTCCATCTACATCTATTCCGGGTCATCATGGATTCTCATCCTGTCCATCCAACTGAAAATAAACCTGCAGACTTTTATCTCAAACTATACAAATATGATGCTTCATCATCGGAACCATCGAGATTCCGTAGTTTTTTGTCACTTACTGTGACTTATATTCTTTTTTCCACCAAATGACACATGCTTGCCTGCCTATTGCATTATATTCATATTATATCATGGTTTCAACGATGGTTTTTCAACCATTTTTTGGTAAATTGTTGTACCCATTTCCTTAATCTTTCAGAGCACCCTATTCTTTGAAATTCGAAGTTCAATTTCTCTTTCTATTTATCTTAAGGGTATTCTATGGGAGAAGATCCCATTCTCATAATTTGCGTGCAGTGGTTGAACGCGGAGTGGCCTTCCACGAAGAAATTTTGCTTTCCATTTATTTCATTTCGTAATACTCTATAAATTGTAATTGATTTATTTAATTGCGCTTCAATTTCTGATACAGTCTTCCACTGGATTTCAATCTCCGCAGCAAAGTTATTTTTTCATTATTCAACTTTCGAGCTTTCGGTAATTTAATGAAGCATTCCCGAAGAAAGCCCGAGCTTTATGTTAGCTGATCATGGCATAAATTCATTCGTTTAAGCCAGCATTTAATAAAATTTGCATATTACTTTATTTGTGACTAAATTTTTCGGTTCTGCATTTTTATAACTTACATTTTTAAAAACGAATTAAGTAAACATTAGTAGTTGTCAATTTATGTGTCAATATGTATATGCAAGAAGCATATGTTACATAATAAAATGAATAACAAAATAATACAAAGGCTGACCAGGGCTTACCATAACTAGTAAACTTAGTCACTGGTCCAACGTATAAGAAAATATTCCGCAACGTTTCGAAAACTACTGTTTCCTTTATCAAGCGAAATATCGAGAGAGTAAGAATATCCTGTTCTGCACATGTCGCTTTTGTAAACCTTTTCTTGAGCCTTGGAAGACTGTTCGATTATGGAATCGGGTCATTAACAATGTTAAACCTATGCTTGAATAACACAAAATTTCTGCAAGAAGATGGGGAAAACAAGGATAAGAACTCCGGAAAAATCTGGGTTCGGGACTACTCTGGAGAAAAATCTAGAACTGGGGATATAAATTCAGAACATTCTTACTTTCATGACACTTCGTTTGATAACGGGAACAATAGTTCTCGAAATGTTTCGGAATCTTCCCTCATACGTTGGGCCAGTAACAAATTTTACTAATTGAATAAAGTGGATGTATTTAGTATTTTGTTTATATTATACTTTCTCTTTAAAAGCTATATAGCTTTCATGAGTAAACTTTTGGCATACACCTTATATATAGTTGTATATGACCATGTGAGATTTTTGTACTCTGATGTTCAGTTGTACCATTGTTTTAAATTATTATAGATAATGCAAATATGAGGATAGAAATATGGATAAATTAATCTGTCAACATCACCTCTCTTTTTTTCTCACATAATTATTAAATATTTTCATAGAGGACTAATGACACTTTTCTTTATTTCCTTTGAGCTTTAAAATTAGCAGAAACCTATTTGTAAGGGCTGATAGTCCAATATTATGTATGAACGTAAGGATTCCGTACCTTATCCATGATTTAACACAAGGACTTAAAATCGAATAATTTGCCCTCCTCTCCCCACAAAAAAGAGGAAGATATCCAATGGTTTTGGAAATATTTTGCTTTCTGTTTCCAAAATTTCGAATTTAAAAATGATAAAAATAAAGGTAGAGAATGTGAACGAAACCAGTTTCATAAATATACTTTTAACCAATGCTCCTTTTTTCAAGGCATTCAATGTTTTTGATAATATGAAAAAAAAAAGTATTCCTTCCGTCAAGAAACTTAATACGAATATTTACATATCTTTAAAAACAAAAGATAAAACATGCTGAAAACTCTAGAATATGGTGAAATACGTTTTTTTGTAATATTCGTATCTCAATGTGGCTATTAGAGTTTTGGATTAAAGTGAATGATTAGCAAAATAAACGTTTAAAAATTTAGGTAATCTATATAGTAATAGAAACAATTAAGACTGGAAAAATATAATTTTTGTTCTACTTGCACGAAGTGCACTTCTTTATTATTTACTGATATATAAATATATCATCATCATTTCAGCCGTTGTCAATCCACTGCAGGATAAAGGCCTCCTCTGCATCTTTCCAACGAAGTCGATCTTGTGCATTTTGCTGCCACTTGTGCCCAATATATTTAATTATTTCATCCACCCATCTCGTCTTTGGCCTTTTCCTTGGGCGTGTGGTGTCCAGTGGGATCCATTCTAGGATGCTTTTGGTCCATCTGTTGTCAGTTCTTCTAGCAATATGGGCTGCCCACTTCCATTTCAAACTTTTTACCTTCGCAATGATATCACAAACTTTTGTTTGATCTCTTATCCAACTGAAGGTCTTTCGATCTCGTCGCGTGATACCAAGCATCTGCCGTTCCATGTTCCTTTGTACCACTCGTAACTTTTGGATACCTTTGGCAGTCAATGTCCATGTCTCACTACCATAAGTCAGAACAGGTAGGATGCATTGATCGAAAACTTTCCTCTGTAAAGAAATAGGGAGCTTTTTTTTAAAAATTATTTGTAGCCGGTAGAATGCTTGCCAGCTAAGCTTGATACGACGTTCGATCTCTTGATTTATGTCGCCTTTCATCGTAATTTGTTGACCAAGGTAAATATAATTTTCAGCTTGCTGTATTTCTTCTCTCGAAATAAAGATTTTCTTAGTTTGTATAAACTTATTAAACATGATCATGCTTTTCTTCAAGTTGATTTTTAAGCCAGATGTTTCTCCTTTCATTCTGAGATCTTCAATGAGTCTTTGGAGCTCTTCTGGATCTTTTACGAAAAATACGATGTCGTCGGAGAATCTTAGATGGTTTAAATACGCTCCGTTGATTTTTAAGCCCTTTTGATCCCAGTGTAATTTACGAAAAACTTCCTCAAGGCAAGCTGAAAAGAGTATGGGCGAGATTGTATCTCCCTGTCGTATACCTTTCTCAAGGTTAATTTCAACTTTGTGTCTGTTTATAGATATAGTCGCTTTGCTTTATAAAATATGGACTGGAGTAAGCTAACATAAGCTGGGTTCACACCTTGGTTACCTAGTGCATTTAAAATATATGGTTTGAAAATTGAGTCAAAAGCTTTTTCGTAGTGGATGAAGGCAATGCATAATGGTAAAGTGTATTCATTGTGTCTTTCTATTATTCTCTGAAGAACCTGAATGTGGTCAATCGTACTATAGCCACTTTTAAACTCTACTTGTTCTAGAGGTTTGGCATAGTTTAATGTTCTATAAATTCTATTTGCAGTGATTTTGCTAAAAAACTGTGTACATAACAGGAAGAAGGCTAATTGGTCGATAGTTTTTAAGATCATCTTGAGCTCCTTTCTTATGCAAAAGAATAACATCGCCATTTTTCCATGCATTAGGAATTTTTTGTTCCTTAAGACATTTTGAGAAGAGATTTGCCAATATTTTGTGAAGCGTTTTACACCCAGCTTTTAACATTTCAGCAGAAATGCCATCTTTTCCTGTGGATTTCCCATTTTTCATTGATCGTATGGCATCTGTTACCTCTGATACTAAAACATCCGGCATTTCTTCTGTAACTACAATTGTTGGCAGATTTTGCTGATCGTTACTTTTATAGAGGTCTGTGTAGAATTCTTTTACCCTCTTAAGCATTTCCTGGCGTGTTCTGCATACTGAGCCGTCATTACATTTTAAGGCAAGTATTTGCTTTTTTCCATTTATTAGCCTGCGTTTTGAATTTTTGATGCCTTTATTTTCTTCAATTGTTTTTTGTACCAACTTTGTATTGAATTTACGAGTTTCTTCCCGGATACGTTTCCTTATCGTCTTGCAAATTTCCACATATTCCACTTTGTTAGCAATTATTCCTGTGTTCTTCCAAGACCTTCGTTTTTCCATTAGATTTAAAGTTTCTTTAGAGATTTTGCTTTCTTTAGGTTTCGTTGTTAGTGGTACTAGAGCCTCGGCTGTTACAATTAAGTTGCTGATGATTTTTTCATTTTGTTCTGTTATATCGGTGTCTTCCAAATTTTGTAATAATGCAAAGCGATTTGACATAGCGAGTTCAAATTCTTTGCTTTTTTTAAGCAATTCCTCATTGTTGGCTTTCACTTTTTTGGAGAGGTTTATCATTTTACTGCGTTCTTTGCGGTAGTCTAACTTAACTTTAACTCTCACCAGTCTATGGTCACTTCCCACGTCAAAACGATTGAGGACCGTACAGTCACTGAATATATTCTTGTGGTTGGATAGAACATAATCAATCTCACTTTTGTTTCCTGACGGACTTTCCCATGTCCATTTCCTATTGGCTTTCTTTTTATAAAACGAATTCAAAATATAGAGGCCTTGTCTCTCTGCAAAATTAACCAGCAAGTCTCATTATATATATATTTTTTTCAACTATTATCTAATCAAATCTAGATGGAGGTCTCTCTACATGCCTTCCATCATGAAGAGAATCTATTGATCATTATAGTAGGGATATTGCTTATATACTTACCGTGCTATCTAAATAAGCTGTCTAATTATCCCTTTCGTCCATTAAATATGTGTGTTTATTTGTTAAGTTACATTATATACTACTGTATGTTATATTGAATATATATCCGTTCAATATAAAATTTTTTTCATTGATAAAAAGCGTCTAGATTGCACCAACTTGGAGAGGAAAGGAGTAGCATATTAGGTTACTAGTCTCATAGATTCTCCATATTTCCATTAACGGTCAACTTATGAGTATTCTTATATTTAAACTATTATACATAAGTTCATAAACTTTACAGCTCATTTCGAACATTTAACATGTTTGGCGCATTTTCTTTGCATATCATATGGGTTTTCGTTGCTAAAATAATGACAAAAATGACGCATGGGCCTTACATTTTTAAAATTGTCTTTGAAAATAAAAAGAACGAAGAGGATACAAAAGAAAAACGACGTTTATGGTCTTGACAGCGGTTACAAAGATCATTAAATGACGAATGAGCGTGGGCACCCTTTTATTGTACAGTTATAATTTATTAATAAATTAGTTTTAACAGGTGGCTTGCTTATTTCATCATTTCAGCCGTCTCGCAGTTTCGTGTTTCATCAAGAGAGATTCGACGTCACAAATATTAACTTTTAGTGTTATTATTTAGGTGGCTGCGACACGTTTCCTCCGTTTTTGTGAAAGCGCGGTGGTAACCTTAGAAGTTAATCTACCCGCTCTCTGAGTTCGTTGACCGGGGCATTGGATCGATGGATGCGACGACACAGCAAAAATGGGCGCGCACACTTGCGCCTAATAGAAGACCCGGAGCAAAGAGACTATCTCACTCTTATCTGACGTCACGGCATCCGCACCATGGCACATGCGCCTCGAACTCCCAGAATTCCGAGTCCGTCATTTGCATTCAAGCCAAACAGTTGACAATTACAGATATCCAGGAGAAGCCGTAACTTTCCGGTTAAAGTATTAGTTTTCCCGTTTTAAATGTTCCCAAAGATCTATAAATATCCTAAAACATCGTTGCAGGTTGACGACTCTTAGTTTAAAATAAAAGTAGCTACGCAGTAAACCTATTCTTAGTGCAAGCTTTTATATCAGTTAAACATTTAAGCGAACAATCTATTTGATTATAAAAAATAAAATTTCTAACTCGAGAAAAATCGACACTCTGCTGATAGAAAGCACATTTTTATTAATACAGTTCCATAATGTATTTGGTATTCTAATCATGTGATTCATAGAGCTAAAGTACTGAATAATGTGTCGATGAAAAACACTAAACTGAAAACAACTTATTTCTTCAGGTTGATACCAGACTTTTTTTTCTTACATCCGTTTAATTTTATATACATACCAGAGATCCTTATCTGCCATTTATATTATTTAACACCCTCGAAAAGGAGTAGCTTTTCTTACATTTCATTCTGTTTATTTTTATGAATATAAAAAAAAAGAAAAAAAAGAAATATAATGGTAAATGTGATAAATAAAAAAAATGAAAAAATTTCTAATAGTATCGACTGTTATTCTTCGATTGTTTTCCATGGAGAAGCAATTATTAAAGACTACAAATTTGACAGTTTATGAAAAAGCATTACAACAAATATTTTGTTCTTTAGTAAGTAATTTGTACAGGATCGAATGAGATGTACTTGTGGGCTCTGAGCAATCTATTCATAAATTCTAAAAAAAAAAAAACACTCAAAAGATAAATGAATAATGCTAAATGACGTGATGGGTTTTAAGTTCCGTATATATGTGAATTTCAATAATCAAGTCAGCCATTTTTTCCTACTTTACTTATTTTTTCATTCTTACTTTTTATTTTAATATGTTATTATTATTATTATATATATATATATATTTATAATGACCTTTCTACTAGTATTTATTTACGTGGTGCAAATAATCAAAGCGGGACTGTAGCTAGGCCGGGGCAGCAGGGCTACAGTTACCCCATGAAATGGTTATATATATATATATATATATCTGATATATATATATATATATATATATATATATATATATATATATATATATATATATATATATATATGCTCTTATGCCTAGAGAGGGAGATAGGAACCAATGATAACACAATTTAAAATATTAAAATTAATAACGTATGACTATTTTACACTGTTTTTCTTAGCCACTAGTTCCATATAAAATTTAAAATACAAACCTTGATGTATGCTAATATTACAGTATTTGTAGTTGCAATAAATAATAAAAAAAAAGCCATCAGAAGAGTGACAAATTTATTTGGATTTATTGTGACGTATTGCCTAAATCCCGTACCGCTTCTGGTAATTACTTCATATTTGTGAGTCCCTGGGTGCACTGTGCCCCAGAGTTACCTTTTGCCTTGCCCCAGTTGCCCCTTCATCTTGGCTACAGGCCTGACCCAAAGTAATCTGTCAGTCAAGGACTGACTTACAGAGAGTTGAAGAGGACTTCGAAAAAGTTACAGCTGGAGAAGAAAAAGTTTAATTTGCGGACTTGTGTAGGAGTGAAGATCCTGTGTCGGAATCTTAGAAACAAAAATAAGACTGCGTTTACTAATAAATTATTATTAAAATGTTTATCTGATATTGAATCAGAATTTTTCGAATTTGAATGCAACAAATTGCGAGGGAAAAATTAATATCTCTATGCAACTTTTGTATGTAAACCATTGATAGTGCGCGTTTTTAAAGCAAGTATTTAATGAAATTTTGTGTGTACGAATTTGTTTTACAAATTCCTTTTAGTTCCCCGTGTCTTTTAAAGAACGTAAATCTTTTAATGTGAAAATTTCGCCTTGCTTCGATATCATTAGTCTGTGGTTTGCGCGTTAACATTTCAAAGCTGCCGTTTAAGCGTTACTGACAGTAACATTGAAAGCCGGTGTCAGCGTTTAATGTAAATTTAACTCAATTATAATGAAAAAAATACAGAAGGTACTTCATCTACGAAAGAAAAATAGAGCACCAAACATAAAAAGACAGCTCTGGACATGCTGAACCTCGAACTGAAACATCAAGGTAAGACAATTTTTGATATTAAAAAATCTATGTTCCATAAAAAACACAATAAATGTGTTGTATGGACAGTGGGACACATTCGCCCAAAGCGGGACTGTCTTATCCGAATCGGAACGTCTGGTAACCTTACGCATTGACAGAGTTCTACGATCGGTCGGTAAGTACGTAGGTAGAATTTAAAAAAAAAAGTTCGTAGCCTTTTAAAATTTTGCACCATGGGCACTTGCCCAGCGTCCCCATTTATAAATCTGAGCTTGACACAATTTTTATATATACTTTATATATACTAATAGTAAATGAATGAATAATGAAAAATTTGAACTCATAACGAAAAACAAAATTCATGCATATATGCGTACGTGTACTTTTCCCACATACGACAAATATACTCAAAAATATCAAAGGTTCCATGAATCCATACTAAAGTTATTGCGGATTCAAAAAATGTCTCGAATCTACGAAGTTGGCGAATATGGTAGCAATAATTTTGAGTTGTATCTTATTAATTTGAATAATTATATGAAAAATAGCCGTTACATACGAAACGCTAAGAGTATGATATACTTTCTTTTTTACAAATATTCCTTTCTTTGTAAAGGAGGGAGGGGGCGGCAGTACAGGCTGTGCCTAAGGGCGCTTTAAGAAATGGCGGATCCACGGCGGGGGGAAGGGGGATTAAGAAAAATGTCTCCTCCCAAATCCATAGAAATGCGGTGAAAGTCTGTTATAACGAGCGCCGATTATAACGACGAAAAAAAATTTTGATTTGCTATTTTTTTTAATTGCTCGTTAAATCCGGGGTCCAAAAAAACTTGTTCGCTAAAAGCGGTTAAATTGTATTGCGCTTAATCATTATACCAAGCAAAATCCATATTTTCTCTTGCTATACACGGCAACTTGCTGAATGCGGGCTCATTGTAAGTAGGTCCTATTGTATTTTACATTTCTCCCCAAATCCCTCTTTGGATCCGCCTCTGCTTTAAGAGTCATAAAACATTCACTTTGTCTCCAGATACCGGCTATTTTCCTACTACGCCCCTAATTGAATATTACATTCATAAACTAACAGTGCATTTAGCATCGCTTGTATTTTTTAAATATTTTTTGACCACAAGAATCTTAGTAAACAGTCTGATTTCACATACTTAGGTTTAAAATATTCTGACACTCATTCGTTTTACTTAGTTCTCAATTATTTTTTTTTACATTCTTATTTATTGGAATTAAATATGTATATATACTATATGATAAGAATAAAATATAACCAACATTATATATATATAAGTTTTCTTTAAAATCAAAGCCAAATGGAGGCGGTAATATTTTGACAGGCAAGTCATTACAGTTACTTTAAGAAATATATTTGACCATTTGAATTAATTTTATTTAATTTTTATTTTCTAAGTTTATCATTAATTCATTTATTAAGTATTAATTAATTAATTCAGTGTATTATACACAATTAATGTAATTAATAAAATTAACAGCTGGCCATACATTTTAACGATGTTTAATTCTTTGAACTGTTCCATATACAACCTTGTTTGAAATTATGACACTAGATGGCGCACCAATCACAATTAAAAGATCATTTGCCAGCATTTCGTGGATTTTTTATAGTTCCTTTTTTTCAAAAAACTGCTTAATTAAGTTCACATTTACGGATGCAATGATCACATTAGTGCTTTTTTTTTTGCACGGACCACACTTTTTTTCGTGATAAAGGGACTGTAAGTTTTATTGTTATGTTAATAACGTACACCGTTAGCTAAAAGTAAAAGCTGTGGGACTACTGAAAATATCACAATAATTTAAGCAGCATATTTAATCACTGATATAAAAACTTGATGTATAACTCGTAGATTTTTTGTCACTGATCGTAATGCGGAAGAAATGAAAAAGAAAAACCAGAATAATAAAAGAAAAGAAAATAGAAAGAAATAAGTAATCTAGAAGAATAGAAATGAAAAAAAAAAAATAATAATAAAGTTAACAAAGGAGAAAAAATAAATTATAAAAAATTAAGGAAGTAAAGAAAAAAGAAAAATAAATGCAAAAATTAAATGAAATTAGGCGGATAAAAAAAGGTAAAATAAAAAGCAAAAGCTTACAGCGCGTAAAATTTAGAACTTTCCAAGCACTACGGACACCATGATGCCAGAAGTTCCGAAAAGTGAAAAAAATCCTGTATTTATACAAATATAGAACTTGGTTTCGAAAGAGGAAATACATGAAAAGCGGTGTTAAAAAAAAAAAAACAAAACGATAATTATTTTCATTCTAAGATAATTTGAAAACTTTAAATTCATTGTTTTTGTTTGATAGAATAACCAAACATACTGTCAAATTATTATCTTTCTGACATTCCATTCCCACAACCAATATGATTATCATTTTCGTTTGCTTTTTCTTCATTTCTTTGCTTACAGCCCCATATTTCAACCTCGAGAATATCCCTAAGAAAAGTAATCTACGAATTCCTCCATAACTTTCCATAAAATAGTGGTGAATAAGACCATGTTTAAATTATAAATTTTGATTTTAATTTAATTTTTGTGGTTAGTTAGTTAATGTTAAATAGTTTATAAATTTTTCATCAAGTAAAATTCCCAAATAATTAATTTCACCATTGTATGATTAAATCCATGCAAAGTTATGCATTATTTTAATAAAATGCCTAAATTAAATTTTTTGTTTAGGTTCCACAGGTTTATTTTATGTGCATTGGTTATAACATATTTGATTTTAGATGCTTTGTTATAAAATATTAATTTGCATTCAAATCATAATGAATGCACTACAAAGCCTACAGAACATATACAATTTTATTCTGCGTTACTAAAGAAATGTAAACATACTCGAAACTACAATAAGTTGTTGTAAGGTTCATGTAGTAGCTTATTTTTCTTTATAGTTTTAAAACAGCAAAGCCTAAGTTATATTCGCTTGCTTAAGAACGTTACCTTTGGCGAAATCATGTTTCCTATTCTGGTTTTAATTAGTCGAACGTATGAGATAAATAAAAGTATATCAGATAAGCGGGGGTTGCAAGCTATATATTTTAGCTAGATTATTTGTGTACCAGAAGCCTGGTACAGCATTCTAATTAAGTTAGCTTTAAAATCTATGCGAGCGATTGAAAAAAAAACAGTTGCCCGTCAAAACAAAAAAATGGAAATGTTCCTATTTCAAGCCTACAGCTTGTCAGTAGTAAGTAGAAATTGAATTTTTTCAAACATCGCAAACGTTTTCCTCTATATTAACAGACGGAGGGAAGAAAGAGTACGATTTTTTAAACCAAAAATGGCTAAGTTGAAAAGAAAAAAAAAATTGCTGATAAGTACAATTTTTCATATTTTCCCTGGTATTTTGAATGCACCAACATATAAATTACTTTCAATATTGTAGCGAGATCGAACAATAAAAGAAGGGTTTCTAATATATTATTCTTTTTGAAATTATTTTTTAAATCTTTGATAAAATTACTTTTCTCGTTTACTCTTCTCCATAATTCAATTACGCTTCAAGTAAAAATGATATATTTTTTATCGATTTCTTTATTCCGTATTCGATGTCTTTTTAAGCCCGTTTATCGTGTAGGGTAATTGGCAACAATTCAGCTCTCAGCTTCAACTGATGATTGATGAGTGTATGTGGACACGGTAATGTTAGATGATATTTTATCGATGCCATATCAGCTCAACGATAGATTTTATCTGTCACTCCCCCCTTTTTCTCTTTCACACGTATGTACATAATCGTACACGCTATTACTGTAAGGATTTCTATCTATTCGTAATATCAAAAAAAAAAAAGAGTTATATAAATTAGGATTATTTATTTTTTTAAAATAGTTATATAATTTTTGTTATCTTAGCAGATTTTTTAGATATATAAGTTTATTTGGAATGAAATTCTTGGGTAATTAAATTTTAAATTTTATACTTCTCTGCCTGATATTCAAAGAATTGTTTGTTAATAATTATTTCAGTACGTACCAAAACATGAGTTCGAAATGGTTTAATTTATTTGTGAATATTTTTGCATGTGAATAAATTTATCCCTATACTATACAAGAAGTCAGTGCAAAAACTAAAACAAATTTATATCACGGGAAATGGTTTCACAACTCATTCAACGTTTATGCACGTTGTCGCAAATGTCGCTGATTTCGAAGTTGAGCTGCAATATGATTGCTTTTGTTTTGGACCAGAAATTGCAAACAGCAAATTTTGAAACTAAAAATTTTGTTTTGTGATATTCTTCTCCCCATTCTTTGAATAGTATGTGTACAAAATTTGGTGTCATTCCTCTTATTAGTTTGGACTATAGTAAGCTCTAACAGGAAGACTTTCAACGGTTTAGTGGCCACACACTCTACTAATCAATAGAAGCAAAAAAATATACAAATTTTTATGGTGAAGTTATTTTATAAGACGTTATAATATCAACGCCGCTAATAGATATTTCGATAGCGCTAAAAGGCTACTATCATCAGAACAATGGCGGTTTCTGTTTATGTGCATGATGCTGGTCGGTATTGCCATCACGTAGATTAGAAACTTGATTGGGTGGAGGAATTAAGCATATTTATGGTGTCGTCTCTAGCCGTGAGACACAAAAGATTTTTCCAAGTGGGTGAGATAGAGTTACTAAGGAGTTCATCATTAACTGAAACGTTGATGTTTGATAGAATGTGAAATACCTCAAAGAAACTGAGATCAATTGTTGAGTTGACTTTTTTAATAATATGTGCATTAGAGAATAAGAACTTGTGTTCGAATTCCCATGAGCGTTTATGTCCCTGCTGTCAGAATCTGGGATGGTATCTTTAAAATGAGAAAAGTCTATTTTGTTGATTGGAATGAAGGTACCGCGAAAGTTGAATTCACGCAAAATGGAAGCGATCCTGATAGAAATTTTCGGAACATAACGAATGCAAATGATGTCCTTAGGTGCTGAAGAATTACTGGGGAGAGAAGAGGCAGGTTTAAGTTTAGTAAGTTCCTAAAAATATGACCAATGCTTGTTGGATTGTAGCCGTAGTATGGGACAATTTTTCGAATGTAACGGAGTTCAACAGTTAACACATTACTTGTAGAAGCAAATTTTATGGCACGAGACACTAACCAATAAAATGAGCTTATTTTCTGGCTTTGTGGGTGAGCCGACAGAGCGTGAAGTAGAAGATTAACAGAGTTAGGTTTACGGTAGCCACTGGTTTGGAAATCAGTAGGTGTTCTATGGATTAAAACGTTGAGAAAAGGCAGTTCTTTTTTTTTCAAAGCTTTTTCTTCTTCGAAAGTAAACGGGATGTTAACGTCAATTGTGTTTAAGAGGGTGGTGATCTTTGAAGGATCCTTATCGTCAGAAACTAGAGTGAAAGTATCATCTACATATCTTGTCTAGAATCTAAATGGGATAAATGTCAAATTTTTCTCTTCTACATAATGCATAAATATATCACACAGGATCACTACAATGCAATAATTATGTAAGATATTATTACCCTTCACAGGGATAACACAATTGCCAAATAATGGTCAACACACAAAGCCACCGGGGAGAGATTTTTTTGTAAGATTTTCGTCAGGACGGCGTCTCTTTTTCACTTAAACAAAACAAAACAAAACAAAAATAGCTCTAGTTTGAGCTACTAATACGTGGGTGTCAAATTTATTTGTAATAAAAAATCCTCCACAGAACATTCACAAAAATCTCGCCCCGGTGGCTTTGTGTGTTGACCAATATTTGGCAATTGTGTTATCCCTGTGAAGGGTAATAATATCTTACAACTTAATATACGGAGAAAAAAGCGTTTTTTCTTGTTCTCATTCGTCTAGTAGGTCAAGACACCGCGGGCTCAACGCGAGGACCCTGGTTCGAATCTGGGATGAGGACGGCGTCTCTTTTTCTCCCAAACAAAAATAGCTCTAGATTGAGCTACTAATACGTGGGTGTCAAATTTATTTGTAATAATAATCATTGATCATATTTTTAGGAAACTAACTAAACCTAAACCGGCCTCTTCTCTCTCCAGTGATTCTTCAGCTCCTACGAACATTGTCTGCATTCCTTATGTTCCGAAAATTTCTACTAGGATCGCTGCTGTCCTGCACAAATTCAACTTTCGCGTTACCTTCACTCCGATCAACAAAATAGGCTTTTCTCATCTTAAGGATAACATCCCGGATTCTGACAGCTGCGGCATATATTCCATTCCGTGCCAGTGTGGCCAAATTTATATCGGTCAAACACGGAGAGCACTGCGCCTCAGACTAAATGAACACGAAGCTTATGTCAGAAAGCAAGAATTCCATAAATCGGCTCTGGCAAAACACTCACGGGGAATTCGGACACAAGTTCCCATTCTGCAATGCACATATTGTTAAAAAAGTCAAGTCAACACTTGATCTCAGTTTTTTTTAGGCATTTCACATCCTAGCAAACATCAATATTGCAGTTAATGATCAACTCCTTAGTAACTCTATATCATCCACTTGGAAAAACCTTTTGTGTCATGGCTAGAGACGACACAATAAATACGCTTAAGTCCTCCACCCAATCAAGTTTCGAACCAAGTTATGGCAACACCGACCGACATCATGAACATAAACAAAATCCGCCATTGCTCTGACGATGATAGCCGTTTAGCGCTATAGAAATAGTTATTAGCGACGTTGTTATTATACCGTTTTATAAAATAACCTCACCATAAAAATTTATATATTTTTTCTTCTAATAGGGAGACTTTAATTATAACAGCCTTGAATGTGTTTGGGTTTTTTGTATTGGCAGTTTCTTTCTTACATATTTAGCATGAAATTGAGTAAATAAGCAAGTAAACACATAAAATAGCAGTAATAGTAGAAAAATTGCAAATTGGTAATAGTTATGACAAGTAAAGAGTTTGATGAGACTGCACTAGACTAATCTAGAACCAAGAATCTGGAGACTGGATTTCGGAGCTATTGTTTTAGATGGGACTTGACATAATAAAATTTTGTCGCCCGAAATTTTGTTCGATTTTATCTAAAAATTCGAAGTTTTAAAATTAGATTATCTGATTTCGTTTAGAAAAAAAAGTTAAGAAAATAACCCATTATTTTCAGAGCATAGAGTAAAGGGGGTTTAGAGAATTGCATTTTTAAGTCGGGGAGCTATTCTAACTCTGTAATATTTATACGGTAGTTTAAGAGGAAGATAAGGTTTCGTCGAGATACTTCAGTGGTGAAATAATAGTTGCAAATTTTTCGATAATAATTATGCAATAATCAGATCATTTTTCATGGGTTGTAAAAATAAATTTAATGTGACGCCATTTCCTCCGAAATGGCCGTGGCCTGTTGCCAACTTTAAACTCAATCGATAATTGTTGCCAAATCGGAGAATGACCAATTTTCGCTACGAATTTCACCAGCCGTTTTGACGGTCGTTTCCCAACACGGAAATATCTTCATATTTTAAGCCCTGTTTTATTATATTTTGTTTAGGTTTAATGTGTTCGCATTATTCGACATGCTTATTATTCTGGCATGCTTCCAGAGGTATTCTGCGTGTAGAAATGGTGTAGGAAATAATGATAAGCTTTAAATTATTAGGTGAAATTGCTGTAACACGCGTTATTAATTTCGTTTTGATAAATATGCTGCATTATATTAGATCGCAGATTATACTTATATAAAATAACTGAAAATTTTACCTTATAAGGAGATACAATTATTGATGTGTTCATTTGCGAAATCTTATCTAATTCGCGTTAAAGTGCAGCCATGCGTTGAGAAATGCTCAAGAAATATTTTTTTAATTTTATTATTCTGAGACAATATAGTTAAAAAATACGTTAATATATAATGTTCTTAAACAAACTGATCGGAAAATTTTTTCTGCATTCACGAACTTCTTCTGTTTGCTGAGAATAAAGAGCTTTGAAAACGATGCTTGAAGTTAGATAATTACGTACTATGCAAAACCATAAGCAAGTTATAAGAGAAAGAGAGAGAAAAGAGATGGGTATGTTTTTTTTGATTCAAAAAATAAATCGATAAAAACTTTTTTCGTCTAATTACTATATAATAACTTTCAAAATTGCAATTAATCCTTCATCTCTAATGTTCATCTCCCTACGGCCCCTCTTCTAGGATTAAGCTGGTTTAGTTTTACATCCATCAACTGGGAAGACGCCGACAATTTAATACAGCCTTCGAACCATGACTAGTCTGTTCTCTCGAGAACCAAGTCTGAAGCTAACTGATAGAAGGGTAGAATTTAATAAATATTTTTGTGAACCAATGCCTTCTTAAAAATATTAAAGTATATTAAAAGATGGCCCTATCACTGCTTTATGTAGTTTTATGGGGGGAAATATGACTTTAACGTAACTTATATTTATTATATTACTGAAATTGTATAGTGACCTTACTAAAGGATGAACATGCTTAAGTTATGTATGTATATGTCTTAAATCATATCCCGTTATCCCATTTGTTTAATTTTGAAGTTTAGAACTGCTGCTTATGATCATATATATATGCGTAGGCCTGTATATGTAGGGTGTTTACTAAAGCCCGAGAGAAAGGCAGCTCTATTCTCTCTGAAGCAGTTGAACAAAATTAGTAAAAAAAAGCACTACCAGTTCTACTAATAGCAATTAAAATTTAGTTTATTCTAATCTGTAGCTAAAATCTGATTTTCGGTCCTTCGTTGCAAGCCACTTATAAAAGTTACTAAATCTGTTATTTCTTTTCATTCTTACTATAATATTTAAGAGAATATAAGTTTTTGATGTAGGCTTCCGAAAATCTAAGTTGTGTGTAATCCAAATTCAGTGAGACAATTTAATCGTGACGTCACAAAATTTACATTTATTTGCCTTAAGTAAAGAAAAGATAGTTAAAGATTATCTGCTTTTCCTAATATCAAATTTGACTAATTCAAAAAACAATAAAAAAATAAATAAATTGATCAACTTCGTGACAATTATTGCATACATTCAAATGCTGATACTATTTTTTATGCAGTTTTCGATATTTGAGGACCGCCAAACTTTCCTGAATTGCAATATATAATTGGAAAATGACAAATGCAGATCTTCAGATTGGATTTAACTATGTTTCACCCATGTGCCGTTTTTTCCTGAAGATAAATCGCCAAGTGTGAAAAGTGTTAGAGCTTTTGTTTTCTTTCTCTGTAGGAACAAGTATTTTATAAATAGTTTTGATAGTATGATACTTAAAAGCATTAATAATAATAAAATTGTATTTGAATTGAAACTAAAATGAATAGTTCAAATTTCTAGAGATTTTTTTCTCTATTTATGTTTAAATGTTCAGAAAATAATGCTATCTTTTCTGTTGAGTGCTATTAAAAACCGTTGTTATTCTGTATCACTTTATTCTTTCCATGTTACATTTATATCGGCTTTGTAAAATCATAATATGGCCTGCCTGATGATTTAAAATCAAAGAGCCCTTGAATAAATTAGAAAGATTTTAATTGTTGTAATTCGCGTTGATGAAGAAATATACTACAAACTTAATTAAGAAATTCAAAGAAAAATATCTAAGGAAAAGAATAAGATGTTGGAAATTTTTTTTCTCCAATGTATTGGGGGAAAATCAAAACCCTTCTAAATCTATTAGTTCTCATTTGAAAAGGACTCATTTTTAAGATATGGAGTGTGGTAATTTTGGTGTGTGTGTGTGTGAGAGAGGAGGGGGGAGAATGAGAACGAACGAACGAACAAACGAACGAACCAAACCTCTTAAGTATGCAATACTGCCTGAAGTGATTTGAAGTGCAAATATACGCTTCACAAAAAATGAATGCACCATTAATATTTTTTTCTTTATTTGATTTTAATTTATTATATAAAGCTATTTTTATGTGCTTGCATTTTAGTTGGTTTAGAAAAGTATCTTTGATTCGCGTGCAGAAGTTTCATGGCATTCAACTTTTTGTTTCAATCCCTATTTAAAATTCCTCACTGGCCAACGTAAGCTTTCCCTTTCTTGTTTTTTGTTCTTATTCTAAAATTTTACATCCCGCAAAAACTATAATCGATTCCATTTTCCTGAAAATATAAGAAAGAATGAATAATGCATAAAGCAAACAGGAAAGGAAATTATACCTGCGTTTTGAAATCACAAACAGTTGAATAATTTGGTAACCCCTTTACTATCTTCTAGGTAGAAAAGAATTCAAAACTATGACTTTTATCAATAATGAGATCGTAGTTATATTTCTGTGAAGTTTAAAACGCAAATGCATTCCTTCCAAATTGCCTTAACCAGAGAATTTGACTTAAAGAATGCTCTCGGGAAAATGTGAATGTGATACGTTTAACAAGGATAAGACAATAACTTGATAATAAAAATATATATTAATTTGTTCTGAATGTAATTATCTTATATTTAAAATTCCTCTTAGTGCTATTTATAAAATTTTTATGAAACATAAATATTTATTTCAGTAAGTTAAACGCAACTGTTTTATATATAAAAATATACACGTATTTGAGAAGTTAGTATTAAAACGGTGAAACCAATCATTAGAGGTAACTCAATGGATAGAAAATTTTGGCCGTAAGTACGGGGTGTCGTTCTAAAGTAGCTGAAATATTACATTTCTATCATTTAAATAGTTCATTTTGAAATATGTATTTTTAAGCACATAAAACAAGTTCAAGATAACGAACATAAGCATTTGTTGAATATTGCAAGTAACTTTACAACAAAACGTTAAATACTAAAACTTTTTTGCCTTGGAAAAATATTGGTGAAAAGGTATTTTGTGAGTTTTACTCACCAGTCCTCCTTCGAAATATATTTTTAATTGCGAATTACCCCCACTTTTCGTCGTTACGCTTACAAGACCTGTGTGCTAGTCGAGTGAATGATAACAATAAATATGAAATACGGTAATTTTGGGTTGATAATTATTTAATAGTTTCGTGCAGTGTACCACTATATGATTTACTTTTTATCAAAGTCTTTTTTAAGCATTACTCATTTGAATCAGTGAATCTGAGTCAATTTCCACTCTTTGTTAATGGGGGGAGATTTCCTTAGCTCTTACTCCCTCACCTTTTATTTTCTGTTATTACAACAGACCTCTTCTGGAAAAACAGTGCAGCAGTAGTGGACAACTTTCCCAAACTCCCTTGAAAATCAACAACAACAGTAACCTTAGCTCTTACCCTGTTTATTCTTAGTATCTGTTTTGAGAAACACCGTGATGGTCAAAGTTCAATTTTGTTCGTATTTCATCTGTACGAATTTTGTCCGTCGAAGTTCGTCTTTCGACCGTACAGGGGTTCTGACCTAATAGAATGAATCATGAAAACAGTATCTGCGTTCATATCTGAGAGTAACTGCTCAGTAGGAGGTTTGAAATACGTTAGTGTAAATCAATTTCTGCCGGGGAATTTTTATCTGACCGTAAAAGCAGGGTGACCGTATCTGAGGGGTGTACGTTAAGAGGAGTTCCACTGTACATATAAATGTTCTCATCATAGCATTTGATATAGCGGGACTTCAAATTAATATATTTCTCCTTTAAAAATTATGCTGTTCTTATATAGGACGGATTTCAGGAAATCCCACTTTTTATTTTGTTATTTTGTTTGTTTTAAATTTCAGAATTTCTTTTTTGATATGGTTTTAGACGTTCACGTTCATTGTTTTAAGCTTATTTGAACTTCATATTCCTTTATCACAGTTGCTCTTGTTTTGAATGCAATTAAACGCTTACTACTCATTAGCAGAGAGAATTAATTTGGTACTCTTATCAAATGCCTTTCGTAGCATTTTTTTCTTTTTTGTATTTTTGCTTCCCAAGGCTGCACGATGGGTCATTTGGGACGGATTTCATACTTGAATTCTAGACGCGTGTCCTAAATTTGGTATCAACGGCATTATTATACCATCGTACAGGGATTTCCAAAAAGTGCACAATCAAATGTTTAGAATATGAGAAAATATAAATTCCAAGTTTTATTACCCCCAACGGTTTTGCTGCATGTGTTGATGTGATTGATGGAAAAGGAACTCTTAAAAGGGAAAAATGTTGTAAAAAATTTAATTATTTTGTAATCGCATAACTTTGTATACAGTACATCTCTTTCTCTCGCTATATATATAACTCGCCACGAGCCGCCACTGATACATATATATACATATATATATATATATATAGAGGAACTTCGGGTATTATAGAATACCATTTACATTTGAGGCAATACCACAGCCTGATGATGTTCAAAACTCGAACTCAAATACAAATACAAACTTCAACAATTTGTGATTAGTTATTTACAGTCAAAAATTACTTCATAGAATTTTATCACATGCAAACAAAAAAATTAAAAAAAAAACTCATTTGGAGGGTATTATGAGATAGTCGGGTAACATGGAATAGGGGTTAAAAGTGAAGAAAATGAAAAAACCAAAAAAAACCAGACTTATTGGTACAAAAGGAAGCACGATCAAAATACGGTTCAATTCACTTCACATTTCAAAAATGTAAGGATCCGTCCCTGCACCAGCACAATCAAGGTGGGCCAACAGAGAGCAAACAAAATATTTTATCCAGATCTCTCCACTGTTGTCTTCGGAAAAATTTCCATTGAAGAACGAACATTCTGCATCCGTATCGTCTGGTATAGCAGAGGACATGAAGTCCAATTCAGACGATCCTTCGGAATGATTCCTCATCAGTGCTGGAGTCGTCCTTGGAATTTCTATTTCATTTTTTAGAAAATTTATTTTTCGGTGGAGGGGTGTCCAGTTTTTTGTTCTTGCTTTTCAAATATTTGGTCCCCTTTGGCTGTTGCTTAGCGCTGAGCTCGACCTCCAACTGTTTTTTCTATAGAGAGAATGGATTAGAACACAGGATGTCCCGCGTTTTCTACCCCTATTGGAAGTGATCTTTCTCGATGATGGCGGCGGTATCTCCAAGTGAGGGTTGGACCAAACTGTCTAAAAGACTTTTAGATGAACAAGCAGCAGGTTCGCCTGAAATAGGTCTCGGTTCCTCAGCCTTTTGGGATTGTCAGGATCACAGTTAGGTTAAGATCTTTTCGTTATTATGGAAGCAAAAACATCTTTACTGGAAAAGACATCCCTATTTAGAGGGAATATTCCAGTGGCATTAAAGCCATTAACTTCTATGTAGCCACTTTGAACTTTGAAGTAAGTTTTGCCAAACAACTCCATCATGTTGTCATACACACTCAAGGGTCGTGTGCTGTGCCTTTAAAAGGTTCTCACTTCCTCACTGTAATGAGATTTCAATGGACCCATGAAACTCTTACCAAGGGATTGAAACTTATATGAATAGTGGGGCGGTAAAAAAACAAGAGTGACATGATTGGCCATTATTATATTGATCACATCCAAGTTGTGATGATTCAGTGTTTATATTGTGCTCTTTGCATAACCGACACCTGGTATACAAACCTGATAAGAATCTCATAAACAGCATAAAAAATAATAAGGACTCAACTAAAAAGTTCGAAAGAACGGGTATATACTACTAGAGTTTTGTTGTTATTTTTTATTTAAAATAGAAATCTATTAAAATCGGTAGTAAATATTTTGTCGGGTTATATGGAACAGCATGATTTCATGTCGGGTATTATGAAATACTGGTATTCTATATAACCCGACCCGTCATCTTAGGAAAAAAATACCCTCTGTTTATTAGGATGAGTTGTGAACACAAAAACGAGCATTGCATGAAAAACTGTTAGTATTTGGGTGTGCATTATGCTTCGTTTCAATGTAAACATGTCACTTCTAATAATGTATAAACAGTAGTGAAAATTTATCTCTTGAAATTTTGCAAAGACAGAAAACAAACTTTTATTCACTGGACACGCCCTGATGCCGGAAGATGAACAATACGTTCTGATGGGCACTCTGAGATCATTCTGAAGTAGTTTATGACATTATCTCTTTGGGGCAGCGCGTTACCAAACAGAAACCTTAGTATTCCATATTTCCCGACTATTCCATAATGCCGAATAAGATTGTGCGCATGAAGCCAATTCACCAAAACCTAAAGTTACCGTAAATTTCTTTCTTATTTACTGAATGAGGTAAAAACCAGTTTCTTGACCAATATAAGCCATAGATTTATGTGATTTGGTGAACTAGCCTTCATGCACACACCCTAAAATCTCGCCACGAGCAGCCACTGGTATATATATATATAACATATATATATATATATTATATATGCGCAGATGTATGAGGTATTTCATATTATATTGCATATTCCGTATATGTAACTTTAAATAGCAATGAACCAGGTACGTGGCAAGAATTAATCAACGATGAGCAATTGAAATTCATGACCGGACATAAAAAAACCGGTAAGGATCATAGACTCGACCTTAGGTAAGATGAATGAACGAAACAAGGAAACAAGTTGGAATACCATTAGGAACATCATCTCAGTGTGGGCGTATATAGAAATCAGTCGAAAAGATTTCATCGCGTAGTCGATTTATTGGTTGTTAGTGGCATATTTTTGGAAACATATACAAATTAACACAAAACATAATTTTTTTACATTACTTTGATTGCACAAGAGTATTATAATTAACTGAATTTACAGTGAAATCTAAAGTTTTTATAAATTACACTAATTTAAGAATAAAAACTGTTCTATAAAATTTATATTCTCCTAACAGATAATAGTCAATAAAATTGAGTGACAATTTAGCTACTGAATTTTGTTTAGAATTTTCCAGATCAGTCGTATTTTTGAAATTTAGATCTTTATATCCTAAGAAGCTTAAGGAATTTTAATGGGCCAGCAAATTACACAAACTTGTAACCTGTTAAATACAGAAATATAGATTTGGGGCCTATCACGTATGTAAAATATTACTGGGCATGAAATACACTAAACAAAACAGTTTTAGAGATACGATTTTGGATGATGAACGGCAAATTTTAAGATTATATAGCAACTAGTTCATGAATTTTTTTTATTTTTTTTTTGGTGGAAGGTCGTGGGTTCAGGTCCCACCGAAGGCAGAAATATTTATTTTCTTTCGAACGTTTCACCATCTAATCACGCCATACCATCGGCGTTGGTATCACTACGCCAATAAACGTTGATTTATATTGTTGTTTGATAATTCATGAATGTTGTTCAATCAGGAAATTGGACCTACAATATTCTCTTGAGCATATATGAACGCGATACACTAACAAGGATAAGATAATAAGAAATCAAAATAGATATTAATTTAGTCCAAATGTAATTTTAATAGTTTATAACATTTCCTTACTGTTCCATAAACTTTCCACTTAGAAAGTGTTAGCGCTATATTTGCATGCATATATTTTTAGTGGATAGATAATTAAAACTTCACTGTGAAAATTAATTTCTTTTGCATTATATATAGCTATTTTTAGAATAATATTGTATTATTCCCGAAAATCAAATTAAAGAAATTTGATATCCACTTAACCCATTATCCAAAGGCCAATAAGTGTAGCCTTCATCTAAAGAAATTCCTCACATACCAAACATATAGTTCCCGTGTATTGCAAGCTGCAAATATATATATATATATATGACTATAAATCTTGTATTGTAGAAAATTAGCAATTATGCCAGTAATAACTGCTGGCCATCTTGACGGCTGATGGCATCCAAATCACGCTGCTCATGACTTCCAGATGGCCTTTGAAGAATCGTTATTAGGGCAAGCTTTCGTGAATGTTTCTGATAGCTAGTAAGTATTAGCTGTAATGTTATTTCACGACATTAATTCTCTGTATGGAGAATTGCGTTAAGACACGCTTCAGGGATTCTTACTATTCGTAAGCAGGGTACGATCAGTCCTTTCCCCACTTAAGACACAATTTACTTCATGTAACGAAGAGTGAACAATCAAGTTTTAATGGATGTTATACAATTTCCTCTTGTAGAAAGCTTTATATTTCAGAGTGTTTAACAGCGAATATTTAGGTAAGGGGCGTATTTAAGATGAACTTTAAATTTTATATAGATTACGTCACGATATACCACCGATTGAACTTTCTGCGATGGATCTTTTTAGGAATTTACAAAATAATGCCAATCAAGATGTTTCACCCACGAGTTACTCAAGAGGATAGATGACATGATCTGAATCTAAAGGGCACTAATATACTGAAAAGCACGTCAAAATTGTTACACAAAAATAATTAAATTAAAAAATTCTGTGACCAGGCTCTAGCGGATCTCTCTCTCTCTAAGTGGAAATACCTGCGTCAACACAATGCTTCATAACGAAACAATACAGAGTTTCACCAGGAGATTCCATAACAAACAGTTATCTAGACACTGGTGTAAGGTTTAAAAACACGTTTCGAGAGCCAACTGCTCCCTTTGTCAAGTGAAGGCATAATTCTGCCTTCACTTGACAAAGGAAGCAGTATATATACAGAACAATCCCTGGGTGTCCTGTGCCCCATATGCTCTTTGCCTTGACCCAGTTGCCCCTTAATTCTGAATACATGCCTGAATACGTTGTATGCAAATATGTTACCTGTACCGACTTCATTTTCAAAATTTAAAATTTAAATTCCAGAACAGATTTAGCGATCGAACGGGTATAGTGAGCATTTTGGTTGGTCCCAAATCCTCGTAATATATGAGTCCTGCTGTAATTACACAGGCTCAATTTATGCTACAAGGGGCCTGGAAAAAATTTATCTAGGACCCTACGAAGCCTTAATCCGGCCCTGTCCGTATGAACCGGAGTGCCTTAGCCTGTTCAGCCACCAAGACACAGGAACTTCTTTTCTCTGTTAATTAAGGTTTGTAAGACATGATTACCCTTCTCAGGGTTAACACAATTGCCAACTGGTCAACACGTGAGGATACCAGGGTGTGTTTTTTGTAATTTCTCATTGGAAATCGAGAAGACTAATAATTTTTGATATACATGTATAAAGTGAAGCGAGCTTGCTTTTCTTTTTTGTAAAAATAAAAAAACCACCGTCCTGGCTTGGAATCGAACCGGGGGGCCCTTCCCTCCGTATAAACCGGAATACCTTAACCTGCTCGGTCACCAAGACACATTAATGATGTTCTTTTTTTTCGTATTACGATTTGGCAACGTGTTAGCCTTGAGAAGGGTGATAATATCTTATAAACCTTAAAAAGAAAAGGAGCATTGTTGATGAATATAAACTGAAGAAATATTACTGCTGGCTATCTTGACGGCTGATGACATCCAAATCACGCTGTTCATGACTTCCAGATGGCCTTTGAAGAATCATTATTAGGACAGGCTTTTGCAAATGTTTCTGATAGCTATTACGTGTTAGCTGTAATATTATTTCGGGATATTAATTCGCTGTAATGGAGAATTGCGTTAAGACACGCTTCAGGTAAGGTTTTTGTAAATTTGTGTGTGTATATATATATATATATATATATCAGTTTCTATAAACATGTGCATACCGAAAGAGTATTCAGACCTATGTAAGAAATGTCATCAAACTTGAAAGATGGACAAAATAGTGAAACGGGCTGCAGTAATATGGAAAAGAATCGTTTATAAAATAGACTCATGAAGAAGGCAGTTGTAGAAATCTTCAGCCAGCAGTGGATAGATAAGAGTTGAATATGACGTAAAGATACACATGTATACTCTATAACTAATAGAAACTATGTATAATAACTTAGTATGCTATACAGTCCATTCTGTTACACAAAACTTTTTGCCATCTACGTTTAAATAGCTCAAACTAGAGCTATTTTATAGATGGAGAAAAAGAGGCGCCGTCCTCATCCTGGACTCGAACCAGGGTCAACGCATTGAGCCCGCGGTGTCTTGACCAAATAGACGAATGAGGACAAGAACAAACGCATTTTTCTCCGTATATGAGGATGTAAGATATTATTACCCTTCACAGGGATAACACAATTGCCAAATAATGGTCAACACAGAAAAGCCTCCGGGGCAAGATTTTTGTGAGTTTATCGTGGGGGAATTTATTATACAATAAGTTTTGTTACCCACCTTCAAATAGCTCAAACTAGAGCTTTTTTATTTATGATACTCAGAAATACCTGTAAAAGTTACAATATAGTCGTTGTTAACAACATTTAGCTTTTATTTTACATTTTTTACCCACGACGATAAAAAATTGCCAAAAATAACTTTTTAAAAATAAAGCAGTATCTTACCTTGAGTAGATATTTCCCTTTGTTCCGATGAAATGTATAAAGTTATTTAGCATCAGAGGTTTTTTAAAAGTCAAAACATTCTAGCGCAGAATTCTTTTTGAACTATTAGGTGAGAATTGCCTATTATTCTACTTGCGAAAACAATTGTTTCGGATAAAAAATAAACAATACAGAGTTTCACCAGCAGATTCCGTAACTGTTTGTTATAAAAAATAAACTTCCATTAACTTATCTTTTTTCCTTCTTTCATTTATAGTGCTGTATTTTATAATTGTTGTTTTCGGACCAATAATTACATTTATTAATCCGGTACAGTACGTCTGTTTTCTTTTAGCAAATTGCTTTTCGGAATTTATTTGATGCGTGTTTGGTTTGTTTATTACAAAACAATGCTCATTCTGAATTTAACTATATACATTATCATCAAACATGTTTTATCGATTTTTTTTTATGCGACAGGCAATAAGTTTTTGATTATATTGCTTAAAATGGCTGCAGAATGGCGGGAAATTTTGAGCGATAGCTGTTTTAATTTAATTTTGAAAATACTTTTTTTCACTTTTTTACTCTATAAGGTAAGTTATTGGTTTATTTTCCACTAATCTCCATGTAGAAACAGATTGAATATAAATTTTATGTACAATATGTAAGAAAAATTGCACATATTTTTAGAGTGCTAAAAAAAACGCTTGAACTTTTAAATGAGTTATTTGAAAAAAGAAAAACTCTAGCTTACAATAATAAAAATATGAAAGGCTAGTAAAAAAAGAATAAGAAAGAAGAAATAAAATAATAAAAATGTAGGCTGTAAAATGTGGTAAAATTCTTCTGAATCATTGCTATTAATTGCTCAAAAAATCAATAATTTGCATAACAGTACATCATTATGAACTGAATTTTAATACAAAATGTTCACAAAATTTATGGAATTAAGGGTTTTATCACATGTGTAACTGACCAAATTTTTATTGGTTGACCGAGAAAAAAGTGTACAGCCGCTCAAGAAGAATATTTGTTCCCATCATTAATTAAGTAACAACTAGTAGATAGTGTTAGAAAAATTAGAGATAAAAATGAAAGTTTGTAGGGATTCAATTTTCTCAGTTGAAAGAATGACATACAAAGCGATATAATATAGAATAAAATAAGATAGATGTAAATAAATACATAAAAAATGTTGCAGCTTCAACGTATGCAAATATAATATCGCATAAGAATTCAAAAGCAGATAAAGTCAAAAGTGGATTATTCTTTATAACAAATACAGAAATGACAAATATATCATAGTCGCAAGTGCTTAAATTAAGTTTTTCGGGCCATACAGTTTAAATAAAATACAGGGAAATCTCTTTAATGCGGTTTCGTTTAAGACGGATCTCTCGTTAATGCGGACAAATTCTTCCCCTGGCCCCGCTTGAGACATATGTATATTTAATGTCAAAAACTTCGCTTAATGCGCACCGTTCATCAGATAATGCGGACGAGTCTTTTGTGCAAAATGTCTTTAAAAAAAAAAAAAAAACTTTAGAAGGTATCGAAGACAGGGTGAGTAAACAAAGTATGTAAGAGGGTGGATTTAAAGAAATTAAAAGAAAATACCGAGGCATTCAAGTTGGAATTAAAAAATCGCTTTTCTGCACTGGAAGGACTTATTGAAGATTGACATCTCAGAAGAACATGTAGAATCCATACTCGCAAAATTCTTTACCAAATGCCTCAACAGTGGTAACATACCAAACCAATGGGATTCTGCAACAGTAATTCTTTTGCATAAAAAAGGTGATAAAGAGGATTTGAAAAATTACCGACCAATTAGCTTATTACCTGCTATTTATAAAATCTTCACAAAAGTGCTAACACATCGCCTGCAGAAAAAATTAGATGCAGCTCAACCAAGAGAACAAGCTGGATTTCGAAGTGGATTCAGTACAGTGGACCATATTCAAGTATTAAGAGAATTAATTGAAAGAACACATGAATATGAACTTCCATTGTGTGTGGCATTTATTGACTATGAGAAGGCCTTTGACTCTATTAAAACATCAGCAGTCATCAACTCTTTAAGATCAACAGACATCGAGGAAGTGTACATTGACATGGTGAAATGTGTGTATAAAAATGCAAGTGCAAAATTTCGGTTACATAAAGATACCAAAACTATATATATATATATATATGCATTCATGCACACATACACACGGCATTAAGTAAAAATAAATCTACATAAGTACTAATTTTTTGTTTCATTGTAAATTCTTCTGGAGTACTCGCTCATACTACACTATTTTGCTTCAGTAATATATTCATTTACGTTGTGTACTGCATTACAGTCTATATAGCCTAGTACATTTTATTTGTATTAATAGAGGATTTATGGCATACTTTGATTTTATAGCTTTAACCGCCTCACCTTCAGCCATTTCCGCCCATTTCTCATAAAATAACTAAAAAAATGAGACTTCTCTTACTCTTTCTTGAAAACAGCCATTTGCAGACCAACAGAATAAACCACACTCCAAAATTTAACGCGTAACAGAAATTCGAGTGTTCGATTGAGTTTTAAAAAAATGGGTTGTTCTGCGCACAAACCAAAATTAGTACTAAAAAATGGATTTTAGGTTTACTCGGTGTAACGTTTACTCCGCTTAAATTAGTAAAAATAAGGCAATCATGTTGGCTAAGAAAAATAGTCACCCATACGTATTTGCTTTCGTAATAATATCCAACAAATTTGAAAATGTGATATAATTAGCTTTAAATTGAACAAAAAAAGGCGTTTGCGAATAAAAACTGTACATCAATTTGTTAGCTACAAAAATAAGAAAAAGTAGTACAGCAAAACGCACATATACGGCTCCGGAGGCTAGGCTGCTAATAATCATTAAAAAAATATAATCTATTATACGCTATTTCTTTTTAAAAGTATGTACTGATTCATAGTCCCTTTAATCAATTTAAATTTATTTGTGAATTATTTTTCCACATTTATAAAAACGTAATCTTTTTTAATTGAAGTGTGCGCAGATGTAGAAGCCTATACATATCACTTTTGACTATCCTCGCCGGTTTTAAAATTCTATGCTGAAAGCATTTGTTGATTGAACTCTCAAAGCTTTTAGTGTTTTTTTCCATTATACGTTCTGGTTGATTTACGACACCGACCAACTTCGCTTTGAAAAAATAAATAAATTATGTGCATGTTTTCTTTTCGTTGCTTCCCGAGTTCTCTAAGCTGTGTTATATTAAGTGCGTCGTGTTCTAGGCTCACGAAAATTACTAACAGGTGCTATGTTTTAAAATTTTCTGCTGTTATCAAAAAGTTAGATTTATGTTTCTTTCTGGTTTACTCTGTACATGCTCACGGCTTCAACTGGCGACCTTCAACGTCATTGTACCCAACATTGTAGCAAACCGTCTCTATAAACTCAAGATTAGAAAAATGAAGTTCAGGCTGAGCTTTCTATTTATGTGGCAAATTAATATTTGCTGCACGGATAGAAAGGCGGAAGGGGAGGGCTAATTCACCAACCCGTCTAGCCAGCGTGGTGAAATTATGGCTAATTCCTCCATTATGTTGACACACCAGAAACCATGGCCCCTAGTCTCCAGGTGCTGGAGTGCTCCTGATCAAGGCAGCGGTCAGTGTGGCATGAAAGCAGGGGGTGCTAAGAATCACTGGAATGGCCCAGGCTGCCGTTTGTTATTGACCTTGGCTACGTTTAATGGACGATCCCTTGCTTCTGAAGCAAAACTTCAGGAATTGGAAGAAGAACTTGACAAGATCAAATGGGACATTGTAGGACTCAGTGAAGTTAGAAGAAAAGGTGAAGAGTTGGTGGAACTTAAAAGTGGACATTTGTTTTATTATAGAGGAACGGAAACTGGAAGAACAAGTGGTGTTGGCTTCTTAATCAACAAAAGAATTAAAGACTGTCTTCTGGAAGTTGAAAGTACATCAGATCGAGCAGCGAGGCTCGTTGTTCAACTAACCCAGCGATACCAACTTCAAATAGTACAGGTATATGCACCAACATCAAGCCATACCGACGAAGAGGTTGAAGAATTTTATGAAGAAATCAAAGAGTTACACACCAAAGGGAAACAACATATCAAGCTCATCATGGGGGATTTCAATGCAAGAATTGGACAACAGGAACAAGGAGAGACATCGGTTGGTAAATACGGATATGGGGAAAGGAATGAACGTGGCGATCAACTCATCGAATTTGCAGAAGCTGAAAATCTTAGCTACAGTGTACTGAACAGATTTAATACTGGAAGTGATCATCGAATGGTGAGATGTAAAGTGCACTTAAATACTAAATTAGAACGACAGAAGCTCATTAGGAAACAAGTAAGTAAGAGGGTGGATTTAAAGAAATTAAAAGAAAATACCGAGGCATTCAAGTTGGAATTAAAAAATCGCTTTTCTGCACTGGAAGGACTTATTGAAGAAGTTGACATCTCAGAAGCAAATGAAAACATTGTTAAGACAATAGTTGAAACTGCTGGGGAAATTGGTGGTGTAACCTGTAAAAAGCACAATAGCAAATTATCTGAGAAGACGAAACAGCTCATGAAAAGGCGAAGAGATATGAAGGTGGACAATCGAAATACCAGTTCCAGGATTGAGTACATAGAACTTTGTAAAACTCTGCGCAAAAGCATGAAAGAAGACATAAGAAAATTCAATTGTGAGTTAGTAAGGAAGGCCATTGAAAATAACAAGAGCCTTAGGGTTGTTAAAGGAAGTTTATCTGTTGGGAAGAAACACATCATTGCATTAAAAGGAGAGGATGGCACCGTAACAAGAAATAGGGAAGAAATACTTAGAAGAGTTGAAGAATTCTACAAAAAACTATATGAAAGTAACAGTGGATTAAACGAAGACACTGAAATAGTCGAAGGAACAGCTCCTAAAATCTTAAAAGAAGAAGTTTCATTTGCAATAAAAAGTATGAAGAAAGGAAGAGCCCCTGGTGATGATGGTATTACATTAGATATCCTAAAAGAAGCTGGAGAATATGTAGAAGACATACTTGCAAAATTCTTTACCAAATGTCTTAACAGCGGTAACATACCAAACCAATGGGATTCTGCAACAGTAATTCTTTTGCATAAAAAAGGTGATAAAGAGGATTTGAAAAATTACCGACCAATTAGCTTGTTACCTGCTATTTATAAAATCTTCACAAAAGTGCTAACACATCGCCTGCAGAAAAAATTAGATGCAGCTCAACCAAGAGAACAAGCTGGATTTCGAAGTGGATTCAGTACAGTGGACCATATTCAAGTATTAAGAGAATTAATTGAAAGAACACATGAATATGAACTTCCATTGTGTGTTGCATTTATTGACTATGAGAAGGCCTTTGACTCTATTAAAACATCAGCAGTCATCAACTCTTTAAGATCAACAGACATTGAGGATGTGTACATTGACATGGTGAAACGTGTGTATAAAAATGCAAGTGCAAAATTTCGGTTACATAAAGATACCAAAACTATCAAAATTGGTAAAGGTGTGAGGCAGGGAGATACCATTTCTCCAAAACTTTTTACTTCAGCTTTACAGATGATTTTTCAGCTGATAAATTGGAATAACAAGGGAATAAAAATAAATGGTGAATATTTAAATCATTTGCGGTTTGCTGATGACATTGTTATTTTTTCAACGAACCCATCAGAACTCCAAGACATGGTACAGGAGCTCTCAACTAGAAGTAAAGAAGTTGGACTCAAGATGAACCTACAAAAAACTAAGATCATGTTCAATAATTTTGTAGAGGAAACAAAAATACAAGTTGACAACATTGAGCTAGAAATTGCTGATTCATATATTTACCTTGGCCAGCTGATTTCAATGGATGGCAACATTATGAAAGAACTCAACAGACGTATTAAACTTGGCTGGAGTGCATTTGGAAGAAACAGTTTTATCCTGAAGGGGAAATTGCCTTTGTGTCTAAAAAGAAAGGTCTTCAACCAGTGTGTATTGCCAGTCCTCTCTTATGGATCAGAGACATGGAGTCTAACAGTTGGAGCAATACGAAAGTTACAGACAACGCAAAGGAGCATGGAGAGGTGCATGCTTGGAATAACTAGGAGAGATCGAAAAAGAAACACTTGGGTGAGAGAGCAAACTAGAGTAGAGGACATCATTGTTAAAGTAAAAGGGCTGAAATGGCGATGGGCTGGGCATATTGCAAGAAGAACTGATCAACGATGGACAACAGAAATTCTGAACTGGATTCCAAGAGACCACCGAAGACCTAGAAAACGTCCTCAAACTAGATGGGTGGATGAAATAAGAAAACAGGTTGGGGTGACGTGGAAACGAATGGCCCAGGATAGACTTGTGTGGAAAGCATTTGGAGAGACCTTCATCCAGCAGTGGATAGATAATGGTTGAATATGATGATGATGATATATATATATAATCAGAGTATATTATAATATATATAATAGATTATTTTTCATAGTTTTCCAATCAATATTACATGATAGTATTTAAATTAATGTGATGAAGTTCTGAAAAAATATAAATTATAATAAAAATATGTAGAAATCGACTATTTTGTTATATAATTAGACATGTTTTAATGTAGGGACCGATTACCTCTCTGTCATTACACTGAACTTTATAAATATAAAACGTTACATTCAGTATAAAACTGCATATTTAGACGAATGAAATAGTGCGTAGACCAGAGTTTTTTTATAAGCGGTATCGTATCGCAATTTGCGGTGGTGCAAAAAGCGAAAAATTCGATAAAGTCAAAATTTTGCGTAGCAAACTGCGATAAGAAATTGTTACGGCAGGGAAAAAAAAAGTCTCAGAAAATAAAAATTGAATCGCGAAAATTATGCGTGGAAGGTCAGAAGACCAGATCATATGATTCGAAAAGTCCAAAGACAAGTCAGTTATAAATAAATTGCGCCCTCATGGCTCCCAGGCAACAACGCTATCAACTCGACAAACGTCGGATTTAACCCTTTAAATCTGATTTCAGAAACAGATTGAGGACTATTTGGCTTAATCATTTGCTTTGAATATCGTTATAAGGGGAAGTTTTAAGCGAGTTCAACCCATAAAGTGCAACGGTTACTGTTCTAAAAAAAAAATCGCCATCCTGAAATCAAACCATTTGACTATCAGCCATACAAAAAGCTAAAAGTTTCAAATTCCTCAAAAATTCAGTTTACTGATCCATCATCATTATCTTCTGATTCAGATTAAGAGACAATTTCTTACTTGTTTATTTCTATTCCACTTTTATATGTACAGCTACACGTGCACTGCACCTTTTTTATTTCTGTTCATTGTTAAAGATGGTTTTGTTTACAAGTATAACATTGAACTGAGTAATTGTATAAAAAGTGAAATTGCTATACATTTATATAGAATTGCTATACAAATAATAATTTTCGGACAAGTTGGCTTTACAAATGAAGAAAGGTAGAAAAAACACTGGCGTAGACATAATTTCTTTTGCTAATCTATTTAACTGCCTGTGAAAAATCTAAACACATAAAAACTGTGCTACTGTTGGCCGTTGAGAAAACCCTAGCGAAACTCTCAGTCAAAGCAGATCGATTACTTTACGGGGGAGTTGGAAAGGCCCTGCGATGGGTAACACGAAAACGAAACACGGTTGCTATACTTTACAAAGGTCTCCGGATCGCTACCCTTTCACTATTTTGGTTAGCCAACTATTCCAAGTTGGCTAACTGAAAAGTAAGGCCCTGTCCAAAAGTATACATTGCACAAAAGTAATATTATAGATATTGAATACGCTATTAATTTTTTAGAAATTATTTACATGCTAATAAATACAGCTTAATTGAACAAATTTCCTGAATTCTGAACCATTCAGTAGTTATTTAGATTTTATATGTGTGCTATGTGTGCATTCAATTATATATCTCTTTTTCTTTAATTTCTCAACTTTCTAAGTACGTTATACAATATACCCCCCCCCCCCGGGGCCCCTAAAAAAAGCGGGCCCCAGACATTTGTCTTGTTTTTCTATGCGATAATCTGGCCTTGACCCTGTTAGTTAAATATTTTTGTTGTGCATGCTATATGTTATAAAAAAAAAGCAATCTGCATGTTTCAGGAAATAAAAAGTTGATATTAAACATCATTCTACTGTTTCAAATAAGCTTTTTCTTATGAAAAATTCAATCTTTCCGTCATTTTTTGCCATATGACAAGGATTTATAGCTAAGAACTACTTTTATAAGCATGCAAGAAAAGATAAAATGTTGAAGATAATTATGCTAAATCTTATCTCTGATCTACGCAGTATAATAGCAACATTTTTGTATTAAATAATATATTAGAATTTAGAAACAAAAAATATTTTAGTTATTTGTAATATGTAAGATAATTTAACGTCGCATTAAGCAGATAAGATTTATAAATAAAGACAACGTTATAAGCTTAAATAAGGTAATTATTTGTAATATGCTCATCAATGTAGAATTTTCAAAATTATTAGTGAGGGCGGGGCTCAAACATACATATTATGTGCATTTATACATTACAATGTATACAAAATTGCAATTTATTTAAAATCATTGGAGGAGGGGCACGGGCTCTCTGGGCCCATACAATTCTATGCCTATTAATGTGCTTATGTGATAAAGGTATTAACAAGAAAATGTAACTTTCAAAGTGATTAAAAGAAACACGATCAACCTAGTGAAAAATATTTAATGAATTTGAACCTTCTTCGGCAGTTTTTTGACTGCCTTCCTTGGAAGTCGCTTCCAAAAAAGGAAAACTTTTTAAGTGTGTGTCGAACAGAGTTATTTTTCTTCATTATCAAGAAAACGTAACTCAATTTAATAGTG
>QLNU02015360.1:95635252-95646490 GCA_006491805.2 Dysdera silvatica | reverse complement strand
GTATAGATTAAATGCTTCTTCTGCAGGAATCAATTATTTTCATATTTCTGCCAACATTATGAATTTTCCCCCTCACTGAACAAAAGGTAATTATCGTAATAGTGATAATTGCCTCTTTGTGGCATTTAGGTAAGGGAACCAGCACAAAAGGTAATTATCCCTAAATGATAATGTGCTTTTCATTGAGATTCAAATGTTCATTTATGTGAATGTTAGGTTTTATAAAAGTTTGTAAGGTAATCATGGCTTTAATTAAATTTTAAAATGTTCCACTTTACAAAAAAACGAATTTTTATTCTATAAATTATGAACTTTAATCTTTTTTTAGTTATCCTTTCTTTTATTCAGACTTTTTCTTTTATGAGAATTCCCAACGTCGGGATAGTAGCGGTTTAAAGTGGTATAATTTTGTAGGCCAGCTTTAATTAAATTGCTTATACCCTGTTAAATCTTTATCAAAATTTGAAAGCGAAAAAATATAAAAATCCCCGTTTCCGTTGAAAAATGCTACAAAATAAAGATTTTGGGTCATGATAAAAATATTAGTAACTGAGATAAGTTTGATTAGAAACAAAGTTTGCCAAACAGGATAAAAGTATTATAAATTAAAAAATAAGAAACAGTGAACTCGTGAACAGTGAGCAACTAAATATTTTTGGCGGGTTTTATTTTATTTTAAACGATAAATCCATAATACGAAATTTAACAATAAACGTAAAGTTGAACGTTGTATATAATCATTCTATTGTGTAATTTTTATTAAAAATCAATCACATTTTACATTTTTTAAAAGTCTAGAGAAGAGGTATTCAACCCGCGGCCCTCCGACATGTTTTATGTGTCCCGCTG
The DNA here is from genome assembly GCA_006491805.2 of Dysdera silvatica. Lineage (NCBI taxonomy): Eukaryota > Metazoa > Arthropoda > Arachnida > Araneae > Dysderidae > Dysdera > Dysdera silvatica. The sequence goes on along the minus strand of QLNU02015360.1, from coordinate 95,645,641 downwards.
ACTCACGAAAGAATACAAATTGCTTCACACAAAAATAACGTTCCTACTCTCTCTATCTGAAATCTATATATTTTATTTTGTTGTCATTTTCACATTTCGTAATAAATATCTTAAAACACTATGGCGATAAAGTAACACGAGGTTTCCCCTGGCATGAATCCTTCTGTCTCTGGCTGGAGAGTGCCTTTGGCCAGCCAAGAATTTGATGCCTTTTTGTCAACGTGTGGTTGTTGCAGGTCATTGTAGTGCCTGCCATGTAATGGTTTTCCGGCCCAAGTTCTCAGTTTCTGTTCGTTGGCTGTTTCGAGGACACGCTCTTCGGTACTACACAGGTTTAGTGGCGTGTAATTTGCATCTGCTTGTATTATGGCTTGGATGAGTGGCGATCGGGGACTCTTCAACTGGAAGTATTGCCTCATGCTCTGGATCTGCTTGTCATGTAAGTCTTTGAGGTCCGCTTGTCCGCGTCCTCCTTCTTCCCGGGGTAGTGTTTGCCGTTCAATTGCCGTTGCAGGGTGTAGTTGTCCGGCTCTTCTCTGGATGGTTCTCATTTTCCGCTGGAGTTGTTCTAGTTCAGTGTTGGACCATTTGATGATCCCGAAGGAGTAGGTGAGCACTGGTACCGCATATGCGTTAATTGCTTGCGTGGTGTTCTTCCCGCTCAGTTTCGTCTTCACAATGCTTCTAAGTCTTTCTTGGAATGCTTGCGTGAGCTGGACTTTGACTTTCTTGTGCTCCTGCTGCCGTTTTTGCATTATCCCTAGGTATTTGTAGGTTTCGCCCTCGTCCAAGGTCTTCAGTAGTCTCCCGTCTTCGAGTTCGATGCCTGGTAAATCTTCTTTGCTATTCTTCTGTATTTTGCACTTATCGAGGCCGAATTCCATTCCTATGTCCTTGGAGAATGTCTCTGTTATACTGATGAGTTGTCGGAGTTGGGTGATTGTTGGCGCGTATAGCTTGATGTCATCTACGTACATGAGGTGGGAGACTTTATGTAGGTTTCTCTTGTCTTTCTTCAGCATGTATCCGTATTTACTTGTGTTCAGCATCCTTGACAAGGGGTTTAACGCCAAGCAGAACCACTGGGGGCTTAGTGCGTCTCCTTGAAAGATTCCGCGGCGGATGGGGATCTCGGCCGTTTCTATTTTACTGTCTGGCGTGTTTAGCTGTAACCGGGTTCTCCATTGTTTCATGCTGCTCTGTAGGAATCGGATGATTGAGGGATGCACTTTGTATATGCTGAGTATTTCAAGGAGCCACGAGTGCGGAACAGAGTCGAAAGCCTTCTTGTAGTCTATGTATGCGGTGTTGAGTTTTCGCTTTTGTTTTCTTGCTTGTTCCAGGATAACTGAGTCGATGGTAAGCTGCTCTTTACATCCCAGAGTCCCTTTCTGGCATCCCTTTTGTTCTTCCGTCATTAAGTTGTTGCTTTCGCTGTGCCGGCTTATTTTTTCAGAGATGCACCCCGTGAGTATCTTGTACAGGGTGTTAAGGCACGTAATGGGTCGGTATTTCGCTGGGTTACTGGTATCCTGGTCCTTCGGTAGGAGGTAAGTTATTCCCTTGCAGAGGAATTCAGGCATTTTGCTGGGGTCTTCAATTATCGCCGTAAGTTCCTTGGCTAATGGGCCATGGGCGCTGGTAAATTTCTTGTACCAGAAGTTGTGTATGCCGTCAATACCGGGTGCTTTCCAGTTGTGCGTACGTTGGATTACCTGCTGGAGTTCCTCTATCGTGATGCCCGTGTACTCCATCTCCTCTATTCCTCTCGTAGCCTCCATTTCTTGCTGAATCCAGGGGGCGCTTTTGTGCTGTACTTCATTGGACCATAGTGTCTTCCAGAAGGTCTCTATTTCTGCTGGCTTTGGGGCTTCGTACTTGTCTTTGTTCGCTGGGGTCTCTCGAAGCTTCCTGTAGAAGGCCTTCTGGTTTGTTTGGAATTGCATGTTCTGTTGGTATAGTCTTTGTATCTTCGGAGTCTTCTGGCGTATACACCCAGTTTTTGTTTGAGGGTATCCAGATATTCGCTGATATGTTTATTGGGCTCTTCGTGTCTTGTATGAATCCTATTTCTCTTAAGGGCCATCTTCACTTTCCTCACTAATTTCTTACCCCTATTTCCCTGCATGTACTGGGTTATTCGCCCTATGCTGCTGCGGAGCTCTTCTATTCTTTTTTGCAGTCTCACTTGCCATGGTGGTTGGGCTTTGTTTCCTCTGTTACTTCGGCCTTCGTTCCTTACTTCGTACCCATTGGCGCGTGATGCCGCTACTGCTGCACAGTATATGGCGGTGTGTATTTCCTGTAGGGAGTTGTGGTTCTGTAGGTGTAGTGGCAGGGTATGTTCATTGAGGATCTTGGTTGCTTTGCACAGTTTCCAAGATGCCGGTTGGCGTGGTATTCTTGGCCTTGTTGCGGCATCCGAGCCTTCATATTCCGCCAGGGCACATTGGAAACCTTCTTCCATTTTCTCCGCTTGTATTTTTGTTTCCTCTACGAAATTATTGAACATGATCTTAGTTTTTTGTAGGTTCATCTTCAGTCCAACTTCTTTACTTCTAGTTGAGAACTACTATACCATGTCTTGGAGTTCTGATGGGTCCGTTGAAAAAATAACAATGTCATCAGCAAACCGCAAATGATTTAAATATTCACCATTTATTTTTATTCCCCTGTTATTCCAATTTATTTGATGAAAAATCATCTGTAAAGCTGAAGTAAAAAGTTTTGGAGAAATGGTATCTCCCTGCCTCACACCTTTACCAATTTTGATAGTTTTGGTATCTTCACGTAACCGAAATTTAGCACTTGCATTTTTATACACATATTTCACCATGTGAGGTTATTTATGTTATCATTATAGTTGGCTTATTTTTATTTTATCTTCTAAGTTGCTTATTCAAGTGTTTTTCACTCCCAATGTTTTTAATCGGCATTTTCTTAGACAATGTGTTCTCAAACCTGTACTAAATTTGTACCCAATTAAATAATTGAAATTAAATAGACTGTATAACACTTCTTCGTATAGCGCTATGCATTCTTTATAACGCGGTTTGTAAATTGATTTGAATTTTAAAAATAAATAATAAAATTCCTTCTAAATACTGCTTAAAATTTCGCAAGAGCGACCGTCATTAACGTAAGCATTCAATTAATCAATAAGAACTTTTCATATACGCTCAATTAATGTTAAAATTTTAATGTCGCATTAACCCGGCAAAGTTTTTCATTTTCGAGGAACGTATCATCAGCATTCAGCGAGGTTTCAGTATAGCCTATTTGCAGTACTTGAATTACACAGTGGAAATCGTTCATGATGACGTTGGTCATAATGACTAACTGCATCTAGCGGCGGAATCACCGCAAGATAATTGGTTTCTTAGTATTTTATATATTAAATATATCACATATAACTACTCCGTATGACGTATATAACTTTTATGACAACGCTTTTTTTCTGTACAAAGTATTCAGTATCAACTATGGAGATTTGACAGCCCAATGAGATCGTGAATGTTCTTAAATTAGAACTATTTGCTGTCACGAAAACACTAATTCCGTAAGTAAGTTTAGAGTAAAAAAACATAAATACGCTTAAAAATAAATTTAGGAAAGTGTATGTAAAACTGTATAACCATACTGTGATTTAAAATAAAATATCGCTTGTTACGACTATCGGATATAACGTTTCGTGTGAACGAAGTTGTGTGGTCCCTTGTAGGTCATTATAAACGATTTCCACTATTATATAATATACCAAGTCCTAAGTTTATTTAATATTTTGAATTAATTTACTATATACATTATCATTAATTAATATTTAGCATAGGAGAATGAAAAATATTATATTTCATTGGTATATACTATATAAATTACTTCTAATTATATTTTAAACGTTGGCATGTTCCAATGACTTTTTAACGTACTTTTCTAATATTGTATAAAATTAAGTATATTTTTAACCAGAACTTTACATTTTTTGAAATTATCATCCATCACGTTTCTTTTCTTCTTTGCTTTTATTTGACTTTTATTTGCTTTTATTTTTAAATGGAGAAAATGTTTTTAGATAAAAAGGAACGAAGTTTTTTACTTGGAAAAGTCATTTTATGTTGATTTCCAACTAAAATCAGAACTGAAACGTTAGCGATATTTGGACATTTTAATTTTTTTTTTGTATTTATTGCTAAATCAAGTGAAAAATCGTTCAAAGTATGGGCAAAATTCCAATCCGTTATTCATTAATCCTTTGCTGCTAATTTCGAGAGAGCATCTCCCATCATTTGTTACTTGAAACATCTGTAAAAATTTGAAATGTCAGTTAGAATGTATTCATAGCTGCAAGGAATTTCGGAGATCATCAATAAGACAGGGAAAAAAAGACTGCATCTTTATAAATAAAATATTTTTTTAGATACTTTAATGGGCGATTTCTATCGATTATTCGAATGAGTAACTTCGTTAAAGAAATCGATAAAACTGATGATACCTAATCGATTGAGCGAGTGTTCATTTTTTTCGGAGGAATCTTGAAGAAATTGATCATCACCTCACACACGGGCGCCGTTAGCGGGGGGGGGGACAGAGGGGACCCGTCTCCCTCAATGTTGGTATTAGGGTTCCATGAGCTCCTCCCAATTTCAAAGGAAAATTTTATGATAGGTAACGTCGTTCAAAGTTTAAAATATTTTCTCTTTCTTTTCTTTTTTTTTTAATCTAAGGAATGCGGTTATATTTTTCGGCGTAGTGTATTTAGTGCGAAATAAAAAAAATGCACTTTGTCATTTATTTGATGTAATTATACCTTTTGTTAGATTGTATTATATAGAGCTTTTTCCTGCATGGCAGCGTTTTCATTGACATGTTATTATTTCAACTTTCAAGTGGAACGTTTTTAATAACGTTACAACTAAAACTATAGTTTCCATATTTTAATTTCGCAATCTTAAGAAACTTTTTGGCCCAGTAAGCTCATTATCAACGACATAAATTAAAGGGATGGTATCAAGGCCATAGCCAGGATTTAGTTTCGTGGGGTGTGAAAAGATTTTACAGCATGTATCGATACAATCACAGCATGCAAGGCCGTAGCCAAGTCCCATTAAAAATATAGTTTGGGGGCGACCGGTCCCTAAGATCCCCCTCTGGATACTGGCATGGACCGTCTACACGAGGGGTCTTCAACACTTTTCAGTTCATGGGCTCAGGGGCGGACTGGGTCCTCTCAAAGGGCGCATACCTTGGATTATCTGAGGACGCGAGTCCTATAGCCCATGAGGGCGAACCGACCCGGGGGCCGGTGGCCCAGTCCGCCCCTACATGGGCCAATTTTGCTTATTCTCATTGGTCCGCGGGTCGCATTACTGTACCAGCAATATTATGACTAAATAAAGGCGAAACCAGGGGCATCAGTGCGCCCCCTCCTCCCCCACCTAGATCAACCTTTATTGCTGTTTCTTTATAAGATTGCTACATTGATTTTGTGCGCCCATCCGAAAATATTTTCTGTATCCGCCTTTGGGACTCAATATATATATATTACAATGTAAAATACGTATGGAAGCAAAAAACATTTACAATACTTTTAGTTGTTAATATATAAAGCGAAATCAAATCTTATAGTGTGATTTTTGGCACTGCTTATTATTAACAATCCTGTCAATATCGGGTCTTATTTTTGATGCAACCCTAAGAGTTTTCAAGGTGGACGTCAGTTATTCTGGTCCCAACTTTTGAGTTGACTAACTTCATTCTTGAAGAAATTAGCTGTTCACAAACGCACTGGCGTGCGCAAATGGGGAAGGGTTGATGGGGTTGCAACCTGGGCTATCCTGAAGAAAATTATTGAGAGTATGCAGTGTTGTCTTAATTAAAGAGTATTGAAATTGCGGGGTTACTGGACTTGGTGACGTCATTGCGCCGCCCTGAATAGCATTTGACTGGTCGTTTATCGCCTATCCAAGCCCAAGGTGGCAGTTACCACTTTCATCAGTTTTTCATTCCTCTCCTGGTCGTACGCAGGATATTATTTTGAGGCTTGGGGGATTCAGGAGGCTTCCTCGTTTGTTTTCATTCAAGTTTGTAAATGACTAGAAAAAAAAAAGGCTGAACTTTGTTGAAAGTTGTCCAAAAACCAGCAAATACGAAAACTTTCTTGAGACCTTGAGAGTATGCGGCGCGTACTCCGTATTTTTCAAAATTTCTTGAGAGTACGCGGCGCGTACAGCGCGTACCCTTTCGGGACAGCCCTGGCTGTAACCCCTTTGCGATGAAATGTTGTATACAGGGTTCCTAGGAAAGACCGGATGCGGCCAATAACTTTTGAACCAAGACAGATATTGCAAAGAAAGTTAGATATTAGTACAGTAAAATGACAATGCACTATCAGACGAGATGAACAGCAGCGCTCCTGGTGGCGAATTGAGGAAGTTAAAAATTTTATTTCCAAAAATAACGAAGACAGAAAAATATTTTCAATTAGAAAGTTGTAGAGCGTCTTTCAGTTAGTAAGGAAAGATGTACGGGTCACATGCAACACATATACATACTGCCACAAAGTGAAGTGTTCTGGAAGTTTCACGGCATCGCTTTCGCCCCGCGGTGGCAAGTGGCAACGTTGCTCCTCCTATTGCGCGGCTAATCCGGGTTCGACTCCCAGCAGTGCAAAAAGAACGCTTACTCAGAGATCTCATAAAGATCGCACTGCTCACTGTAGTCCGGGGTTTGGTTCCCCAGGCCTTAAGAGGTTCGGATTCCTCGGAAAACAGTAGGTCCCGGCGCAGCATGACCACTGTAGTCTTTGAGCCATAAAACCACAAAACAAACAAACAAGCATCGCTTCAGTTAATGCTTTCGATAAAAGTTTTAGAATGTCGAGTTGAAGTTCTCATTGAGAAAGATCATGGTTTCTTTCCTTTTAAGAATCCTCCCAACTCAGTTCTGCAACGCATGGATTTTGATAAGAGGAGTAACATTATATAGGTCTTGTCATGAGAAACAAAAAATCCAATGGAACTACCCACCCGAATCCAACTACTCAGGAGCTACAAGGTGATTCGTACAATCCATCCATCATACAATCATTCCACTAACAAAAAAAAAAAATCCTTGAAATGTTATTGCATTGCGTAATATTTTACTATATATATATATTGACTGGAGATGTGTTTTAAAGTGAATCAAATCAAGTCACTGTCTGTTTATTTATTCTTCATTTGTAAAATCATAATAAAAACGTACCACGTAACTATAAACAATAATACAGACAATACATATTAAAAGTACAGCAGATGAGACTCTACAATGAAAAGTCCCAAGAAAATATCAGCAAGGATATAACACGCCTGGGACCTTAAAATTATATATTAATATTATATTAATATATAGTCTTATTCCAAAGATGACACATAACCAATTGGGAATTACTCATCCTTTTAATATATTTGTTTTTCTAATTTTTTGTTTTAGTTTCCATTACCCTGTATCAAATATTTTCTTAGACTTTTTTAAATGTTTCTTTACTTTTCAATTTTTTGAATTCCTCTGGTAGTTCATTCCAAAGTTTTGCACCTTTTTAATTTACATTATTCCTTCCTACTTCGGTCCTTATTTTTGGGAGTAATAGGCCATTGTATTTATAACATGTATTTCTGTCTTTTTCATTTAATTTTATTCTTATAAGTTCAGTGTGATTACCTTCCCTCATTCTGTCATGCAATTTAACCAAGACACAGTATTCGTATAAATGTTCTACTGGTAATATATTGTATTTCAAAAATAAATTTTTTCAATTTAATCTTTTATCACTGTTAATTAATTTCAGCGATTTTTTCTGAATAAACGTCGTTAAACGTTGAATCGTGTTTTTCTGAATCAGGAACTAACTCTTCGCCTGATCCTATGGGATGAAAAGAGGGCATGGGCAGAGCCTAAGGAGGCAGTTTTCTCAGGTACTCAACCATGGAGAATGATAGCAGTACCTGTGGCTCGCGTTCCAGGCACGCTGGTTCACGGGAGGTGGAACGCACCCCTGTGACATGCCAAATTGGGGGCCCAATGATGAAGGTGTTATCGGTAAGCGTTCTTGTGATCATTGACAAAGCAATTATCAGCAAACTTCTTTGTGGTTTCCTTGTATCCCATTATGGACATCCCAGTTACATAAATATAGCCACAAGTCAAGAACAAGTCATTGACTCGCGCTTGTTCACGTGTATGGCATAATGATTGAATTATAAGAGAGAGAATCCAAATTCATAATATTCTATATCAAAAAGTACATTTCTTTAACTGCAATATGCAACAAAACATTGGCTACATTAAAAACAGTAGAAAAAAAAACGGGAAAATTATACAAAATAGTATCTCAAGGATGTTTGTTGCTTGTTGGTGGAATAATTGTATGATGGACGGATTGTACGAATCGCCTTGTAGCTCCTGAGTGGTTGGATTCGGGCAAGTAGTTCTATTGGATGTTTTGTTTCTCATGACAAGACCTATCCAATGGTACCACTCTTAATAAAATTCATGCATTGCAGTCTACGAGGTTCCCTTGTCAGAAAGAATTACCTTCGAGGTTTCCTTGTCACAGAAGAATCAAAGGGCAACATGTTTGTGTGAAATAATTTATACTTTTTGATGAATAGGCGGGCCTCAAATGGCCCGCAGGCCGCGGGTTAAAAACACCTGATATACATCACCAGCGTAATAAATACAAAATTTAGTAAGGAGCATTGTATGCGAAAATGAAACTGGAAATGTAAATAGAATATTAATTTTATGGTAAAGTGAACGTCATCAAGCAGAAGCACATTTAAATTAAACACTGCTTTGTTGATGTCTGTTATCCCTGTAAAGAGTTGTTAACAACAAGGCCTTAACCAGAAATTTTTTTGTGGAGGCAAGAATTTTTTACAGCCTCGCTAATGAATAAGTATTGGTAGTAAAAACGGCTTGAAAAGTGAAGGCGGGGACTTGGGACCGCAGGCCAGCTATGGCCCTGGTTAACAATAGGCTGCCTTTCACTGGTATACTGTCCCCCCAATATTTATATACTATCGGTACCCATGGTGAAAGCACACAAAGACAGGGAAGGGCACTTAGACATTGTTTATGGCCATACTGGCACCAAGGAAAGTCTTTCACAATACGGAGTCATAAAAATGCCGGCGGGCTTATTGCACACATTTGTCAACAGGGTATAAAATCCGAGAGGAGAGATAAAGTAGTGCTGTGTGTAAAAGGAGGCTGTCGTCTGGTAGTTCGAACGTATCAAAAGTCACAAGGAGGGGGCTAGTATTTTTGGGCGTTGTGCGGCATTGATTGGAAAAGTAAAGTCGGTAGAGGATTGGTTTTGGAAATTGATTGACAGGTGGTGTATGAACACTACGTAAAATTAAAAAGAAGACCAGGGCATAATCCATACAGCCATTTTCAATCCATTTACTGGATGGAGGTCTCTCCTGTTATCCGCATACACACGGCAGAGGCCATTGTGAAAGAAATACAGAGGAAGCGGCCTTAAAGCTCACCGTTATCCAGACGAGTTGGCAAGCTGGACCTACGGTTCTTGAAAGTAACTTGAAAAACTCTTGAATCTGTGGCTCTCAAATAGAAATTTTGAAGTGCTTATTATTCATAAACGAAGCCGTCAATCAAAAATTGTCCCTCTTGACTTTCGTCATAGAATTGACCATAGGAATCGTGTTCCAGGGAGTTTTTGCGGTGGATTACCGAACACCTTATATATATCCCACCGGATATGTCCCACCGAAATAAAACCACCGTGATTGTGTCTATAACTAGCCTGAAACAAACAATAAAACAAACAAATATATTAAGAAAGTCTATATACAAATACATATTTACAAGGAGTAACTCACTCCCTGCCCCACCTGGGCAGGGGGAAAAATGAACGTGTAAAAAAAGAGGGGAAAAAGTGTCCCGCCGAAATAAAGCCACTACTGTTAATAGCCAATATATCCGCCATGATTATATATGACTTGGAAAACACGATGTGGCATACCATTTACCAATCCCTGGAGGACAATGGCATCAATATTATCCCAGACTTCAATGATGGCAGCCTTCAATTCTGCCACAGACTGAAACTGTCTGCCATTGGCATATACAGCCCTACTGAGGTTACCCCCACACATTTTCTTGGGAAATAAGATCAAGGGAAAGGGCGAGTCATTCCATGACATGTACCCCATTATGCAAAAAACATTCACAAGAGGGTTTTGCAACGTGAATGGGGGCGTTGTCCTGCTGGAAAATCCAACTTGGGCCACCAATTCTCTCTGCAAATGGCAGCAAACGGGTTTCTAGCATTTCTTGGTAATTGGTAGCCTTATGCGGCCTAAGGGGAAAAGCCAGGTTAAGTTTACC
>QLNU02015360.1:95612106-95631434 GCA_006491805.2 Dysdera silvatica | reverse complement strand
TTTTATAAAATGTTTTTGCACTTCGGGGTCAGTAGGCCATTTTGGCTCCCCACTTGGCTCGGCGCTCAGCGCGACGGCACAGGTCGCACTTTCTTAATCCGTCTCTGTATGTAGCAAGAAGATTTTGCAATGCTTTGAAAAAAGACGTGTAAATGTTGGAACGTGAGACCACGACATCGATCATTTTAGTCTTGTATTCAACCTGTAGAATTTCGCTTGCTTCCGCACCTAGGCGTAAAGTTATATGGGCCCGTAGGGTCCGAGCTCCTCCCGCAACAATTTAAAGTAAATTGCAATTTTACACATATTGTAATGTATAAATATATGTAATGTAATTCTCCAACTTTGAAAATCTAAGTTGATGCTTCTGCACGTACAGAAATTGCCTTTAGAGAATAACATTGTTTAAATACTAAAAAATAATAACTGTTTCCCGCTATATATAATACGAAAGATAAGTATATTCGGATTAATTATACAATATGTCCCTTATTTCATGTTTATTCTCACACAGAGATATGTTTACGTTTGGTAAGTTTACATTGGAGTAAGTTTCTAGCATAGCGTATGTGTACATACATGTGTGTGAATGCTTCATATCATTATTCTAACGTTTAATATTGCATAAAAACTATCATTACTTAAATTTTTGTGTGTGGTGGGAGGCTCTTATCGTTTTATTGGCATTGTAAGAATAGTTCTTATCAACAGACGATAGATGGCACTGCCTACCTACTTAGACTTTTGCCTTCGAGGAGGAAAATGGTACTTGAATCAGCAGTAGCTTCTGTAAGAATCGATTTTACAACCGCGGGCACAAATTTTGGATCAATCGCAATGCATTTTCCTTATCAAAACTGAGTTAAACATTGGGTTAGGGAAAATAGGAGAGATTTCTTTGCCTAAAGGTACATGGGAAAAGACAAAGGATACGTTTGCTATCTAAGCGATATGATTTAAAATTGTTACCACGAATGTAAAGAAAAAGTATGTAAGAAAAATTGAAGAATATCGCATGAACATATAACAAAAGAACGTTATTCCATCCTCGTTCTTGAAGTTAATAAGCATATGGAAAAAGGCGGAATTATTGTTTTCTTTTTTATACGTATTTCTCGTTTGAAATCACCAAATCAAGGTGAAAAAATTTTTTACTTTAGTTTCCCTCTTTGCCTATCTTTTGAAAATTATTATATATGTATATATATATATGCCTTAACGTTTATATTTTTATACGAGTTATTTCACCGCTTTCTACGTGCCAATTAGGTGAAAAGATGCGTTTTTAAAGGTCGGTTTATTATACTTTCTTCGTTTTGTTATAATAAAATCAAAAGAGTTCAAAAAATTCAAAACAACAAATTACATTTGACTCATTTTAGTTTTTTTTAATCGATCGCCTTGTTAAATTTTTAATGAAAGTCTGAAATTATGATAAAAAAAAAGCAGATTCACCACGTATCCTTAGCCTAATCTTGTTTTTTTCTTTCTATTGCAATTACACATATAACTATTTATTAGGTCCATTTAGAATTTCTCTGGCAACCACACATACACACGCCTGCTATATTTCTTACTACTTTGTAAATAAATGTGATATTTTCGAGAAGCTTTGTTTCTAGTTTTTTATTTTCATTGTTCCATACGTAATAATTTCTACACCCACGTTTTTTTAGTTCAAACTAGAGCTTTTTTTTACAGAAGAAAAGAGGCATCAGTTCCGACTCCAGACTCGAACTATGAGTCTCACAGTTGAGCTTGAGTGTCTTAACTGCTAGGCCATAGGTCAGAACGAAGCCTCTTTCACCGTACATATAAGGTTGTAAAGTATTATTATTACTTAGCCTGTATTTCTATGCACTTGCATATTTTTGTATGTTTAGCCTTTTGTGCTATTTTCATATTTTGAATGTTTCTGCATATTTTGGCATATTTCTGCTAAGTGTGCATAAATTTTCAAAAAGTGTGTATTTTTCTAATCCGCTTGTAATTCAATCAATTAGATTAGTTCGATGTTGTTGTTGTTGTTTTTTAATAAATAAAAATGGGAAAAATGCTACAGAATATGTTTCCATTATAAATGATATAATTAGATAATATTAAAGTTAGAAAAAAATAATTTTATGCATCTTCGTATTTCTGTTGATGATGCTTCTTAATAAGCGTAATGCTTTCTAAATCGAAACCAAGTGTAATATTTTCCAGCCCAAGCTATGGGCGCCAGGAGGTATGGGCAAGGGAGGGCAATTTACTTTTCCACATTTCGATTTTCTTTGAAAAAAAATTAAAATAGTCAGGTAGAAAGGCTGTTTCCCATTTTTAAGACCTTTGTCACCCCACAAAAAGAATTTCCAACTTGCCATTGGGCCCAAGCCAATGCTTACGATGACATATTTTTCAACGTATCTCCACGGTATTTTATACATTGTGGTGTGTATTTTGTGTTAATTTTGTGCATACTCATATTCGAGGACGTAACAAAGTGATATTTTTTATGCATTTCAGTGCATATTATGTAATAATTTCAAGAACACTTGCACTGTTTCAATAAATTGTTATTTTATACATTTCGAAACATCTTTTATGGTAGGGTCCAGATTTCTATGCACTTGCATATTTTGTAATAATTTGGAGAATATTTGCATATTATTTGGGCTAAATTTTATGCATGAAAATCCAGGCCTTAATTATTACCCTTCTCAGGGATAACACAATTGCCAAATAATGGTCAAAACAGAAAGCCTCCGGGGCGAATTTCTGTGTTTTTTCGTGGGAAATTGATTATACGTAATAATTCCGATACCCACGTGTTTTAGCTCAAACTAGAGCTTTATTGTTTTTGGAGAAAAAGAGGCATCGTCCCCGACCTTGAGTCTGAAGTGCCTTAACCCCTAGGCCATAGAGGACAGAAACGAAGCTCTTTCTTCCCAAACGTGAGGCTCACGTTTCGGCCATGATTTCCCCAACTGCATAAATTTGGCCATGGGAAGTTGTTTTGGACCATAGTAAGTGGTGGAATTATTTCCAATATGACTTTAGACTGGAACGGCAAATTTTCCAAATTTTGTTACATGATTAACTAATGTGGATGCAAATAATAACATCCCTGTAGTTCCAGAACGACTCATTTTCGAACATTTGTACATTGGATCAAAGTTGTTTCTTTTGATCTCCTTCACCTATTACACATGCTTGACAATTCCCAATTGCCTCCAGTATGGTAAACCAATTGTTTTCCATACCTTTGATGACTAAATGGCAACACTACTCAGGACCAGGGAAGAAAATTTGTGATTCCTTTTTTTTTTTTTCTGCATTATCAAATCAATTACTTAAATTAGGTAGTAAATTTTTTTGTGTGCATGTAATTGCCTTTGTAGCAACGATGTGGATATAAATAATACTTTTGCTCCACAGCCAAACTGGTTCGTTTGCGGACATTAAGATTTAGCCAAATATGGCTTATTTGGCGTCCTTTACCACCCCTTTCAGTTTGTTCCATTAGTTCCGAATCACCCCGTATATATATATATGAATACTTTGTGTGTTTGGTTTAATAATTAAGTGACATATTTATGTGTGTCTTTCAAAAACTTTATGTACGAATGATATAGGTATCTGAGCTTTTCCTGCGGAATTTATTTTTCAAAGGCCTATTTTCAGAATTTTCAATTATTGTTCAAAGTGAATTTATAATTGTATATACAATATATTTTCTGTCGCTTCAAGAAAAAAGCAAATGGATATTTCTATTATAGTATTTGCTCATAAAAAGTAAAATTGTGTTTTCTATAGAAACAGAAATTAAGTACTAATTGTAGTTAAAGTCAAATATGTTATATCAAAGTTATTTTTTGGTAGAAGCTTTCTACGGGCAGTTAAAATTGAAAGTTGAAGACATGTTATCAACAAAAAGACGTGCTGGAAAGACTAGAGATTTTCTTGCATGACTTAACTCTAACTAACGCACGTGGATAAAAAGTAAAGCGGGAAAAGTTATGTTACTTTATTATCAAACTTTATAATATTGCAATTTTTAAGAAGTTCACTGTTGCGAAATATAGGGAAAATAACACGCATTAATGTCAATGCAGTAACCCCTCGATTTAAAACGGTGTTAGTGGAAAAATTTCTTTATAAAAAAAACTTCCTCATTACAACACGTTCCAGTTATGGAGACTTCGCAATATATATATTAAAATATTTAAAATTAAAAATGTTAGGCATATTAAACGTTTCGCGCATTAAAATACAGCAGAACCTCCAGATACACTACGTGACAGTGAAAATGCAACACCAAGAAGGAGTGGGCAGAAAAAAATGCAAATTGCAGGGTAGACGTAGCTCACCGAGATATGTAAATGATGAAAATGCGCAGCTGTCCCGTGCACGTTGAGTGCGATATAAGGGAAGGAACCTGCAGAATCGGCAATAGTTGTGCTGTTCTGTCTGCCAGGGAAATCATTTTGCATTTTTTTTTTTATCTCAGGGAAAACGTGTAGTAGCATAGAATACTAGGCCGTTGCCAACCGAGGCAGTTCCAGCAAATAAAAGATTTCACGATGGAGAATGGTGATCGGACTGAGAAGGGAAAGTTGTTCCATACGTCAAATCGACGCGCAAAAATCAACACGCGTAAACGGTGCACTGGCTATGGCGAAGATAGTTGGAACAAGGGAATGTGGCACGTTTCAGGGGTGCTGGTGCAGCCAGAGCAATGTCAGCACGCGTGGACCGACGCATCCGCCGGCAAGCGTTGGTGGTTCCGCAGGCCACTTCTGTAACACTTTGGCAGGATACCCTTGGGTATCCTGCCAAAGTGTTACAATGCTTCCATATCAACCGGGCCCATTATCCGCCAATTCGTCGCCGATGGCTTACAGTCATGGCGCCCGTTAAAAAGGCTACTACTGACCTAACAGCACAGACACCTCTGTTTGTGATGGTGTCGGGATAGAGCCGCGTGGACGGTGGAATGGCACAGGGTCGTGTTCTCAGATGAGTCGCGCTTCTGTTTGAACAACGACAGTCGCCGTATACGAGTCTGAAGCCAATGTGGTGACAGATCCAATCCGGCCACATCTGTGGAACGGCACACCGCGTGACAATGTGGCATCATGGTTTGGGGCGCCATCACCTGTGATAGCAAGTCACCTCTGGTCTGTATTGAGGGCACTATGCTGGCCCAACAATACGTGGATGACGTACTGCGGTCGATGACACTACCCTTCCTTGAGAGGGTGTCCAGTGTCATTTACCAGCAGGATAACGCCCTATCGCACATGACACGCATCGCCAACATGTATTGCAAGGTACCGGGTGCTTCCCTGGCCACCAGTGTCTCTTTATCTCTCGCCAATCGAACACGTTTGGGACGTAATTGGACGTCGCTTGCGTGCGCTGCCACCGCCGCGTTCAAGAAAAGAACTCTGGCAAATGGTTGACAAAGAATGTCATCCCTCAGGACAATATCCGCATAGTTATTGAGTCTGTACCTAGACGTGTTATTGTGTATATCGCCGCCCGCGTTGGTCCTACAAATTACTGATCAGACGGTGTTGTTGCTCAGTGTATAGGTGTATCATGTTGCAATAAACATCACTGATCATTTGTTGCTGTCTCTTTCTGTTTGCCGATTTTCATCACTTTCTGGCCACTCCTTCTTGACGTTGCATTTTCACTCTCACGTAGTGCATATCGAAGTCGACGGTTCCGTAAAAAAATCGATGTGCAGAAAGTATCGTTTTATGCACATGTACTGCACAATTTTGAATCAATTGAAACGGAACATAAATAGTGACACTATCCCATTCTCAACTGAAATTAACTCTTTAAGTGAAACATTACAATGTACGTTGAAATGGAATACCCACATTAATGCCACTTACTCTAAGATAAGCAGAAACATTGGAATAATTAGAGGCATCAACTTTTGCTTGTCAATGACTATTCTACTAAATCTGTACTATTCCCAAATATTCTCAAATTTATGCTATTGTTGATTAATCTAGGGTTGTACACAGGGCCGATTTCAGGCCACAGTGTGCCCCAGGGAACAAGGAAAAGATGGCCCCTCCCCCACCAATTAAAGCACGGACAAATTTCACACCGCCAGACCCAACAATACACTGAATATTTTAAAGTTTTATTAATTCCAATATTTGATATAGTAAGTAAATGAGCAGTCTACTTGTAAACTCGTACTCTGTGCTCTTTGATTACAGCAAATTTTTTAATAATGTCCATTGAATTAGCTTTTACTTTTGCAGTAAGATCCGATACAATGGATAACAACGAAAGTGCATTTAGCCTATGTTGCGTCATTGGGGATTTTAATTCGTTTTTATCCTTTTTAACCTTGAAAAGACCCTTTCCCCTTCGACATTTGTGACTGGTATTGTCCAGTAAATACACAAAACAATAGGAAATTTCGGAAAAATTGAATCAACCTGGCATTCTTTTAACCACTTCAGCATTTCTGTTTGTTTGTTTGTGGTTTTACGGCTCAAGGACTGCAGTGGTCATGCTGCGCCGGGACCTACTGTTTTCCGAGGAATCCGAACCTCTTGGACCTACAGTTTTCCGAGGAATCTGAACCTCTTAAGGCATAGGGAACCAAACCCTGGACTACAGTGAATAGTGCGATCTTTATGAGATCTCTGAGTAAGCGCTCTTTGCACCGTTGGGAGTCGAACCCAGATTAACGGCGCACTAGGTGAACGCGTTGCCACACTGCGCAACCGCAAGGCTTTAGCATTTCTACTGGTGACTTCTCGGAAAACTTTTTATGTTTTTCAGTTGTAAACACTCTTGAATTAAAGTCGGCTCTATATCATCCAAGTAAAAATCCAAGAATTCAAAACAAGCACACAAATTTTATTTTTTTAGCGTGCTGGTTACCTTAGTGGACCCCTGTTTTCTGTGGGTCCTATGTGCCCTGTGAATATTCCGGCCTTGGTTGCACATCTAAATCAAACATACAAAGAATAAAATCACTTCCAAAAAGATTCTTTCGCCTCGTATCATCTTCAGTACTCTCAATTTCAACTGCTGATATTGCGCGTCATCTCTTAATATCACCGTTAGAAAAGCTTTTTCAATATAAGATTTAAATTTTTATGTTTAATAGTTTAAACAACAATTCACATAACGTTCTCATACCCCTTCAATTGCCTAATCATGGTTATCTTACCAGAAACGTCAAAAAGTCAACAAATGTAAACACAACAACATGATTCTTCGAGAAGTAATCTAGGAATGGCGCGTATCGCTTCTATGGGTCCTAATATTGGGAAGTTCCTCCATAACAGATTACGTGCACTTAATTCTATTTTTTTTTAAATATCTCTGCGAATGCACTATGTAAATAAATTATAAACTCACCCATAAAGCACAGATAACTTATGATTGTAACAAGCATTTGATATAAATTCATGCAAATAATATACCAATGGTGATTACATACATATAATGATTACAACTTTTGAAAATGGCGAAAAAAAATTTCGTAAGAAAAAATAATCATTTACAACCTGTAAAGAAAATACAAACTCAACATTCAAATTCACGAACTGCGAGCCTGTTAACTAATTTGCACATGTGTAGTTTTATACACATCATATGATACATGTAGGCTATCATATGGATCCAATGTTGTGATGAAAATTGCGTTTTGTGAGTATGCATTGAGGAGAAGAACTAAATGAAACTTACGCCAGAAAAATATATTTGCTAACTTGCAAGGGACAGTCAACAAGAGGACTAGCCCGTAAAATAGGGCGCTCACAAACTTCTGTGCAAAATGTCATCAAAAAGGTTGATGATTATTTAACCAAAAAAAGTCAGGTAGACCACCAAAACTGCTACCCGGGAACCACAGGCACGTTTAAGCTCTTGCCACTTATGAGCAGGTGTCCATTTGTGAAATTTCACGTGTATTATCAACAACTGTATCCCATCAAACTATGTGGAAAAGTTTAAATGTAAATTTGAACGTAAAGTTCAGGAAAATAAAAGCAAACCGAAACTTACTACCAATCACAAGTTAAATCGGCCCGATTGGTGTAAAAGACCATGAAATGGCGTCATGAGTGGAATAAAATAGTGCTTTCTGATGAAAAACGCTTCTGTCTGAATGGCACTAATAGATATTCATCATTTGGCATGATTTATGCACTCAACCAAAGATAAAGCTGAGTAGACAGCGAGGAGGCGGTGGAGTAATGGTGTGAGCAGCATTAGAAGCAGAAGAAAAAAAGCAGACATCGTATTCCTTCAGGGCACTATGAACTCCAAAAATATCAGGAATTAATGTATGATCTCTTAATCCCATCTGGGCCTCTTTCAGACGGTCCGAATTGGAAATGCCAACAGGATAATGCCAGTGTACATACCTCAATGTCCACCAAGGAGTGGTTTGAATGGGAAAAGGTTGATGTCATTCCATGGCCCTCGCGTTCTCTAGACCTGAATCAGGTTGAAAATGTGTGGGGTTTTATGGCAAAGGCTGCATATTGGCGCAACAAGCAACACCATCGTGTGAATGATCTCCAAATAACAATTTCGAATTCCTGAGAAAATATAAACTTAGGTGTTTTAAGAAAACTACTTCAAACAATGCCTGACAGAATGATACATATTACTGAAAAGCAAGGAGAACCGACTTGCTATTAATTTCTGATTTCCTGAAATTTTCCACATTGAATTTATGTTTCTTTACAGGTTGTAAATGATTATTTTTTTCACGAACAAAATTGTTCACCATTTTCAAAAGTTGTAATTGGTATATGTATGTAATCACCGTTGGTATATTATTTGCATAAATTTATATCAAAAGCAATTATTGCAATCCTAAGTTATTTGTGATTTATAGGTGAGTTTATAATTTATTTACATAGTGTATCTATTAGAATTGTAACGGCCTTTGGTTCCATATATTGTATATTCATTACAACAATATTAAGGTGCTATTCTACCGTTTCATCTACAACAACCTTTCTTCTCTCGGGCAGCATGGGCTCCGTCAGACTCGATAATCTTTACTCAATACTGCCCCGGCGGACATCAATCTGCAAAATTTGTATCTATGTTATAAACCATGTGTAAAAACCTCATAATGTAATACGATTCCGCCTAAATAAATTTGTATTGTATTGCATTATATCGTATTTTGAGGCATATTTCCAAATCAATACATTCTATTTTTTTATAAATAAATGAATATGAATCACATTATATACAAGTTGTATTCATATAAATAATGAAAACCAATAATTATCGAAGAAACATGAGCCTTAAAAAATATCATATTTATGTAGTGTATTCATATGCATTTATATTATTTCATGTCTTGCTACACAACACATTTGTTTGTTTCCACATCTCTGCTTGTTTAGATATTTTCTTTATACAACAACATCGATGATGATTCATCATAAAAGTATTCACACTTACTAAGTCTGTGAAATGTATTTTTAAGAACATTTTCGACGAATTGAAAACCATGAGATTTCAGAGCATTTAACTAACAAAAATCTCAATTTGTCTTTAAAAAATTAGACATACAGAATTCCTTTTGTTAATTTTACGGCCAAGGATAGCAAGGGTCATGTTATGCCGGGGCCTACAGTTTTCTTACGAATTCGAACCTGTTAAGCAAAGGTATCAACATCAAACATGATGAGGTTATATACGTTGCTTTAAATACAAGATAAATTCGACTTCATGCAAATGTAAGAACACACTAAAAATAAACAAAGCCATAAAATCAGATGAGATTGAACAAGACAATATCAGATAAAAATTTATAAATGATTTCAGAGCTGAAGAAATCATACAAAATGTCACAGAGATTAAAATCATTTCAGTTAAATGATAATGGCCGCTTTGGTTATAATGAGGCTGCTGATATTTGAAAGAACATGTGGAAATTATAACACTGAGAAGAATTATGAAAATAATGCAGCTTAATCGAAAAGAAATTAATACTCCTGTATATTGTTATTCAAGCCAAAAAGTATGTCTTTATATTGCTCTAAATGACGAAAAAGTGGCCTAGAGAGTTATTTAATTTATTTGAAGCAAAATTCATAATATAAACAAACTTACGGAAATTATCCTTTTTTTCCTGTTTTGACACCCATGGTTGTAACTCAAACTAGAGTTCAAACAACATTTAATTTCGGTAAGTAATTCCCTCATAAATCTTAATTTTAAAACGGTGCGAATGTAAAATTTATAACACACTGTAATGAAAATAATTTCTTTAAAATCTCCGCAAATGAAAAGGAAAGCTTTCTGTATAAAAGCTGGTAAAAAATAAAAATAACTGCATTAACTATAAATCATTTAGAGTTTTTTTTCAGTTAAAGATTACTTGGAACACGATGACCCCGTTACAGGAAAATTTATTTTGCCGCTTAAATAAATTTACCCCCAAAATTAAAATTCAGAAGTTTAAAAAAATTCGCGTTTTTCTATACGGACAGATTTCGGCTATTATTCCAGGTTTATTTTTTTTATTTTGGCTCCTTTTTTAAGCAAGAGAGAGAATTTTATACCCCAATCCTTGTTATGTGCTACATTACGATTCGCATCATCATATTTTACTGAAATCAGGTAATGCGGATATTCATTTCGAAAGATTTAATTAAACAGGAGAATTTGAGTTAAAATAATTGCCTCATTATTTAAAAAAATGTAGTTGAAGGACTTTTCGTTCCCTCTAACTTGTTCCGCTTTTTTGTTTTTTCGGTATCCAAGGAGGGTTGTTATAACAATTATTACATTTAATGCAACTCATTTTCTAATAATATATAAGATATAGTGAAATATCATTTCGGGATATATAATGTTCATTTTTCATGCGCGCAATATATATATATATTGGACTATTATTTTATAGTAAAATTATAAGCACAACACGTTAATAAGAAAATGCTGAGAAATGCATATTTTAGGAGTTATTAAGAGTTGAAATGCAGCCAATCAGAACAAATTTTAACCACCCTTTTCTTGACAAAAACCACTTACGAAACAAATCACTAAGCCCAGACTCTTACAAAAGAAAAAATAGAAGCAATAGAAGATAAAAATAAATTCCCCTTTTAAAGAATAACCTACTTTTAAAGAAAAAAAAAACTGGAATTAGTGACGTAAGACAATACGTATTTATACGTAAAATTAGCGGGCTGCAATAATTGGCAATTTTTTTCTTACTGTAAAAACTAGTTTGTTTCGTAATGCGTTTCATTTATTTACTACATGAATACTTTACACACCTTTTTAGCTATATGCAACATTATTTAAAATATAATTTTTTCTATAGTTAGTCACAAAATCATTGAATACACTATATGCCCAAATGTATCCAGGCACTTTGGATTTTTATTTATTTATTTATTTATTTATTTTATTTATTTATTTATTTATTTTTAATTTCTAAATAGCTAGTCGGCCAATTATTCTCTAATTTTGGAGATATATAAAACATGCTTGAATTCATACATTCTGATAAAGTTTTGGTGACTTATGCATTTAGGGGACCACCCACATATTGACAAAGTGAAAAAATATATTTGATCACCCTGTATCATAAAAAGCTGGAAATTATTTGTAACTTTCAGAAAATATTTAACCAGCTATGCTTAATGCCTGTGCATTTTCTTAAAACAAACATATATATCCAAGAAGATAGAAACGTTTCTTTAAGAAAACCCAAATTTTGTCATAATTTTTTTGTTTATAACATCCACAATTTTCAGTCAAATTTCACAAAACTTACAGAACATTTGTCAACATATAAGGAAAATATTATACTTAAGTTAGGAATTAATATATTGAATATATGATGAGATATGAGCATTTGAAGAAAATAATTTTTTACTGCGCATGCGCGAAAGATATGAATAACTTTCTTTCATAATTTTGTAGTCAATAGTATAGAGCAACTTAAAAAAAATACCAGTGGGATATCTTGAAAATTCAGAAAGTTATCGATGATATAGTGAGCCGTATTTCTCTAATTCTCTGAAAATAACTAGGTGATAAGGGGTTTTTCCACAAATTGTCATATTCCAAATTACCAAACACCCCTGTTCTGAAAATGAAATATTCCAGATTTATGCAAATAAGGATCAAAAGTATCCGTACACCTGCATGTTTTGCTTCTCCTTTACAGAAGTCAAAAACCTTGCTTGGTGCAGAATGACGATTGTTATCCTTGCGCCATAAAAATACAACAAACCAACAAGAAGTCAAAAATTAGTATGAAGTGGGGCCATATTTTGCTGCAATGACGGCTACCACTCTATCTGGGAGGCTATCTACTAGTTTCTGGAATTTTTCAGTGGGAATTGCATGCCATTCTTGCAAAAGAATATTAGTCAGCTCTTTCGCCAATGTGGGGCATTCTGGCTTAGTTCACAGTCGACGTTCTAATTCATCCCATAGGTGTTCTATGGGATTTAGGTCTGGGCTCTGAGCAGGCCAGTCCAATTCCTCAACATCCATGTCAGCAAACCAGCTCTGTACAGCCTGTGCTGTGTGGATAGGAGCACGATCTTGTTGAAACAAGAATGAACCCACTCCAAACTGTTGCCACAATGTGGGCAGCGTGGAATTGTCCGAAATGTCGAGATAGCCTTCCATCTTCAGAGTTCCCTTCAAAGGAATTAAAGTGCCAAGCTCGAACCATGAGAAACCACCCCAAACCATTATGCTTCCACCACCAAACTTAACTTGCGGCACAATACAGTCAAGTAAAAAGCGTTTACCCAGCATTCTCCACATCCAGTCTCTACCATCTGACGCCACTGCTTCAGGCTCCACGTTTTTCGCGCTTTGCACCATTGTAAGCGACGCTTGGCATTGATTGCGGTAATGCTTGGTTTATATGCAGCTGCTCGGCCATGAAAACTAAGACTTCGCAGCTCCCGATGACGGGTGCTGACGTTGCATCCAGAGGCATCTTGAAAATCCGCACGAACTTTTTCCGCCGATTTCATGCGGTTCACTTTCACAACTCTTTTCATCACTCTGCGTTCCCTGTCTACTAGACGAAGTGGTCGACCAGGTCGTGGATGCACCGTTGTAGTCCCCGTATGTTCCCACTTTACGATAACAACATTAACGGTGGAACGGGGCACTCGTAACATCACAGAAATCTCACGAGCAGATTTTCCACAGCAGTGACAACCAATGACTTCACCACGTTCAAAATCATTTAGCTCGCCCTCTCCTCCCATTTTACTTTTCTAGCTTTGAAATTATAATTGTTAACTCGTCAGACTTCTTTTATACTTGTCTGAGAGCTAGAAATTTGACGTCACTAACAGAATCCACCACGTAGAGGGGTGTCCAGATACCTTTGGTCCTTATTTGCATAAATCTGGAATATTTCATTTTCAGAGTAGGAGTGTTTCGTAATTTGGAACATGACAATTTGTGGAAAAAACCTTTACCATCTAGCTACTTTCAGAGAATTAGAGAAATACGGCTCACTATATCGTCGATAACTTTCTGAATTTTCAAGATTTCCCACTGATATTGTGTTTGAAGTTGCCCTATACTATTGACTACAAAATTAAGAATGAACGTTATTTATATCTTTCGTGCATGCGCAGTAAAAAATTATTTTCTTCAAATGCTCATATCTCATCGTGTATTCAATATATTAATTTCTAATTTAAGTATAATATTTTTCTTGTACGTTGACAAATGTTTTATAAGTTTCGTGAAATTTGACTGAAAATTGTGGATATTATAAGCAAAAAATATGTGACAAAATTTGGGTTTTCTTAAAGAAACGTTTCTATCTTCATGAATATACATGTTTGTTTTACGAAAATGCACACAGGCATTAAGCATAGTTGGTTAAATATTTTCTGAAAGTTACAAATAATTTCCAGCTTTTTATGATACAGGGTGATCAAATATATTTTTTTGTTTTGTCAATATGTGGGTGGTCCCCTAAATGCACAAGTCACCGAAACTTTATTGGAAAGTGTGCATTCAAGCACCTTCTATATAACTCCACAGTTAGAGAACAATTGGTCATGTAGTTTTTTAGAAATTCGAAAAAAAATAAAAAATCCAAAGTGTCCGGATACTTTTGGGCATATAGTGTATTTCATATACATCAATATGTGTATATCACAATTTAAAATATACATTTTTGTCTTTTTACTATAATTGACAATTATATGTAATGCATATTGCGTTCGCGCTCAGTTGTCTCCCGATACCGTTACCAGACGGGTTGTTCCATTGCAGTTTAGGGAACAACCCGTCTGGTAACGATATCAGGCGACAACTGAGCGCGAACGCACTATAATACGATAACTAAGGACGGTAAATTGATTATCGCAATATTATGATTTAACTAAAAATAACGTGGCTATTAACTAGTACATTATTTCAATAGATGTACCTTAACATTATCACAGGATTAGATGGGAATATATTGACTTATGAATAACATCATTAGATGATTTTCCAAAGATGCACTGTTTATGCGACTTTGTATTTGTTTTAATGGCATGAAGTTATTTTTAACACAGGGGGATTTGAATGTTCAATTTGGACAATTAAAAGCCACTTATTGATTACAAACAAGTTTGCTTATGGAGGATGTGACTACATATTTAGGTGCTTTAAATAAGAAAGTAATATTATGAATACAGTAGCACAAATATTATGCTTTTGGGAAAAGTAATTTCGCTTGACCACAATTTATGTATTTTGGAAAGGCATAGGAAAAAAGCATAGTATGTTACATTCCCCAACATTAAAAGTGGTGCAAGTCCATTCGTCTACTGTTTGCATTTTTAGTAAATACACAATAATATTAATAAATATAAAATTATAAATATATATAATGCAAAATAAATTATAAATATTCAGCAATACCTAGAAATTCTAAATATATATAAATAAAATTTAATATATATAAATATAAAAGTACAAATATATTACCAATTAAATATATATAAATATAAAATGACTATTAAATATAAAATTTTACTTCAAATTTTAGTAATTAAAATAGGTGCTGAGTTTAGCCGTAAATTTGATAATTTTGAAGTATTTGAAGGAGTTCGCATATTTTACGTCTCAAAACTGCGCAAATGATTAGCTGCGGCGGAACCGTTAGTTTAACGTGACTTTGGAACTACGATATATTTAAATTCAATCGCACTTATTAGATGTGGAACTTAGCTCAGCAAACCCAAAGACTAGTATCTCTTCACTGCTAGATTACTGAGGTGCAAACATTAGATCAAAAATGTTTTTTTACTCTCAAAAATTACATATCTCTGCCTTATGACTATCCTACTATATTTCAAATATTGGTAGTTTTACAAAACATACTCAATAACAGCTTAAATTTTTAGGGTAAATATTAATATAAATTGTGAATTAACGCTTTTCTTTTAATTTCTTACATTTTATTTTCTTTAAAACATTCATATTATATGATTATATATATATATATATATATATATATATATTTTTTCTGCAAGGAAGTAAAATATTTTTTCTTTTTGCAAATAATTTTTATGAATCCACTTTTGGTATCACTTACGGATACTTGTCTAAGAAGAAAACTTCTATGGTTATCATACTAAAATCACCGATTATAAAAATATATTTTTTTATTCCTATACGGCACTTGAAATCACTTTTGAGTATTTATATAAATCGAACACTACGCAGATTAAATTAAACAACAATATTAATCAACGTTTATTGGCGTAGTGATACCAACGCCGATGGTATGGCGTGATTAGATGGTGAAACGTTCGAAAGAAAATAAACATTTCTGCCTTCGGTGGGACCTGAACCCACGACCTTCCACTTGCCGGGCGGAGGCTCTACGCTGGTATCACTACGCCAATAAACGTTGATGGATTGACATTGTTGTTTGATTTAATCTGCGTAGTGTTCGATTTATATAAAATAAATACATACCTGTATGCTGCAACGTGCATTTCGATCAATTTAATACCAGTCTCTTTGCAATTTGGTTTAAATAGTAGTCTATGTACTACACCATTCTGCGAAATAACCGGCTTCAGTAAATAGTCTTTATATACGTTCGTAAGGGATTAGATATTGTCGTTCGTAGCTCAGTAGGCAGAGCCTCCGCCCGGCAAAGTGGAAGGTCGTGGGTTCAGGTCCCACCGAGCGCAGAAATATTTATTTTCTTTCGAACGTTTCACCATCCGATCACGCCATAACATCGGCGTTGGTATCACTACGCCAATAAACGTTGATTGATATTGTTGTTTAATTCATTTTTGAGTATTTCAAAATAAATTATTGAGACATGAACAATTATATATGTATACATTATTGGCTACGAACTAAAATAGTTTCATTAGTGCATATAATTATAAAATAAGTAATAGTTGAACATATCAATTATTTGTCATTAAATGAGTTAAAAAATGTGGCTTTTTAAATTTAATTAAATTGTCTGTTGAAGTTAAATTGTTTATTGAAATCTGAGTTCTGTTTTTACGTTAATAAATAGTAAAAAGAAAATTTTCTATTTTCTACAGCTATTTAATTTTGCTTGCCATTTTCTTAACATAAGATAATCTGCTAAAAGTTTTAAAATAAATCTGCCTTTCTGATTGTTTTGAGATCCTTGCGTTTAAAATTTAGGAATAAAGAATTTTTATAACATGCAATAAATAAAACCTAACGGGATTGCTTTCCAATCCTATCGCACTTTGAACAAAAGTAGGTCAGTAACAATGAAGAAATCCTGGGATAAAAAAAATCATGGTTTTTGGGAAAACCAATCATCCAAATATTTCTTCTAAAACCTCAACAGAAGCGAGCAAACATTTGTCTTTTATTAGATCATTAAGCTCATATTGCTTTTTCGATGAGATATGAATTTGCGACATGATCTATCTGTTCAACTGTTAAGATCTAACAAATGAGAGACGAGGTTCCGTTTACAAGATAATACGTTTTTTTCTCTTCTCTTCACATATAAAAATATTCAAATTCATCTCTCAAAGGCCCGCTTTGCTTTCAAGGAAAGAAAAAATAATAAAACGACGTTTATTTAAATTGCTGGAGGGATGCGCTTTTAATTTCTTAGATTTTTATTCTTCTTGCGAAAGCAAATTAATAGGAATAAAAGAAAGCTCACTTACTATTGATTCATTTCGATCTTGAAAACGAACTCCTTTTGCAACGCTCAACACTCTTCAAATTTTACATTTTCTTTACAACGGCGAAACTAATTTTTCTGATAAAACATACCTTGGGTTTCTTTATGTGCCTTTAAAAGTAATGATCTATACAACTGACACCCAGCTATTCGCTGACGCTTTTTTTAGGCATAAAAAAGACCAGACTATTTTGTGCTCATTTTATTGAAAACTTTCATCCAAAATCGAATTTTCTGGAAAATGGAAGTCGAGACTAAAATCAATTTCTATAATCCATTAGTCCAAGTTCTTCTTTCAATATGACAATGGCGCGTTACAAAAGAATACCTGGAAATTGTTTGTGCGTGTTTTGATAAAATTAAAAAACCGCAAATGTTTAATAATCACTAAATTAAGTCACTCCGACATTAATATTTGGTTGACAAGTTGTCATGCAGAAACATGGACTCACCTGTTTTACTCAACCTGGCTTGGTCCTCACAAAAACGGTAGAACTAACTAGTGGGGGGGGGGATTTCCTGTTTATTCCATGCATTAAGTAACAATAGTGAAATATTTTGATACATACACAGTGACAACAAATTTATCAGTTATCAAATTTTGCATCGATTATATAAATAACAGTAATTTGAAATCTTTCTGTTTGCAAAAATTTTAACTTTCTAACTTCTGCTTTTCATATTAATATTGTATTATACCGATAATTACATATTGGTTTAATTCAAAATTTTGTAGAAGGCGAATGCTATTTGAAACATTCACAACAACAAATCCTTAACTTTTACTCGTATCATATTTTTCGTTCTCAATAAATGATTACTTATTAATAGTTTCAAAAACTAATAGGAAATCTAATGCCACTGATTACACAAAACGTTCGTTGACTTAACATATGTAGCAAACGACTTAAAGGTCACCAGATTTTATTATCGTCTGGTAGCATTAAGAAGATTGATTTTCAATAACTATCAATTTCTTTTGGGAATTAGAAAATTCGTTAGTTACACATTGAAGTAATTATTTTGGAAAGAATTCTGCTATTTTACCAAATTAGCTAATTATAAGTGTTGATACAAATATCTTTCTAGGTTTATATATGTTTTGCTTTTCTTTCCACTATTTTATTTTTCCGAAACAATCAAAGAAGTAGTCACTTTTGGACAGTAACTTTAGAGTCCCTTTAAAAAATATAGAGAAAAGGTTAACTTCTAAAAATTCCAATTTAACCAAAACTTTGGACAAAAATCCATCGTAATATCTGAAAGAATTTCAACTAGGCCAAAGAAAGAATGAAAAAAGAATGAAAATCCATAATGTAAAAAGCTTGTCTCTGATACGATTGATTCACGGATATTTTTTGTATCGGAAATTCTCTTTCAGAAATGTTTCTTTAAAAGATTGCCACTACTAATAACAAAAAAGAAGTTCAGAATAATTCTTGCCTTAATTGAGCTCAATAAATTTCTCCTTTGAGCTTCTCACCTACACAGTCATTTAGAACTCACGGGTTTCTGAATAAAAATTTAAATTTCAGCGATATAATTGTAAAAGAAGGCGATATGGGAAGTGCCACGAACTTTCGATCCATCATTTTCATTTTAAACTCAAGCCTGATGCGATTTTTACGAGCTTAGGCTCACGAGACGCCGTTTTCTTAAAAATATTCGCCTCTCCACATTTCCATCCAGACGACAACCATTTTTGTGTCCACACCTTATTAGCGTATCAGACTCAGTACTATAAACTCTTTTGAAACGGTTGTTAAATTGATGGTTGAAGTTTATAGCTCTTTTTGCTACCGATAAGTATTGGAAATATACGCTACTTTAACAAAACACTTTGCAACACTCTTACCCATATCTTGAAAGAAACGTTTGCTTCTGAATTTAAATTTCCTTTTTTTTTTAATCGAAAAGTTTACGAAAGCCTTTATTTTCTTCTAATTTAATACGCGGTTGCCAACAGAAATATTACGCTATCTACGGCGTTTCTCCAGAGAGGAAAAATTCAAATGCAACCTTGCGTATAATTATTCCGAAACATCTTAAAGAAAGTTTAAAGCGAATTTAATGGACAAAATTAGAAACAGAATTTTTACGGTCTCTAAAATTAGTCTTTTCAGTCGATTTACATTGATAC
>QLNU02015360.1:95594526-95612006 GCA_006491805.2 Dysdera silvatica | reverse complement strand
CACACACACACATATATATATATATATAAGTGTGTGTATGTGTGTTTTTATATATCATCAGTTCTTTAAAATCAACAGATATCAATTGACATATGAAGATTATATATATTGGCGCATAATGACCCTTGTTATCCTTGTGCCATAAAAACACAACCAACTAATTATATATATCGTTATTGCTATTACTGTATATATATTTCTGTAGAGGTATCTGTTAACATGCAGCACGGTTGTATTTTAATATTACTCTTAACATTTGTACCTTTTGGTTTCATCATATTTTTAAACTTTCTAAATGATATTTGTCGAATAATTTTATAGTCAATTCGAGCTGCGTTATTCTTTGAGCATAGTAAGGGCCCTGCGATCGTACAGTCATAACTCGTTCGCCTATCGTGCCATTAACACATGTTCAACTCCCAACGGTGCCAAAAAAGCAAGAACGTTTACCGACTAACGAGGTACTTACTATCTACACTGTTAAAAATAATAGTTCAGGGTTGAACCAAAATGTGGTGATTTTCCAGCTTCATCCATTGTTAAGAACTACGTTTCACCACATTTTTGCTCCAGCTATGTTACCAATACTTGGCCGGAGGTTGAACCAAAATATGGATATACTTTCAATAACGAATAAGGCAACACTGAACCAAATTCATGGTTCCAGCTTGAACCAAATATATTGTTCTAGGTTAAACCAAATGTGGCCAAAATTTCCCGGACACTGTATAGCAAAATGAAAATCTGCCTTTAACATGCAACCTGTCAGAGACGTATCGAGGAGTGTTGGAGCCCCCCATTATTTATCTCGGCTGCTATTGAAGCCACATCTACCCCATTTCATATACAGAGAGTACACATAATTTTTATTAATTACAGAAAGGTAGCAACCAAGCGAAATCATAACGAATTTTTATTAGGCCAAACATAAGCATTTTAGCTGTTAATGATAAAAAACATCAACTTCATATATACAGAAATTATTATATAAATCATTGTAATTTATCAAAAATAAAGGATATACACACCATAAACTAATGAATTGGAATCATCGTAGCTTGCCGGATCATTAAAGAGATCTTTGCACGTAAAAAAAACTGGTGAATATCAGTAAAGAATCGCAACGGATAAAGCTGTTTGCCACACGTGACTTCTCTCGCCTCAAGTGATTGGCTAGGAGGTGGAACGAAAATGTGGTTCGGCGTTTAACCATCTTTTAAAAAATACCATACTTTCACCAATAAGTGGTACTTTTGAATTTTCAAGTGTACCAAATTTTGGTAAAATGCCTGCATTTTCACCATGTTTTAGTAACAACTAACGCGGAAATTGTTAAGAGTGTATCGACATGGGTCGTAAATGGTTCGGATTCCGCGAAAAACTGTAGGTTCCGGCACAGCATGACCTTTGATGTTCTAGTACTGTAAAAACATGAGCAAAGCATAATAAAAACTCTAATGCATGTTTTTAAGCGTAAAATTATCGTAGCGTTGTGTAATATACATTATACACACTGCTCCACATGGAAAACGCAACACCATAAAGATTTTGTCTTGGAGCTATACGAATTACAGGGTATGTGTAAGAAGAGGAGTATTACCAACCATCGCAATTTAAAATTGATCACGCGATTAGTAAAAAAGATAAATGGGGGAAAAGCCATCAGTTAAGCTGATATTTGAAAACTTCTCACGGACACAAAAGTGATTGATTGTGTTGTTATTTGCTTAAAGGATAAGGCTTATTGAAGGAAAATGCCTGCAAGTTGTCGCCGATTACAGTTTAGTTGAACGGATAACTTTATTTGAGACTTTATTTTAAGGCTGTATAGAGGTTGATACTCGCGTCGTATTGCGGCAGAAACTGGATGGGATGCATCAACCGTGAATCGAATTTGAAAACGGTAGTCTGAAGAAGGAAATATGAGTGGTCGTAGAGGACTGGAGCAGACAAACAAACATTACAATGTACAGATCAATGTATACAACATAATGCCGTAGCTTCCTCATAATCTACAGGGGGAAACGTTTTGCGGGGTGTAGAGCGAGTATTGGACGCTCCGATATCAGTGGAGACAATTCGTCATAGACTGGTTGAGATAGGCTTGCAGGCTAAGCGTCTTTTGTGAAAATTGCCCTTAAAATAGAACTATCGTCTAGCACACTTGCTGCGGTTTCGAGGTAGCACTAGAACTACCTGATAAATGGCATAGTGTTGTATTCGATGGATTTCAATTCGATCTGAGCAATGATGTACACCAACTGCTAGTTTAAGGAGGACGTAGCAATCGAGCTAATTCTTCTACCATTTTGAAGCGCCACGTTGCTTGTCAACGTGGATTCATGGTTTAGCGTGACATCAGCTATAATAGCTGTTCACCTCTAGTAGATATAACGGGCACGTTAACAGGGAGAGAGGGGGGGGACAGCAACATGCTGATTAGGTGCTGAAGGCCGTTGCACTGCTCCATCTTCAGGGCTTGCAAAATTCCATTTATCAGCACGATAACGCTCGGCCACACACAGCAAACTTCAACAGGTATACTTTACATGATGTCCTGGTGACTTCTTGTGCACCAAAGGCTCCAGACTTCCCTTAAATTAAGAACTTGGGGGATATGCTTGGACGTCGAATGTATACTCTCCAAAGATCTTGAAATAAGGATGAAAGAACTTTGGTGAATACTCATGGTCCATACTACTGCAGGATAGTATTCGAGCAATTTATGATGCAATGCCACGCCGCTTAAACGAAGGTATCTCTCATCATGGTGGATCTCCTACATACTGAGCACCCTGTATAATCAGCCACTAGATTGGTGTAACTATCTGAAATTAAGACCATGATTTCCAAACGTCGTTTTTAACTGTGTGCCAGGTTTTGGCCCATTTGAAGCAGTCCTTCTTGGTGTTGCATTTTTTTCTGTGAAGCAGTGTATATTAGTATCATCATTGTAGAAGGAAGATTTTGATGTTGGGTAGAGAGTATCGACACGTTTCAGGCAGATGTCGCTGTTTTTCGTAGGGAATAGACTGGAACGAACTTCAAATATGTACCTAGAGTTCATTTTAGTTGATTTCCGATGAAGGACGGCAACGTCTGTCTGAAAGGCGTCAACATGCTCTACCTAACATCAGAAACGACGCTCTGCAACGTTGATACAAGTATTTAATGTTTTGATTAAGTTAAGGTCAATACTTTTCTGCTCACTGAAAAGTATGGACGATAATTTTCATAGTATTCGTTATTGAACATTCACAGCAAAATGTTTGATTTAGATTTTTAATTTTTTTAAAGAAGGTCTCAATGATAATATATAACCATCACTGTACAAGCTGCAATATTAATACCTTAGATATATTTTATCTTTGAGGATGTCTTTTTCCTGCATTAGCCCAGATTCACGTCACCGATAAATCATCTTGAAAGATCACGAAAAATACTCTTGAGCTATCATACATTCCCTGGGGTATCAATAGCCTTCAGAGCATTGTGGTCATGGCTAAAGCACAATCTCTTAGGATAGTTTTTTATAGCGTCTCGGTAGAAATGATTACGTGGAAAATGAAAGAAATCTACTTAAAGTTTACGTATTATATATAATATTTGGAAATAACTCGCTTTTAGCTATTGCAGGGTAATAAGTTCGGGAAACGATGATGAACTTTTCTTATTAACCTATTAGGGCTCTGTGTAAAAACTGATCGAAACTAATCGATTTAATTTTTTTTAAGTTTTACAATATTTACTACAGTCGAATCTCGTTAGCGTGAATAACTTTTAACACGAATTGTTTCTTGAATCCCCATCAAATCTTAGTAACTTATTAATAAGATTTCATCCATTCCGGATAGCGTGTACGACTTTAAACATGAACAATTTTTTCGTTTCAGGGATGGTTCGCGTTCACAAGATTTGACAAGTAAAAGAATGCGAAAATCAGGAAAGGAAAGGATAGAATGAAGTCAAGATTATAAAAATTAACGAGCGGAGGAAAATAAAATAATACGTAAAAATAGATAGAGAGGGGAAGATAATTACATAAACCTATGGACAAAGGGTAAAGGTAAAGAAAAATAATAAAAAAAAAAGCGAAGGAAAAAAGTAAAATAAAATACGAAATATGAAGGCCGAGAACTTACCAATTGCATAAAGATCCGCAACATTTTAACAAATACCATCCCTTTATCAGGAGAAGTGTCAAAATAAATTGTGAGTGTTCTATATTTATTCTCCAAAACTGTTTTTTTTCCGGAAATCTCCCAGTTTAGGTTTTTCAAAAGTCGCCAATCCGGCAGCCAGGTTTTCCTTCTTACCAGGAAACCACCCAAGGTGTGAGTTCTCGATTTGGTCGATAATGGTGTTGATGGAAAGCTCTAATCATGGGGAAGAAAAAATCAAATACAAGTACCCTCCCGAATCCAACCAGTTAGGAGATACAAGATGATTTGTTTTATGTGCAGAAAGAATCTATCCTACACTACAAATAAATGAATATTTTTGTAAGTTCAAAGGAAAAATGGCAAACATGTAAACTTCCCCTTAGGATGGTTAGTGTGCTGCTAGCTTCCTGAAATAGCTGAAATGATATTTTAACCATGGTAGTGTGTTTTTGAATGGAAGTATTCGAAACATAGGTGTAGAGTTATATGGGCTCGTGGGGCCCAAGCCCCTCCCCCCAATAATTTGAAATAAATTGCAATTTTACATATACTGTAATGTATAAATGTACAAAATATGCTTACCCCCCCTATAATTTTGGAAACTCTACGCTGATAGTTCGAAGCATAAGTTTTCAACACCAAGCACGCACAAATAAGGGTAATGTTATATTGTTGTGTAGTCAACGCAAATGTACTTGGTCAGGTTAAAGCAAACATGTTTTACTGACTGGAAAGTATACAAATATACGACACAATTTTTATTTCTATGCAAAATTATATTTCTGTGAAGGTAGCATAGCAAGTTGCACGGAGGAAGCATAGTAAAACAAAACTAAAGTTATTACTCTAGATCCCTTTTGATCAGCCTGACGATTGATTTTTGGTTTTCTATTAAATAAATTTTTAATTTCCTTTTAAACTCTTTCTCTTAAACGATTTTTTATATGGTCTGGTAATTTAATCCATTTATCAATTCCATAATAATTTATATTGTTTTCTCCCCACGTTTGTTCTTATTTTTTCCGTTTTTAAAGTGTTACCTGATCTTATGTTCCTTGTGTTTGAATTTTTCTAGGTATTTATAGTTTCATATTTACCTGTTGTAATTTTTAAATATATCATTATTCATATTTTGTGCAAGTATATTCCTCCTATGTTTATTATATTATTTTCTGTTTTTATTTGTTTTATACCTTTGCTAGTTTTGTATCCCATTCTTTCTAATAATCTACCAATTATTGATTGCAATTTTTTAAAAATTATTTTATTTACACTATCCCACACATTATTTCCATAAATTATATGATTATAGATCAATGAAAAGTAGATGGGGTTTGTATTTTGAATCAAAGTCTTCCGAAAGTAATATCGGCGCATGTCATCAAAGGTGGGGGAAGATATTAGTTGTAAATCAACTGATGTAGCTTTAATATAGCCTCCCTGATAGAAAAATCCACATTTGTATGATGAGTCTTCGAGTACTCAACAATTTTTTTTATCAGGTGCTTATAGTCCTGGAAGAAGCATACGTCGAATGGCTGGAGATACTTTGTCGTGCCCGGAAGAATAACAATGGTCTTGACATTATTTTCCATTTTCTGCCTGCTAAATTTCGTGTCTGTCAGGCTTGGCCACGAGTCCAGTACCAGGAGGGTCTTGTCATCGCCAATGGACTCCTTGATCTTTTCAAAATACTCTCCAATCAATTGTTTTGTGTCTTTGCCAAATTTTGAACACCTGATACACTAAAATAATGTTGAATAAATATTTGTTTATTGGTGGAGAGTTGTAGTGCTGGATAGATTTTTCTGCGCATAAAACAAATCAGCTTGTATCTCCTAACTAGTTGGATTCCGGGGGTACTTCTGTTTGTTTTTTTTGTTCCTCATGGTAAGAGCTTTCTATCGACATCATTCACGACCGAATCGAAAGCACACACCTCGGGTGGTTTTCTAGTTAGCTGAATATGAATCTGGTTGTCCTCAAACTGCCTCATCTTAAATTTTTATCATCTTCTTGCAAAGATTGGGTAAAAGTCGTTTATTGTTTTAATGTTAATAGCTATAAGAGATGAGTTCGGGCTCATTTGTCGAGGCCCAAGCCTGAAATAGTTTGTGGAAATTTGAGCCCGAGCCCGAAACTTCAAATATAACTTAAACCCCTTGGTGTACGATTTAAATTATAAAAAAAAATTCCAAACACATCATTTAATTTCTTTCGAATTTTCATGTACACGTATTTCTACAGTCCTCGAAAACGAATCATATAGTTGTATTCCTTGGAGAATTTCGATATAAAAAAGTCAGTTTTCGGATTCAACTGCATCTGCCTGATGAGCCTGGGCCCGCCTGAGTCCTAAAAACAATGTGAAATATAGAGCCCGAGACTGGGCTCGGGCTCAGGCTGAACCCGACTCATCTCTAATAGCTACTACGTACTCGAAAGGTCTTCCAGGATTTTAAAAAGTCTACAGTGGCGAGGAGTAATAGTTTTATAAAGAGTTTTTATGTCAATCAAGAGCATCCTGGGAGTCTTCCTTTGAAGAAAAGTTGCCATCCACCCTTTCCTCACAGCACAATATTACAATATTAACATAACAATAAATGACGAAAAGACATAGAATACATATAAAGATCACTCCGTTAGTGAATTTTTGTTGAACGAATTCTATTGGCAATGCCAATTTTTATAAAAAAAAAGCTTTTAAATGGAGATATTTGTCTTTTACCCCGAAAATAACTCGAAAAGATAAAGGTATCATAATACATTTTTATTAATTAAAATAAACACTTAAACGTTGTTAACGCATTTCAACTTGAACTCTGTAGTCATCGGTTTTTTATTTTTCCCAAGGTATTTTTAGTCCAAGAGCATTCATTACAATAGTGTATTATCGTGTGTTTTGATGTGCGTCTACATATATATCCGAAAAGGAATAGACTTTAGTCTTCGTTGCTTAATAGCTCGTGGGTAACTAATATATAACTATTCGTTTGATAGAAAATTTATGGTGACGTTTTCTTAAAATTAAGCTCATAAAATAGTGTGATATCAATAGAGATATATACTACCTACTATTACTTATTTTGGTACCTACAAATATGATATTTTGATATAGTAACAAGTATACTATCAAAACTTGCGCTCTTATTAATTAATTTTTTACCAGTAGATGATGCACAGCAGAATTTCCATATATCGAACTTCCGTATATCCAAAACTCCTATATATATATCAAAATTTTTGGGAATCCCTGTGGACAACACATAAAAAAAGTATTTCTCCATATCGTAAAAAAGTCCATATATCAAATTTTTAACATTCTTTTTTTTACCCTATTCGTTTGATTAGTTTGTCCAAGGACACCCAGTATATACACACAAGACTCAACGAAGCTCTACGGACTGCACTCGTTAGACAAGAACGCTACTTGCCCACCTCAATAAAAAACCTAGGAACGTAGTAGGAAAACATTTCCTACTCGCCAGCTGCAAAAATCTAGTCACCAAAGGCCACCGGATTTGTCGATTCCTGTAAAGAAATGTAATAAATCGTTTTACAAGAAAAATTCTTTTACTAAATATTTATCAATTTTATAACAGTTCCAAACAAAGGAATAAAGGAAGTTTGTGATTAAGCGCAACATGGACTAAAATTGAAGATCTGGAAATGAAGTAAAAGGTTTAGTTTATTTATTAGTAATTACTTTACCCATTATGATTTTAAAATGCAAATATTATTCAGGTCATATCTTCCACCTACTCCTTAATATTTTTTCACTTAAGTTTTGATTAACAGAATATATACAAATGTAGCTTCAATATAATCTGTAATTCAGGGTATTTTCACATTATTCAGTCTTGCATTGTTATAGTAAATGTGCTTTCGTTATTCATTATAATTAAAGAAATTCCTTATTCAGAGCTCTCTTACGCTTATTAACTAATAAGAGTAATTAGTAAGCACCGCAATTTGCATACACACACACGCACACGCTACTTAAGAAAAAAAGGTTTCCGCGAAAAACAATCTAGT
This sequence comes from Dysdera silvatica, assembly GCA_006491805.2. NCBI lineage: Eukaryota > Metazoa > Arthropoda > Arachnida > Araneae > Dysderidae > Dysdera > Dysdera silvatica. The sequence goes on along the minus strand of QLNU02015360.1, from coordinate 95,603,808 downwards.
TCCAAAATCTGCAGATTGATGACAATACGATTCTGTTCAACAAGAAATATATGACAATATTTCACTTCAGGTATGTCTTAGTTTTTGTTTGCGCTTTTTCCACGTATTTCCGTTGTACAGCGGCATATTTTTCCCCATGCCGGCAAATATTAGAATGATTTTTTTTCGCGGAATTCTTCTCCCCACTTGAATTTTGGTTCTTACAAAATAAATGCATATAATCATACATTTTGAGACATTTTGCTTATTAGTTAGAGTTACGGAGAGCTCTGAATAAGAAAGTTTAATTAAAATCACCGTGTATATTATAGATTTTTCTGTAATTTTACTAATTATCGCATTAATTTTTGTATGTATTTAGTAATAGTTGTTTAAAAATATATATTGTTAATTTAAACTTTCATAACTTCAGACAATCCTTATGGATGAAGAACATCCCATTTCAAGACTTCCACATTTGTCGAATTTTGAACAAAAGACTTAATCCGATACGTTATTTATAAGTCTTAACATATACAGTAGACGCCTTACACAGGACAACATATTTGCAAGAAATAATATGGAGCAAAAGAATTGTAATTTAATTAACAAACCCATTTCTTCTGCGCTCTTAGAAGATTCTGCAACTATGAACTTCTTATTACCGAATGGGTTTTGCAACTGCGATTCCAGATCTTCTCATATTGACATTTCTGATAAAAACTGTGATTGTTGTAGAGGATATTTACATCCTATTAGTGACAATAATATTACATTCAATTTTTTAAACGATAATATTTATCAGTTACATTTCCATAATAATTTATATCAAAAGGGCATAAACTATGAATATGCAGACCGTTTTAGGGCTGGTGTACCTTTTACTTATAACGTATCGCGATTTTTTTCTGTGTTGGATTCCCATCAGATTTGCAGTGCACATAAAGAAAAATCCTTAATTCACAAAACGAATGCATTTAGTAAATCTACATATACAGTAGGAGTTGAAAATTCGTTCTCGTCCGCTTACATCGTGAATCATAATAGGCTTAAAGTAGGTGAAAATATTGATTCATTGATAAATGCCTTAAACAAAAAAGTAAGTGTGAACGACGAATATAGTACAAATTGCCAAGAAAATAATTTTTCCTTTGAACACTCCAGTCAAAATATAAATTCTACAAATAATGGAATTTTCCTAATCGAAGAAAGGCAGTTATCGGAGGGTCTTGAAAAAAGGATTTTACGAAACCTCATATCAAATGTGGAAAAACGTAAGTATGAAAAACGTGTTAATTTTAGAAAAAGAAATTTTAAAGATATAGGCGTGCAAAAAAGTGTAATACTGAGCCCAGTTGCTGCTCCTCTAAATGAAGATACTGTCGAGTACGAAGCTCAGACCATGGAAGTGGAGCTAAATGATAGTGATGAGGACAGTGATAGCGATTCGGATGATCCATCTCCAAATTTACCTGGAGCAAATAGTAATATTGTGGTTTCAGAAAATACTACTACGTCTACTACCAACACCGCTCAAACGATAGGTAATACAGAAATAGCTGAATGTGGTGAAACTGCACTTGAGAAAGATATTCCAGACTCAGTTGAGATTAAATCTAGTAATTTAAATATAGACCAAATAAGTGGTGTTTCACAGGAAAATGTCAAAGAAACAGTGACTAATAGTCATCGAGTAACTAATTATTGTATAGAAGAACAAAAAGCTGATGAAGGAGCACATGAAGATACAAAGGAGAAGTATGCAGCAACACCAGATGCAGACGCATTTACTCTGAAAGCATCAGACGATGTAAAAGTATTAGATGAGTTAAAGGAAGTATCCGATTATACAAAAACAGGAACTGATGGCGAAGCACCTGATGAGGATGAAGAAGTAATTGGAAATATAATAGCAACAGTAGATAATGAAACAAGAAAAAAATTGAATCAAGATGATCTAATTATAAATAATGAAAAAGAAATAGCCGATGATGGAAAAGAAGAAGAAATGAGTAATGATAAAGAGAAACAAAAAGCAAGTATTAATGATAAACAGGAAGGGAAGGAAACTACATCTAAGGATGAGAAAGCGAAAGAAGAAATAACTATTATTTACGAACTAAAAGGAAAGGACAAAACTAATGGTGAACAGGAAGTAACAGAGCAAGAAGACATAACCTCCAGTAAACATAAAGAACAAACAACTATTAATTGTGAACAAAAAGCGACGTCTAACGTTGAGGAAAATGAAACAGCAAATGATGAACAAGAAACGGTATCTGTTATTAAAGAAAAAGAAATAGCTTATACCCAACAAGAAGAAACAATTGATGACGAACATAAAGTAGCAGTTGATAAAAAGCAAGGAAATAATGAAGAAATAATTGATAGTGAACAAGAAATAACAGAGGATTTCAAAAAAGAGGAATTTGTTGATGAGCTGCAAGAAAATCAAAATGAAACAGATAATGATATGAAAGAGAATGGAATTTGTGATAAACAAAAAGTAACAGTTGATGGAGATCATGAAGAAGGCGAAATACTTAATGGTAAACAAGAAACTACAATTGATGGCGAAAAAACAGTAACGGCTGATGATGAGCATGTGGAATTAACTGATGTTGAACAAAAAATGCATCACTATGAACAGGAAAAAACATTACATGACGAACAAGAAATAGCAGACGACAGTAAGCAAGAAACACGAATTATTAATAAGGAAGAAAACACGTACGGTGAAAATGAAACAATGGCTGACGAAAACCAAGAAAATCAAGAAGTGATAGCTAATGGCAAACAAACAAGAGAAAGTGGTACAGAAGATGAAAAAGAAACAACTCACGATGAAACAGGAAAAGAAGATGTCGATAAAACAGGAGAATCAGATAGCAATGAAATAGAAAAAACAGATCAAGACAAAACAGATAAAGCAGATCACGATGAAACTGAAAAAACAGATTGTAATGAAGAGGATTCAGTAGATAATAACAACAGACAAGAAAAAAGAGCCGATAGCAATCACGATGAAGCTTCATACAATGAACAAGAAGCAACAGTCGATATCGAACAAAGTGGAACAGCGGATATAGAACAAGAAGTATCGGCGGAAATTGAACAAGAAACAACAAAGCATAGTAAACAAGAAACAACAAAGCATAGTGAACAAGAAACAACAAAGCATAGTGAACAAGAAATAATAGCAGAAGGTAAACAAGAAACAGTAGTGGATATCGAACACGAAATAATAAAGAATGACGACCAAGAAATGATAAGGGATGGCGAATCAGAAGCAATAGGAAATAATGGGTCAGAAACAACAGAAGACAGTGAGCCAGAAGCAACAGAGGATGGTGAATCAGAAGTAATCGATCTCAAACCAGGAAAAACAGAAGTAATAGATCTTAAACCAAGAAAAACAGAAGATGATAAACCGGAAGCAAAAAAAAGTAATGAGCCAAAAGCAACAAAAGGTGGTGAACAAAAAATGATAACGAATAATAATCAAGAAGCAACAAAGGATGGTGATCAAGAAACAATAGACGATAATGATCAAGAAACAATAGACGATAATGATCAAGAAACAATAGACGATAATGATCAAGAAGCAATGGAAGATGGTGAACAAAAACCGATAGCGAATGGTGAGCAAGAAACAACAGAGGATGGTGAACAAGCAGTAACAGAGGATGGTGAACAAGAAGTAACAGAGGATGGTGAACAAGAAGTAACAGAGGATGGTGAACAAGAAGCAACAGAGGATGGTGAACAAGAAGCAACAGAGGATGGTGAACAAAAAATAACAGAGGTTAGTGAACAGGAAGAAACTGGGAATGGTGAGCAAGGGGCAACTGACGATGGTAAAACAAGCGTAACAGAAGATTGTGAACAAGAAACAGTAATGAATGGTAAAGAAGAAGTAATAGACGATAGTGATCAAGAACCAACAGAAGGTAGTGAACGAGAATCAACAGCGAATGGTGGAGAAGTAACAGATGATGGTGATCAAGAAGAAACAGAAGAGGGGGAACAAGAACCAACAATGAATGGTAAACAAGAACCAACAGCGAATATCAAAGAAGAAACGACTGAGGATGTCAAACAAAAAACTTCCGAGGAAGGCAAACAAGCAACAACTGATGAGGCAAAAGAGCAAGTTAATAAACAGCAAGAAAAAATAATTGATAACGAACAGGAAGAATTAGTCAAATGTGAACAAGAAACAACAGAGAATGGTAAACGTGGAAGAACACTTGATGAAGATCAAGAATCAGTTTATGAAAATCAAATAGGAGAAGCAGTTGATCAAGAACACAAAATGATAATAAACGACGAACTGGAAACAATTGTTGACGAACAAGAAGTTACTAAAAGTGTTGATCAAGGATTAACAAAAAATATAGAACAAGTAGCAACAGACACTGTAAATCAAGCAGCATTAGAAGATGTAGATAAAAAAACAACAGTAGATAAAGAACAAGAAATATCTAAAACAAAAGAAGAGAAGGTCTGGACAAAAGGGCACGAAAACAGAACTCAGGAAAAACTTGGAACGGTGAAAGAAGAAGAGAAGATAGAAAGACAAATTGAGCAAGAAGTCATTGAAAAATCAAAAAATGCAATAATCGAAACCTCTTGTAGATTAGAACAAATTGAAGACATCATCTGTGTTGATAAAATTACTTCACCGAAAAAAGAAAGGACTAAAATATTAGACTCAACTTCTGCTATTAAAAAAGGTTTGGAAATTGAAGTAGACGATGTCGAAACTGCTGTGGAAAGTGTTCGTCCGGAAGAAATAACAGACGATTCCGAAGAAGTAATAGAAGATATCATTGAAGCAAAAACCATGAGCGATGCTGAATCATCCTTAAAAATCGCAGACGATACGGATCATTCAGAAAAAATGGAACATGTCATACGTATGGGATCTAAAACATCTGAAGATAGTCAAGCCGAAAATGTGCAAAGTGGTGATAACAATAATGGTGGCATTGATAAGGACAATAATGGTGGTAATGATGATGACTTTAAACCACATAATGTTATTGACGTTTCTCCAAGCAAGTTATTACATGAGATCGACTCTGGGGCTGTTCTTTCGAAAGATGCCAACCTTAACATTCATGCGAAGTCTGACGAGAATATTCTAGAGGATGTAGAACAAAACCTTGAAGAAGAATTGAATCAAGGAGCCGCTACTAGTGATGTAAAGCCACAAGAGGACCAAAAGCAACCAAGCGCAACTCCTCGACGTAAAAGGAAGCGTAAGGCAGGATCCAGAGCTCGTAGTGTATCCAAGAAAGGTGCGCCTGCTCCAGCAGTTCCTACCTGCCTCAAGCTTTGTTGCTTCTCAGCATTCCTTCATTGGTCTCTGCTTTTGTAGATTAGAATTTAGATATAGCCAAAGTATAGCACTTAGTACGTAGAATTTTATATTTAAAGAGGCAGCACGCTATTATTATAAGATAAATAGCTATGAAGAACCTTGAATTTATTAAAAATATGGTATGCATATCTTTAAAAATTTGGATTAAGTGATCATAGAAAAAATCTGTATATTACGGCCTTTAAATTATATGTAACTGTATGTTCTGCATATACTTTTATAAAGAAAATCCTCAGTATACACATACACTAAATTAGTATTTCATTATGGAGAAGGGAGTACGTTTGATGTTATTTCAATGGAGAACTATACGTTTCTTCTTTTTATACTCGTTGAAATGTTATTTTTATAAAAATAGTTGTACCATAAAAACAGAAATATCAACGAGTTAACGCAAAATATAAAAATGCGTTTATATGTATTTAAATATTAAATAAAAAATGGCTAAATTTTGTATTGGAATACACGTTTACTTTATAAAAATATGTAAAATATTTTGAAATCGGTATGATATCATCTGTTTAAATCAAATGCAGATATTGTTTAATTGTTGTTCGTCATTTATACGAACAAACGTATTGAGATAAATCAATCTCCTATAAACTTTTTTTTCGACTCCTAACTTTATACAAAGATTTATGCATAAATTCGCGCTAAAAGATTAACAACTTTTAAGTTAGTTGTTACTCTCCATTACGTTTTTATAAATTTTAAGTTTTATCTAGAGAGACACTTTATACTTAATGCATTTTAAAGTGTCATAAAACAAGAGCATTGTCACATATAAAATATACAATTCTTCCATTGAAATAGCACACCAGTATTTCTAATGTAATGCTAATTCAGTGTATATATAAACTACCAATAAATACAATTCAAAGGAATCTTTGCATGAATACATGTTTATAGCTTAGATAGTTATATTTTTATGTTGCATATAAGTTTTGGTAATAGCAAATATTAAATTTTTGTTTGTAGTCATTTACTTGCATTGTGCTTATAATTTTGCAAAGTTATGTTTTAGAAATGTTTTCTTCGGAGCATTTTTACTATATTCTAGTTATTACTGGTAATTAAGCTTTCGGATCGTTTCCGTTATATAAAATTCTATGAAATGTATGTAAGTAAAAGTGTAATGAGATTTTACAATCGTTTGTTTCCAAATATTATCGTTTATAACAAGAGCGAACGGTATTTCATTACAGTAAAATTTTACAGAATCTTAATAGATAAATTGGGAAATGTTTTACTACATTTAGCAATATTGTCCTGGTAGTGCTATGATAATTGATTTGCGACCAATTTAATCGTATTTTCCTCGCGTGAGTATGCGACAGGTCAGGAATCACACATTACAATTGTAAATCGCTATAAGCCTTAAAATTTAAGCTAATTTTGACTAAAACTGAAGGTAATTTCTAAGAAAATTCACGTACACTTAATTTTCTATACACATATAATTACATCGAAAATGTCACGCTGAAAATACGATTTAATTGCAATATTTAGCTTTTCACATGATAGTAGTTAGCTGCATTTTAAATATAGAAATTTAATATTACTTCGGCAAATTACTATAACGTTAATAAAATAGAGCTTAATAGAAAACTACGTGACAATTAATAGTTTTCTTTGATATTTAAAACACGGACATCTAAGAGGTACTACGATACTTGTAAGTTTAGTTAAAAGTAATTTTTCAAAATTTAACATATATATGCCTGAATGCCTGAATTCCTCTGCAAGGGAATAACTTACCTCCTACCGAAGGACCAGGATACCAGTAACCCAGCGAAATACCGACCCATTACGTGCCTGAACACCCTGTACAAGATACTCACGGGGTGCATCTCTGAAAAAATAAGCCGGCACAGCGAAAGCAACAACTTAATGACGGAAGAACAAAAGGGATGCCAGAAAGGGACTCTGGGATGTAAAGAGCAGCTTACCATCGACTCAGTTATCCTGGAACAAGCAAGAAAACAAAAGCGAAAACTCAACACCGCATACATAGACTACAAGAAGGCTTTCGACTCTGTTCCGCACTCGTGGCTCCTTGAAATACTCAGCATATACAAAGTGCATCCCTCAATCATCCGATTCCTACAGAGCAGCATGAAACAATGGAGAACCCGGTTACAGCTAAACACGCCAGACAGTAAAATAGAAACGGCCGAGATCCCCATCCGCCGCGGAATCTTTCAAGGAGACGCACTAAGCCCCCAGTGGTTCTGCTTGGCGTTAAACCCCTTGTCAAGGATGCTGAACACAAGTAAATACGGATACATGCTGAAGAAAGACAAGAGAAACCTACATAAAGTCTCCCACCTCATGTACGTAGATGACATCAAGCTATACGCGCCAACAATCACCCAACTCCGACAACTCATCAGTATAACAGAGACATTCTCCAAGGACATAGGAATGGAATTCGGCCTCGATAAGTGCAAAATACAGAAGAATAGCAAAGAAGATTTACCAGGCATCGAACTCGAAGACGGGAGACTACTGAAGACCTTGGACGAGGGCGAAACCTACAAATACCTAGGGATAATGCAAAAACGGCAGCAGGAGCACAAGAAAGTCAAAGTCCAGCTCACGCAAGCATTCCAAGAAAGACTTAGAAGCATTGTGAAGACGAAACTGAGCGGGAAGAACACCACGCAAGCAATTAACGCATATGCGGTACCAGTGCTCACCTACTCCTTCGGGATCATCAAATGGTCCAACACTGAACTAGAACAACTCCAGCGGAAAATGAGAACCATCCAGAGAAGAGCCGGACAACTACACCCTGCAACGGCAATTGAACGGCAAACACTACCCCGGGAAGAAGGAGGACGCGGACAAGCGGACCTCAAAGACTTACATGACAAGCAGATCCAGAGCATGAGGCAATACTTCCAGTTGAAGAGTCCCCGATCGCCACTCATCCAAGCCATAATACAAGCAGATGCAAATTACACGCCACTAAACCTGTGTAGTACCGAAGAGCGTGTCCTCGAAACAGCCAACGAACAGAAACTGAGAACTTGGGCCGGAAAACCATTACATGGCAGGCACTACAATGACCTGCAACAACCACACGTTGACAAAAAGGCATCAAATTCTTGGCTGGCCAAAGGCACTCTCCAGCCAGAGACAGAAGGATTCATGCTAGCCATCCAAGACCAAGTGATCGCAACAAGGAACAATCAGAAATTCATCCAGAGAAAAGACATAGAAAGCGACAAATGCAGACACTGTCATGCGGCATCGGAGACAATCCAACACGTGATGGCAGGATGCAAGATCCTTGCGCAGTCAGACTACAAACATAGACACGATCAAGTAGCGAAAATAGTCCACCAGAAATTGGCAGCGAATGCTGGCTTTCTGACAGAAAAATGCCCGTACTACAAATATGAGCCAGAGACCGTGCATGAGAACGAAACACACAAGCTTTACTGGGATAGAGCAATCATAACAGACAAGACAGTCCCACATAACCGTCCTGACATAACCCTCGTCGATAAATCGAATAAGACCACGTACTTAATCGACATAGCAGTACCCAACACCAATAACATACAGACAACCTACACAACGAAAATCACCAAGTACCAAGATCTCAGACATGAAGTACGAGATATATGGGGTATGGAAAAGATCTTCATCATCCCGTTAGTCATCTCAGCAACAGGGATAGTACCAAAAACGCTTGCGACGAATTTGGAGATACTCAACATTGACCCAAACACCTACATTGAAATACAAAAAGCCACAATCCTAAACACGTGTCACATTGTCAGGAAGTTTCTAGACATGGCACATTAAGAAGTGATGTAAAAAGAGGCTTGGGAACATGGCGCTCTGCCCGTCCCAAAGCCTGTTTCCGCCAAGAATGGGCGAGGAAAACTTTTATATATATATATATA
>QLNU02015360.1:95577720-95594426 GCA_006491805.2 Dysdera silvatica | reverse complement strand
CAAAAGTGCTAACACATCGCCTGCAGAAAAAATTAGATGCAGCTCAACCAAGAGAACAAGCTGGATTTCGAAGTGGATTCAGTACAATGGACCATATTCAAGTATTAAGAGAATTAAAAGAACACATGAATAGGAACTTCCATTGTGTGTTGCATTTATTGACTATGAGAAGGCCTTTGACTCTATTAAAACATCAGCAGTCATCAACTCTTTAAGATCAACAGACGTTGAGGATGTGTACATTGACATATTGAAACGTGTGTATAAAAATGCAAGTGCAAAATTTCGGTTACATAAAGATACCAAAACTATCAAGCTTGGCACAGGTGCGAGGCAGGGAGATACCAACGGCAGCAAAAGGCAAAGATTGTGTGGTCTAACAAGGCCCATGCTTCCTAGAATTAAACATGTGTCGCCGTTTTTTCACTTACGTAGAATTTAAGTTATGAAGAATTCTTCTTTCTACGTGGGTGTCGAAAATTATTAAGTGAAAAAAAATTATGTTATTCAGTGTTATAACTTTATAAAGATGAAATTTCGTTTTAGTTGTGCTATTTCAATTATAATTTCTCAGTTCTTATAAACGTACTTTTAATATAAATAGACTTTCATAAACTTTTATTTTCTTTATTTCAATATCTAATATTTATATATTCGTATATATATATATATCAAAGTCCAGTGATTATGTCCGTCTCCTTCGGATCTGCTGGGTTTGGGTTCGACTCCCAAGTAAGTTTGGTTGTGTTATAACCCTCTAATCGAGCGAAGGCCACATATAGTAAGATAAAATATTAAGTAAAAGAGAACTAAATAGTGGTATGACGGATTGCGGCATACAAGTACGTTTATTGAACTCCAAGCAAATGATAAATTACGGTCATATATGATAAAACAATTCGTACTTCTACCTATCCCTGGCTCAATTAATCACCCCTACACATTAGCAACTCGATATGGCATCGCGAACAGCATAGGTAAATAAAATACATGGCAGACAACGGCAATGATAATTATAAAGGGACTTACGGTTTGGCAGACAGTTATCATAGCACGGTTCATCATCATAGCCACAGTCGTCATTGAAATCGCTCTGGTGGATCTCCTTCTCCAGCATAAACGTTGTAACTCGCACAGACACAATTCATCAACATATTTATGTCAAAATGGAAGTAGCTCGCGCATCTGGGCCCTCGCTTACGGACTTCCGGCCGGCCGCTTGCGAAAAGAAGGGCAGAAACTCCTCCTATCTCTCAAACGAGAGAGCACCTTTATCTCTCTCTCTTTCGAAGCGAAGTTCAGAATGACGTTTCCTCATCTCTTCGACACTCTCATTCCTTTCGTGCCAACGAAGTTTCTAGAACACCCTTTATGTCATCAGGCCATTCCCAGCACCAGCTAATTGCATCTTTTAGGTGGTCGATCGGTATTCCCATGAGGTTCAGCGGCAAACATCCTCTCCTTTCTCGAACCGGCGGCGTGTCCATCACCCTTTATAACCGGATCGCTCGTTTTTCCCGGCAAATCGTTAGAATCATATTCCTCCAGTCCTGAACATGTCTAAGATCGCAGACTCAGTGTCGCCTATAGAACATCCTGTTTGGAAAGGGAAAAACACCTGCTAGTATCTGCCAAATTTATAACTTTATGGTTGCAACTTAAAATTAGAGATACAGTGAATGCCATAAGTATTCGTACACCTGCAGTGTGTTCTATTTAAGAAACTGCTGTATAATAATTATTAGATGTAGAGATATGGGACAAATGTCACCACAATTAATATAAATTTTTGTATTTACTTCATAAAAAAAGTAAAAAAAAAAATATACGTGCACTGCAAATAACAATAAAAAATGAACAAACTTACACATAGCTCATGTGTCAAAAATATTCGTACACTAATTGTTTTTTGGTCAGAAAATTCATTAATAAAATAATAATTCATTCTTAATATTTCGTTGGGTTCCCTTTGGCTTTAATCACAGCTTTCATGCGTTTTGGCAACGAATCCACTAAGTTTTTGGTGACATCCGTTGAAATGGATGCCCATTCCTCGAGAAGCGCAATTTTCAAATCATTTTTATTTGATATGCGTCGTTTTCTCATCCGCGAGTCCAGAATGCTCCATAAATGTTCTATAGCGTTAATGTCAGGTGATTGTGGAGGGGTATTTAGCTGTTTGGGAGTATTGTAAAGGAGCCACAGCTTTGTATTATACGCAGTATGTTTCGGGTCGTTATCTTGCTGAAAGATAAAGTTATTTTGAAGACCCGTTTGAGCAGGACTAGGACCCAAATTTTCCTTCAGAATGTTAATATACATTCTGTGGTCCATGATTCCGTCGATAATGTGCAATTTTCCCACTCCCTCTGCACTCATACAGCCCCAAACTTGCATACTTCCACCTCCGTGTTTGATTGTTGGACACAGGTTCGTCGGTTGAAACTCGGTGTTATTTTTACGCCATACCATTTGCCTGCTAGCTGATCCAAATATATTAAATTTGCTCTCGTCAGAGAATATAACTCTATTCCAAAAGTCAGGACCTTTATCAACATGTTTTTTTGCGAATTGCAAAAGCTTCTTTCTGTTTACCTTTGACACGAAAAACTTTTTACGAGCTACACGTCCATTGTACCCTGCATTTTTGAAAATGCGGCGCACCATGCTTTCTGACAGTGACACACCTTGATTCAGCAGCTCTTTTCTTATCTTTGGAGCACTTAATTTTGGATTTTTCTTAATTAATCTAACAATTAAACGTTTGTGCTTTTCAGTCAGTTTTTGTGGACGTCCGCTTCCCGGCATATTTTGAATCGTATTTCTTTGACAATGCCGGTCAGTTATGGACTGGACTGTAGAACGAGGTCTGCCGACGAGCTATGCAATCTCTCGTAAAGATTTATACTGGTTAAGGAGCCTCATTATGGGCTTTTGTTCCGCTACACTTGTTTCTTTATTTCTACGATTCATTTTCGCATACTTTCTGCAGAAATGATAGTAAACGGGTTTATTGTTCATTGGCTTTTAAATGAAATCGGTGCATTTCCCGCAGATTGCTTCGGGTGCACAAACAACATTGCAGTTCTATCATTTTAGGACAGACTTTTGCATGTACGAATGCTTTTGACACGTGAACTGTGAATAATTTTGATGCTAATTTATTGTAATTTGCAGTATTATATACATAGTTTTAAGTTTTTTAGTTGAAAATAAATTATATTTTCATGGCAATCATGATGGCGTTTGTCCTGTCTACGTACATCTAATAGTTATTATACAGCAGCTTCTTAAATAGAACACACTGCAGGTGTACGAATACTTATGGCATTCACTGTATGTTATAAAGCCGTATTTTGTGGCTATCGTAACAGTTGGTTAAGAATGTATTGTGAGGTGGTGTCAGTCGCCTATCATGGTGCCTCTAGGTTAGAACGACCGGCAATTATCCGCCTTTATCTAGCAGTTTGGAAACTGTTAGATACAAAAATGGTAATAAAAAAAAATGGCGGACATTTGCATGAGCGTAGGCAGAATTTTTTGTAGGGGTGGGCAAAGATTACTTCAGCAGAAATAAAAAACCTTCATTCAAAAATACCATAATTAAATTATTTAAATAAGTATTTAATTTGTTTAACTAAATAATAAGACAATTTAGTTCAAATAGAATAGAGAGGCTGCATATTTTTGCCCTTGAGAAAAGAAAAATGAAATTCATTTTAAAAATCCAGGGGAGGACAAGTGCCCACTTTTGCCCCATGCTACCGACGCCCATGGGCATTTGAAACATATATACATATTATTATTTTGAAATTTTTACGGAAATTAAATCTGCAATTTTTGTTTTATAAAAGCGATAAATACTGTTTTTTTTATAAGTTGAAGTATAAACCTTCATTTCATTTTTACTGCTACACTTAGTTATTATAATCAGTAAAATACTCTTCGTAGGTTCGTTTTTAAACATCGTAATGAAGAACTATGTTTAAGCCTGTGAGAGGCGATGGACGGCTTCTGGAATTTCGATTTTTTATATTTTGGGTGCTCTTAATTCTGTTCGAAGAAACGTTTGGTTTAACCGATGTATAAGTAGTGTCACTCGCAAAAAAGTTGATGTACTACTTAGTTTTAAGGAATAATCAAGTTATAAAGTTAGATTTTATTTTATTTTTTGAAGGAGCAAAATGATATGGAAATGCGCCTTTTTTAAACAGTTTTGCCGAAGCAATGCAACTTTTAAGAAAAAAAATGAGAGAAAAACAGTTCCCGAAAATTTAATTTCAGAGCAGTTAAAATGGGGTATTACAGAAAGAGTTTCTGAAAACATAGATCATTAAAACATAGGCTAAAAGAGAATTAAAAATATGTTGAAAAAGCGAAAATTCAGAAGTCGTTCATTATCGTTCATTGTTGTGAAGAGCGGTGAATAACCATCAGTTTCATTTTTTTAAGCCTATTATTCTTTATCAACCTAAACTATCATTAAGAGAAATATTTTGAAAGCCTTCCACATTAAAACATATAGCAATAATAGTGTAAATGGACAAAAATCCACCCATTATTACTTGACTTGCTATTTTAAATTCGCCTAATAATAAATCATATTACCATAATCCACTTGCTCTCTTAATCATTTCCCATTTCATCGATATATTTTTCCCTAATGGATGTGGGCGAGGCACCGCTACCGTGTGAATAACATATGCAAAAAATGCTAACAGACTTGTTTATTTACTTCGAATCCATTCCAGTTCATTCATTCTACCCGTTTCTTAGCGAAAAACTGCCTTTGTCTGTTTGAAATGCATCAAACTTCATTTCTACATCGAAACTACGCTTATAAAAGCTTTTTAAAATTTTCTGGTATTTGACTTTTAGAATATCATCGAAAATAATTTTATGCTCATAACAGTGGCGGCCCGTAGCGAGATTTAAGTGAAGCTGCGTGAAGCCAATTCACCAAAACCCAAAGTTACTGTAAATTTCTTTCTTATTTACTGAATGAGGTAAAAACCAGTTTCTTGAGGAGTATAGACCAGTGTTTCCCAACATGGGGCCCACCCCCCACAGGGGGGAAATTTGATCATTAAGGGGGGCAATTCGAAAATGGACTCAACTGTACATAATTAATGCAATGTAATATATATATATAATTTTGTACTTAATGTATGTTGGGGGGTCATAAATAATTGGGGGGGGGGGCACGAAACTTTTGGTTACTATAAAAGTGGGTCGCGGCTTGAAAAGGGTTGGGAACCACTGGTATAGACCGTAAATTAATGTGTTTTGGTGAACTAGTTTCACACCGCTTCACTTACATCTCACCACGAGCCGCCAATGTCTCACAATTTGGTATATAAACAACTTTCTATATCCTTCTTATCTTCTTTATCCTTTCTGTTCCCAGAAAGTATAATTGCTCTTATTCTGCATGAGATTTATTTTTTAAGGTTTGTACTTCCAATACAATTACTTTTGTAACTCTTAGAACATAATTAAGTACCTTAGTATTTTTCTACCTGTATTAAATATGATTTAACTGACTTCGTGCTCTTTGAAAATTATTAAGTTTTATCAGTTCTGTTAATTTTCTATTTATTTGTGACACGATCATTATAAATTGTAAATAAAATGTGTGTGAAAAAAATATTTTTTTAAAATCTAAATCTCTCATAATTTTATTTCAATACACTAGTGTTTGTGAAAATTATAACACCATGAAGGAATCGTGCAATTAAAAAATTATATCACATATTACTCATATCGTTGTACATAAACGATTAAATTTTCAGAATAAAACAATAATTATAGCCTGAAAAGATCAGGATTTTGTGAAGCCTTCACGAGTTGCTATAAGAGCTGCTCGAATCAAAAAGGTTTCGAATAATTTTTTGGGGAATTACTTGCCAGGTTGTTTCCATTCGAGTCCATAGCTTATTTGTACTGGTTGCTGAAGCACTGTACTTTAAGGGGCTAGTTGTTGAGTGACCATATCGCAGACATGTTCAATAGGCGACATGGCTGGTGAACGTGTATGCCAGGGACATTGGCGTACGCAGAGGGGTGTTGATGGGGGTTGTAACCCCCATTGCAATGAAATTTTGTATATTTAACATAGGAATATGTGAGTTGTAGCTCTGTAACCCCCCATTAAGCCTATAACCCCCTTACAAACTTTCTACGTACGCCTGTGGTCAGGGAAGAAGCGATAACTGCCATTCTTAAAAGAAGACATCAATATTTCTGGCTGCATGTGATCGGACATTGCCGTGCTAAAATATAGCGTAAGAAGTGTTCTGAAAGAAACGTATGACTTCTGGCTCTCTAATTTCCCTGATGTTGCGGCTGCTATTAAGATTACCCTGAATTCGTAGCAGCCGAGATTGCCAATGTTACGCAATGGCGTCCCATACCACACCTGGTTTGCAGCCGCTATGATGCTTTACGGCGCATGCTGGAAGATTGCACTCATCACGATTCTTTCTGGTGTATATGTGGCCATCATTGTTACCTAAGTTGAAGTGGGACTTGTCCAAAAAGACGACATATTGTCAATTAGCATGCCATTATCTGTATTCACAAACTCACAATCCCATTGCAGTCTAAGGCGTCGATGGCTCAAGGTCAAAGGAAGACGCCACAAACATTTGCGTGCAGCCAGTCATTTGTTAAGTAAACGCCACACCTATTGCAGTGTTCCACCATTGTCCTAACACTAGTGATGAATTTATATGCTTCCCTCTCAGCTTTTCGGTAATTTAGTTTGGTGGTCTTAGTGTCAACTCCTTTCATAATCATACTTCTGGTAGTATGTTGATCGGATAAAAATTCCCGCTCTATTAGTGGAATTTTGTCACCACAACAATTGCATTTGTTGAAATCTGTGCATTTGCACTTCGCTATGTTAAACAGGGTATTTCTCGGGTGATCAAGAAACAATTTCCTGTTAGCTATTGCTGTACCCATTGTTTTCTTGGAACTTTTAAAAACATTTGAATATTTCTTGTAGTATGCAATAATCACATTTTTCACTCTCTTATGAGAAATGGTGTTAATGAATGCTTTCTTCCAAACATGTTCGATACCACATGCAACTTTGTTAACTATTTCTGACACAGAAGAGGATTCCTTTGATTCCTTTAATTTGTGATCGTTGTTTCTGACCCACAGGTAATATACTATCATGTCTTTGTAAGTTGGTTATGTCACGCAGTTCACATCTTTCGGTTGACCGAAGATTGGACATTCTGTGCGTTTTCTTATCTTCTTAGAACGATTCATTCTCAAACCCGCATCAATTCAAACTAATTAATAAAACTTGAGGTTTCACTAAAATATATGCTTCTTTCTTCCAAGACTATCTGCAGAAAAATGAAGTAGTAATAATCTTTCCCGAACAATATTGGCTCGCGATGGACACGCTAGCCCTACTGGCGCCATTCTGGCGATCAGCGGAATAAATGCCAAAAAATTAAACAGTGATGTACGTATACACTAAGGCTACGACATTTAGGAATAATAAGCGTTTAAGCAATTTAAAATCAACATTTTGAATGAATGATTTTTTTTTACATTAAAGTAAGTTTTTGGCGCCAAAATGTGGTCCTAAACTGAGCAAACGCAAGTTTTTTATATACTATTGTACAATACGGATACTGCAAGATACAAAGACTCCAAAGATGAGCCTAGTCCGAATTTAGCCTGTTGAATGGACGACTATTTAATGAAAATGCACAAAAAACTGCATAAAAGGCCTATACCTACTATAGGCGGAAATAAATGGCCCCGACGGGAAACCTAAATATTATCTGATCGGTACAAGATTTTACATGCATACTATTGAGACCATTTGGCCACTTTTGCGCGCTAGCTCAGTTTCAATTTCGAAAAAAGTGAAAAACGCAGTCACTTGGCACTTCTAATCATTTGCATTTCATGCCCTACTCTGCATATCCTATAAGTTTTAAATGATTATACTTATATCTTCATGGTATTGCAATTTTTACAAATAGCAGTGTACAATGGTGAACCAAAAAGTTCCTGGACAGTATTAATTAATCGGCTATGTTATGAATTAGGAGTCACTTCCGGAGATCGTGACTCGTAATCCTAGAGAAACAGTGTTTTGTGTGACGTCGTGCTATGTGCATCTGAACCCGTGCTATACATGCTTACGTAACCACGTGTTAACATATTTGAGCTGTTCTATAATTTACATGATAGTTGAAAAATCGAACAAAGTATGTTCATCAACTTTTGTATGAAGCTCGGAAAAGCGACACTTAAGTTACTTAGAATTCTTCGAAAAAAAATTGCAGGACAGCTTTCATACGTTGTAATAATTTATGTGTGACGCGGGTTTAGATGTATTACAAGGCAACGCTATTTTTCACTCTGACTCATTAGTAAAATAGAAGTTTTGAGGACAATGCCCCTCAGCTGAGCGTTTGAATATCTCTCAAAGTTACCGGTTAATCTGTAGAGTTCAAGAATTTTTTAACCTACCTACGTAATATTATAAAGTATGCCCATTGCTTTTCTCTTTTCCATACTCATTATTATTGTAATATGCGGTTACACGTTATATCATTTAATCAAATATTATACAGAATATTTTGTAGGAGAAAGGGTACGAATTCGTTTATTTTAATCACGAGAATTGATTTAAAAATTATTTCCATGATCAAATTTTAATATCAATAAAAATGCTCTGAATCCTTACGAAGAAAGAAGTTTTGGAATACTAAGTAATCTTTTATTTCGATTTTTCTTTTCTATTTACAGATAGCAGTTCATCAGCTTCTGGACGAGGGCAGGTGAGATATTTTGTTATTAAGGATAAAGTGTACATTATAATAGTGAAATAGAGGCTTAAAATATTTGTTTAATAGGTGTATTGTAAAGACTTAAGTTTGAATAACTAATAAAATTCCCAAACTGCTTTAATATTAAGTAAAATATGAAGTATTTACTGTTAAATAGCAGTAATTAGGCTTTACAGTCTTACCAGCAATTTTAAATGTCATGACATTTCTTTTGAAATAAATTTTCCTCACTATATTATAGCAATTACTCGTAAACTTTTAATGTTTAAAAACCTCAGATTGTAGAAGGTGGAAAAGGTGAAGAAATGTTGTGTTAAAAATTTTAGTATGAATATCTACTTTCAAAAGATATATTTCTTCTGCACCAGATAATTTTACTACAGTTCATTTAATTTGTTTTTTGCAAACTTTTATTTGGTTTACTTCATTTTTCTTTAATTGTTCGTCAAATTTTTTTTTTATTTCATCATAGCAATTAATGTTTCTAGCCATGTCTATAATTCAATTCCCAAAAGTCACAAGTTTCATTTAATCAAACTATTCATTTTTTTCTGCATATGAACACACACACACTCATATTAAAAATTTTCTTCCCCTCTTATAAATCCTATATTATGTGTTCTACAGTAGTCAGTACAATTACAATAAATACATTCACTATAAGATGTTTTATTTTGGATAAAACGTCAAATAAAAAAAAATCTCAACCAATTATTGGTAATAAAAGAAAAATAATCATGTAAATAGATGGATTATGCACTGTGCAGTAATATATTTTAAAACGAAATTTATATAAACGTAGTTTATTATGAGTTGAAACGACGTTTATAATTGTTTCGATAGGGATAAAAATGTCATATCTTCTGTTCTGTTTTCCGACGCTAAAGTAAAAAATAAATTCATTTACCCACAGATCTTAATTTTTTCGAGTCTTATCACATTTTTCGCAATGCCAATCCAATAGTCAATGATTCGTGTAAGAATAATTATTTTCTCGCCAGAGAGCTGCAAACATCCCTTCACCAACCCGTCATAAAATTCTATTTTACTTCGATTTCCGCAAAATAGATAGCGACACATGACTTTTTCAATTCGAGACAATATTCGTTTAAATTTAGTGGCAATGAATAAGTTTGAAAGAGTTCTGAAGAAAATAGTACATTTTTATCCCTATCGAAACAATTGTAAAACGACGTTCTAACTCATAATCATATAACGTTACATGAATATAACCCATAATAAAACATAACGTCGTTCCAATTCATAATAAACTACGTTTGTATAAATTTCGTTTTTACATGCAAAATAATCGTAAAAATCGTTTTTAAATGTAAAATAATAATTTTTTAAAAGTTGAAGAGTTTCATTTTATCAAATTAATTTTATTTTTACGCTAATATCTTTATTCAGAAATCTTGTCTTGTATGCATAGGACAATAGATAAATATTGGTTTTTCAGCTTATATGCAGCCTATAAGATCATTTTCTATTAAAGAAATTTAAATTGTTTACTAGCGTTTTAGAGAAAATATTTTTGAATTATAGTATCTCATTTTATTTTTAAGCATTTTAAATAGAATTACTTACTTTTCGCAAATCTGATTTCTTTTCAATTTTCTCTTTCATATTTTCTTTTCTTTTCTCTTTTTGACATTTGGTAGATTAAATAAATTCTATGAAATATCATGGTTTCAGTGTTACGTAATCATGTTATCTTTTTACAAAGTTTTAATTTAAATATATATATATATAATTCAATCCGTTTTGAATGAGGTTGCAAATAAAAAGTTATTTCAAATGCATCAGTTTCTCATCTATTTTAATTTACGTTAAAAATGACAGTGATTCGTAATTGTTATACTTTTTATGAAGCAGATACTCTTTTCTAACAAAAAATAATATTTGTAATCGTTTTGTACAACTCGTCATCATTTTTTTTTTCAGAGCAAAGTTTTGAATCTCCCGAAAATTTGTCAAAATATCAGAATATGTTTTAATGTCAGAATTTTGTAGCTGTTCCACACTCCCTTCCGCTTCCATTTCCTCCTCATTTTTTTCCCCTTCAACCATATTTCTAACAACTCTTGAATGGTATCAAATGTAGTAAAAACTTCTAAATCTTTAGTCCACGCAAACAAATTTGCTGGTTTTATATTTGTCATTTCTGATAATCTGAGGATGCCATCCAACCTTTCCCCATCAAGATCTCTGCCTATATTTTCGGGTTTATTAGGTGAAGAAAAATCTTGCAAATAAAAAATATTCTAATTACAGGATTGTGAACCTTATGAAGAGAAATGTGGGTAACAAAATGGAAATTTTGTCGAATTATCTAGTCACTAATGTACGTGTAAATCAACTGAATAAAGTAAAACTTACCATGATTCCACCCTTTATAAACCATTTCTACACTGTTCAGCTCTTAACTTCTGCCACTACCATATTAATCCAATTAGCTGTATCCATTACAGTAATTGATTTTGTATACGTGTTTACTGATGTGGTATCTTACAAGAAAAGCACTTGGACTGCACCGCTCATATTTTTATAACAGTGGCCCTTTGCATTATGAACAAATATGGAATCATTTAAAAGACATACGCCTTTTTGTAACAGCAATTTATATGCAATACTGGTTCCAGAGTCCATCTTCTACTGCAGCTCCAAGAACTGGTCTCGGATTGCTCTGTGAACTGCCCCAGCATCCAAACAAAGATGTAGTTAAGGTAGCTGCCACCGCATTTAGTCATCATCTTTGGTATTTATCTAAAGTTTTGGTTGGCTTTGGAATTTTTGATGATGAGGTTTCAATGAAAGAAAATTATTGCAGGTTGTTAAGGAGTACAGGAAGCAATTTTCTGCACTGACCAAGGCTGACGTTATAAAGCCATCCAGACACGCGGACAATAATGTAGATTGGGCATTAAGGTATTTAATGTAACTGATAAATAATGCTGATCGCAAGCCACATTGCTAAACTCTCACAATGTGCTGACAGTCTACATTATTATTAATTATTATTATTATTATTATTATTATTATGTATATTCTTCTGGATTTTGCACTTATCGAGGTCGAATTCCATTCCTATATCCTTGGAGAATATCTCTGTTATACTGAAGAGTTGTCGAAATTGAGTGATTGTTGGCGCGTATAGTTTGATGTCATCTACATACATGAGGTGGGACAATTGATGTAGGTTTCTCATGTCTTCCTTCAGCATGTATCCGTATTTACTTGTGTTAGCATCCTTGACAAGGGGTTTAGCGCCAGGCAGAACCACGGGGGGCTTAATGCCTCTCCTTGGAAGATTCCTCGCCGGATGGGGATCTCGGCCGATTCTATTTTACTGTCTTGCCTGTTTAGTTGTACCTGGATTCTCCATTGTTTCATGCTGCTTCTTAAGAATCGGATGATGGATGGGTGCACTTTGTATATGCTGAACATTTCAAGGAGTCATGAGTATGGAACAGAGTCGAAAACCTTCTTGTAGTCTATGTATGCGGTGTTGAACTTTCGCTTCTGTTTTCTTGCTTGTTCCAGATAATTGAGTCGATGATTAGCTGCTCTTTACACCCCAAAGTCCTTTTCTGGCATCCCTTTTGTTCTTCGGTCATTAGGTTGTATATATCATTAGGTTGTATATGTCATTAGGTTGTATATATATATATATATATATATATGCACATGTATATTTTTTTCATGATTTGTATGTATGATTAGTAGTAATTCCTGTTAAATTTTAAGATAATAAAGACGGTTCAGTTTGAAAACAAATAAATATTCTCACCGCAAAAATACCATTGTTGTTTCCTGAAAGCCAATTTTTTATTTTTACTCATTCGTGTTTATATTTAGTTTGTCTTATTACTCACAATACGATTTTGTTTTTAGAGTACTAAGAAAAGCCCAGTTACAGGGCCAAGTGGAGCTGTTTCGAAAAAGGCTTTGCCAATAAAAAATGGACAAACTTCTACCTCAAGAACATCATCCGCTGAGTCGAAAAGTTAGTGATTATGGATTCATATCATAGGCGTAGAGTTATATGAGCTTGTGAGACCCGAGCCTCCCTTCACTCAAAAAAAAATATATATATTTATCAACATTTTTCAAACTCAATTTTAGTTTATGAGAATTTTTTGCACATTTTCTTAGTTATTCTAAATTATTTTTTATAATATTATCCGACATCCCGTTTATTCTGAATAAAGGAGAGCACCTTATTTCGGATAATCCATAAATTCAATTTTTCGTAAAAAGGTGCAAAGAAACTACAACATTTATCCAAAAACATATTTAATTACATATATAAAACTAATATGCTGATAGTGAATACATATATATATAAAGTTTGTATATCTTCTTTCTTTATATATATCCGACTTTTATCATTTAAATTGGTTTTCCCTCTCTCTCATAAAGTCAGGGGTATACTAGAAAATAAATACTTTATTAAAAAAGCCTACTATTTCGGTTTACCCGAATTTCGGTGCGAAGTTCAGATAATTGTAATTCTACTATATATATATATATAGCAAAATTGTAGTATGATTGTGACATGTAGTACCTTCTAATGTAATATACATAAATACACATATCTAAATGTATATTAACTTGGACAAAGTTAAAGTTGTAAAGTAATATCACACAAGGTAGTCAAACCAAGTAAATTAAAATAGTAGAAACATCTCAGAATAAAAATTGACATTGTAGTAGTAAAAGGTGAAGAGGAGTAAAAGATTAAACAATACCAAGAATTTTGTTCTTCATCAGGGACCGCACAAAATCCCTGTTATTGGTTTGCTTTTTCTGACTACAATAATTGAGATTTGTGATCAATACTGAATAAACCAGCATTGACCAAAACTTAGCTAAAAACAGTATAAACCCAGAATATAATTAGTTTAACAATATTTTAGTAATTTAGAAGGGTCTCTTTATTAATACTGAGAACAATCTCAATTGTTGTAAGTGGCCCAAAAGCAAACTTACAACAAGTAGATAGAGCTATGGAAAGTGATTAAAGTGTAAAAGTTGAATTAACAAGAATAGAAAAGATGATAAAGTGAGAAAATTCACTAACTATACCAAAAAATTATAACAAAAAGTTTTACACAAATATATATCACCTCCAAGATAGACAACAATTAGTAATATATATATATATATATTCTACAGTGGATTAAACGAAGACTCTGAGATAGTCGAAGGAACAGCTCCTAAAATCTTAAAAGAAGAAGTAGCATTTGCAATAAAAAGTATGAAGAAAGGAAGATCCCCTGGCGATGATGGCATTACATTAGATATCTTAAAAGAAGCTGGAGAACATGTAGAAGACATACTCGCAAAATTCTTTACCAAATGCCTCAACAGTGGTAACATACCAAACCAATGGGATTCTGCAACAGTAATTCTTTTGCATAAAAAAGGTGATAAAGAGGATTTGAAAAATTACCGACCAATTAGCTTGTTACCTGCTATTTATAAAATCTTCACAAAAGTGCTAACACATCGCCTGCAGAAAAAATTAGATGCAGCTCAACCAAGAGAACAAGCTGGATTTCGAAGTGGATTCAGTACAGTGGACCATATTCAAGTATTAAGAGAATTAATTGAAAGAACACATGAATATGAACTTCCATTGTGTGTGGCATTTATTGACTATGAGAAGGCCTTTGACTCTATTAAAACATCAGCAGTCATCAACTCTTTAAGATCAACAGACATTGAGGATGTGTACATTGACATGGTGAAACGTGTGTATAAAAATGCAAGTGCAAAATTTCGGTTACATAAAGATACCGAAGCTATCAAAATTGGTAAAGGTGTGAGGCAGGGAGATACCATTTCTCCAAAACTTTTTACTTCAGCTTTACAGATGATTTTTCAGCAGATAAATTGGAATAACAAGGGAATAAAAATAAATGGTGAATATTTAAATCATTTGCGGTTTGCTGATGACATTGTTATTTTTTCAACGAACCCATCAGAACTCCAAGACATGGTACAGGAGCTCTCAACTAGAAGTAAAGAAGTTGGACTCAAGATGAACCTACAAAAAACTAAGATCATGTTCAATAATTTCGTAGAGGAAACAAAAATACAAGTTGACAACATTGAGCTAGAAATTGCTGATTCATATATTTACCTTGGCCAGCTGATTTCAATGGATGGCAACATTATGAAAGAACTCAACAGACGTATTAAACTTGGCTGGAGTGCATTTGGAAGAAACAGTTTTATCCTGAAGGGGAAATTGCCTTTGTGTCTAAAAAGAAAGGTCTTCAACCAGTGTGTATTGCCAGTCCTCTCTTATGGATCAGAGACATGGAGTCTAACAGTTGGAGCAATACGAAAGTTACAGACAACGCAAAGGAGCATGGAGAGGTGCATGCTTGGAATAACTAGGAGAGATCGAAAAAGAAACACTTGGGTGAGAGAGCAAACTAGAGTAGAGGACATCATTGTTAAAGTAAAAGGACTGAAATGGCGATGGGCTGGGCATATTGCAAGAAGAACTGATCAACGATGGACAACAGAAATTCTGAACTGGATTCCAAGAGACCACCGAAGACCTAGAAAACGTCCTCAAACTAGATGGGTGGATGAAATAAGAAAACAGGTTGGGGTGACGTGGAAGCGAATTGCTCAGGATAGACTTGTGTGGAAAGCATTTGGAGAGACCTTCATCCAGCAGTGGATAGATAATGGTTGAATATGATGATGATGATGATGATATATATTAAAGAAAATCTTTATTATTCTACGCCTACTCTCTTTATTAACTTTACGCCTATTATTCGCATTTCTTAAAATGATTACAATAATTTTTTAATATTACATAATTTCGTAACTCTCAATGACAAGATTGTCTAATGTCTTCTTTTATTTACATTTTTTCATAATGTAAAACTCTAGAAAAGGTCTACTGTTATCCAATGTGATAGAAATGATATAATCGACGCGGAAAGAGTATTTCATACACACAAAGTATTTTACGTTTTTTTTACACGCTTATAATAAAACTTGCCTTTAATTTTCATAAACATTTCATATTAAGTAATATCGATTTTATTTTTTTGCCTTTTTATTGTTGCTATCACGAAATGTTTTATCTAGCGGAAGTATTTTTCATTAGAAGATATTTTACCATTTGAAGTTAGTCTTTCCATAGAGTAGTCGGTTTCAAATTTGTTTATATTTAATCTCAATAACAAATCGTAATGGGAGATAGATTTTAGATAACTTATTAGTACTTGCATATTATACTATCTCAAATGAATAATTCGGAAAAAAATCGCAAATAATAAAATTAAAAGTATGAGTTGCATTATATAATAGTTATTTTTTAGTTTACGTACCTAGGTGTATATGTGTGAACGATTTCTACAGTTACTTTTATTACATTATTTATATTATATTTTTATTACATTTTTCTATTTATTGCATTATTAGTAGCATAGATAAGGATAAAATGGAAAGGCCGCAGGCAGAAAGAACACCCCCTTAGATGTATACGATGTTACAATAAACGCCCCGTGTTATTAATTCGCGGAAAAGCTTTTGGCTGACTATCTGTGCTACCCCACCCTGTTCTAAGCTCTCGCAATGGCTTTTCATCTGCTCAATAAAATGGAGGGGCGAAGTTATTATGGTCAAGTAATATTGCGGCTGCAATTAATTTAGCGTTGTTTAAAGGATGAGAGTGCAATTGATTATTAGGAAACTAAGCACATAAGCCGATAGGGGATAATAATTAACGATCTGAATGATTAAGAAAGAATTCCATTTGATTTTTAACACCGTATTAATAAATTGATTGCAAGTTATTTATATATAATTAATATGTGCTACTATACATTACTTGAACAAATGTGAAAT
>QLNU02015360.1:95547550-95577620 GCA_006491805.2 Dysdera silvatica | reverse complement strand
TTATAAATATAAAGAAGTAATACATATAAAGTACAAGTACAATTGTATGCATTTTAATGCGTAATGATATTAATTTGCGTGGTAAGATGGTAGGTAACTGGTCCTACCTTATTTATGCGGAAATCACCTCATACTAAATTTTAAAATTTAAGTTTCAATTTTTATTCTAACTTGCTAAAAAATTATTGTTAATGAAGTAATCGTTATTTTTTTAAATAAGTTTTCTATGCCTTTATAAGTATTATTTTCGACCATTAGTATGCTTCAGTCGTTTAAAATATAATATTGTGATGTATTAAAAATTAATTTTATAAGCAAAAATTAAATATTGAAAAGTAATAGCTATAAGGTACCGGTTAAAATTTTCTTATGTAAATTCGTGTGTTTTATGTTTGACCAAGAATAATGCAAAAACAAATTTTAAATAGTTCGTGCAAATTCTAATTTTTGTGAATTATTTATTGCTAACGGATGTAATCGTACAATGCTTTTACTGGTGATGGTGGTTTTAATGCATATCTCCATGCTGACACACACATGAGAAAATAACATGTTAATTTAAATCTATGTTGTTTAATTTTAAAACTAATGTACTAAATGTTCTTTCATTAGAAATTCCACCGATTAAAGCACCAGTGGGTAATGCCCCCCCACCGAAAGTCAAGAACGTGAAGTCTAAGATTGGATCATTGGATAATATTAAGCACAAACCCAAAGGTGGAGATAAGAAGGTAAGTAGTCATATAAAGTGTATAGCAAAAGTTTGGACATTGAGGGTGTTAAGGACTAAAAGTATGGGAAATAGAATAAACATGTTACGATCTGGAAATCTCACAACAAAAAGTGCATGAAAAGAAGTGTGTTATATGTAGAGCCCGGATTATATGCACTAAAATCTTCAGAATACACATTTATATGCACTCAAAAGTGTAATGTATACACTTAATTTTATTCACTCATTTCAAGAAAAAATATCCTGCATCTTAAAGAAAAATATTGATTTTATTACTAACTAGCTGAGTGGAAATATTTGATATACAGCGTAAGTTTTATTATATCACATGGAAAACTTTCCATCAACATTCTGAACAATTAGGCTTTGTCTTTTGTTAGCCAATAGCATTTTCTGGCGAAAAGATCCTTTCCAGATCTATTGAGGTTACTGGATTGCATTTATAAAATTTTGCAAATAGTTTTTAATGGATGGTCCATCCGTAATAGACTTTTAGCACTATCTATTACTGATAATGGTTCAGAATTTTACCCTATGTGAGTGTTTATTGTATTCAATCTGACTTTAGGTTAAGTACCCATCAAGCGTAGTAGAACTAAACCCTTACGTCTCCCTGCTAGGGATAGTAACTAATTCAGCTACGAATGTAATTACATGTTTTGACGCTTCAGGACATAATTAAATAGGTACATTTACAAACTCATTTTTCTTTCTGTTCATATGGGAGTAAAAGGAAAGTTTGTCTTTATCGTTGTTTGTGAAAATTTTCCGATAAAAGAATGATCAAATTATCGAAACCCTTGAAATATGCATTTATTCTGAAAATTCATTGTTTTTATGCATTTGTATTCATTAGCGATGAAAAGAGCTAATATATGCAATTGCATATGCACATATACATTTGTATGTAATCGGGCTCTAGTTATATAGTATACATTAAGATTTAAGGTAAGAAATATAAAATTAGCGTGTCGCAAAAGTATAAGCACAGTTAAGTAGTATGCAAATATCTTCAAACGCGAGCGTAAACGACAAAATCGATGCCATGAGCAACTAGTATAAAACTAAGGCATTCTTCTTGGGTATTTCATAAAAGTACTGAAAATTTAGCAGTTGAATAACAAGGAGATGTTGGGAAGATTGAGGTCTGATCAGAAAATTATATCGGAAATTACGGCGCAATTAAATAGACTAAAGTACAGTATTTATAGAGCATCAGCAAACTGCAATAATTAGAAAGCCGAATGTCACTTCTGAAGAGCGTGTTAGACCTCTACATATAAACATAGAAGATTATGAGAATGCCGTCTACCCAAAAAATAACAAATAAGGAGGTAAAATAGGTTTCAACTTCATCGGATACTAATCACAGAAGTATTTTTACTATTTTCGGCACTTCGCGAGATATTCCGCCGTATTAATTCTATTGAGCTTAACGTTTCGATGCAACTTGTTTGCGTCATCATCAGAAGTAAAAGGTTTAAAATCAGAAAATAAAAGTAAAATTTAAAAACAACCGACCAGGGTTCCTCTGCGAACAGACTTCTCACCTCTTTGATCGGTAATAAAAACGTGTGAGAGAACAGCTTCATATATATACAACCCTGTGGGCCGTGGGAACTAAATAACTGAATTTTAATAGGTTAGGGCAAGTGTTACGTGTTATCATTGGTCGATGTTTCCTGACCCTCATGATCGTTACCGATTCGTCGAGGAGTAATCAAATTTATATCGACAATTGGAGAATCGAACCTCTGTCCGATTTTGAGGATGGAAAACTATGCATCATGAAGGAAAATTAAATCCTTTCAATCATATTTGTCTAGGTTTTGTTTAATGACAATAGCTTCCCTGTATAATCGGGGCCAATATGCCGTCGTTTTTGCGATGACAAAACTTAATATCGTAATCGTTTTCAATAGCATTAGATGCCAGTGCCGATATCAGAGGCTGTTTTAAGCGTACGTGCTGTTGATGTTCACGCACCCGGGTGGTCACTGATCTCCCCGTCTGTCCAATATAAACACACCGGCAGGGGATCTTATAGACCCCGGTAGTTTTGAGAGGGTCACGTTGTTGTTTCGGGTTTGTCAAAATAGCACAAATTTTGTTTTGGGATCGGAAGATCGGTTTTATCCCGTTTAGCCAAAATCCAACCAATTCTGTCGGTGGTACCCTGAATGTATGGCAAAAACGCCACATTTCTAAAATCGATCTTTTGTAAGGCATTTGGCATAAGACTAGACGGAAACGCCTTGTGTTTTCTGAGAGCCTTATCAAAACACCTTTTATTGAAACCATTTTCTTCAAAGGTCTGAGATAGGAAGGCCAGTTCGTCGTTTAAACTATCTGCATTACAAATATTGAAGGCCCTTATATAAAGTGCCCTTATATACAAAGTAACTTGTTGTGAGACAAAGCTCGAATAATCGTGTCATGTCAAGTGGAAAGATGTTTTGTAACAGTTCAATGGTGTCTCTCACCGACATTTGTGTAAATAGTGATACCACGTCGAAACTGACCAATATATCATCATCGGACCAAGTCAACTGATTTTGAAATGTGGTGTTTTTATCATACATTCAGGGCACCACTGACAGAATTGGCCGGATTTTGGCTAAACAGGGGATAAACCCTATCTTTCGATTCCAAAACAAAATTTGATCTATTTTGATAAACCCGTAACAACAACGTGACCCTCTCGAAACTGCCGGGATCTATAAGATCCCCTGCCAGTGTGGTAAAGTTTATATTGGACAGACGGGGAGATCAGTGACCACTCGGGTGCGTGAACATCAACGGTACGTACGCTTAAAACAGCCTCTGAAATCGGCACTGGCATCTCATGCTATTCAAAACGATCACGATGTTCAGTTCTGCGACACAAAGGTCATCGCAAAAACAATGGCATATTGGCCCCGATTATACAGGGAAGCTATTGCCATTAAACAAAACCCAGACAACTGTAATCGAGAGGACTCGATTTTCCTTCATGATGCATGGCCTTCCATCCTCAAAATCAGACAAAGGTTCGATTCTCGAACTGCCAATATAAATTCGGTTCTTCCTCGGCCAATCGGTAACGAGCATGAAGGTCGGGAAACATCGACCAATGATAACACGTAACACTTGCCCTAACCTATTAAAATTCGGTTATTTAGTTCCCACGGCCCATCGGGTTGTATATATATGAAGCTGTTCTCTCACACGTGTTTATTACCGAGAAATCAGGTGAGAAGTCTGTTCGCAGAGGGACTCTTGTCGATTGTTTTAGATTTTAGCTTTTATTTTTTTTTTATTTTAAACCTTTTACTTCTGATGATGATGCACACAAATTGCGTCGGAACGTTAAGCTCAATAGAATAAATACGGCGGAATATCCCGCGAAGTGCCAAAAATAGTAAAATTACTATAGGACGCTGTGAAAGTAACCACAGAAGGATTAAGGAAATATGTATAATAATTTATTGGAAAATGACTTGAAAACAATCGCTAAAACCACGACACAAGAATAGATTAGAGTGGGTACGCTGCATACCATTTGGAAACAAATTTCTGTCAATTGTATTCACGGACGAAAAACAGGGGAGTCTCAATGATCCTGATGGTTGGAAATCATATCGATAAGATTTAAGATAATTAAGATCATTTGATAAGATTATATATGAGCTTAAAACACAACGCCCTCTACAAGCCAATCGGTAGCCTGCGCGGTAAATTGTCGGCTCGTCGCGCCGTGTTTTTGTATTCGATGCCTGGGGAAATCGATCACTTTTTTTTTTCTAATGTATCCTTTTTACATGTTTGTTTATGTATTTTTATTAGTAAAAATACTTTGCTTACAATCGGATTTTGTTCATAAACTTACTTTAATAAAATTCATATTTACATATTTAATTCTGTGATACTATTTTTCGCAGTTATAATTTTTACACGAATTTTAATTTTTAATTGAAGAGTTGTAAAGGTACAAAAAGTTTAGGAGTTAGCTGTAAGTTTTTATGTGAATATAACTTTTATAAAATTTGCGTACTCATTGTCAACCTGTGAAGGGATAGAATTACACCAATAACGCAGTTTTGTTTTATTTAAGGATGGAAAGATTTTTTTCTGAAAACTTTTAACAATTCCATTAAATAAAAAAGAAAACTGCGTTAATTCGTCTTATTTTGTCATTATTAGCCTTTGCAGTCATCCACTATTAGCATCTATTATGCCTAATATTTTTTTAAAATATATTTATCTATTGAAAAATGTATTTTTAGTATGTAATATTTTATTTTATAACATATAAACATCATTTTATTTTATAACATGTAAACATTTTATGTGTATCTCATTTATGTGCATTTTATTTATACAGAAACATTTTATTTTATAAAATGCAATCAATTTTATTTTAAAACTGACTGATGTGAACATATTTTTTGTGTATCACTATCGGAGGTGTCGGAATTGTATACTGGTACACAGTTTTGGATGATAATTATCATAAAAATAATAAAAACATAAAAAATTTCTACAACGCGATAGACAAAGAGTGATGCATATAATATTATATAATTAAACTAAACAGATATAAAATAGATGCCTTAAAAATGAAAAGGCAAACTTCATTGCAAGCGTTTCTTCAGAGTAGAAGAGTTAAATCGAGTGATCAAATAGATTCTAATGATCTTTCAACTGAAGATTCAAACAAGGAATTACCACAGGAAAACTGCCAGAAATTGAGTACTTTACAAGCAAATAGCTCACTAGCTGAGGTATGTTCTTTCAATTTTGCTTTTGTTATAAAAGTAGGCTATATGCAGGGGCGGACTAGACCACCCGCCCCCGGGCTGATGCGCCCTCGTGGGCGATAGAACTCGAGCCCTCCGAAAATCCATGGTATGCGCCCTTTGAGAAGACCGAGTCCAATCCCTAGTTTGACTGTATGTATTTTTACAAATATTTTTAAGCAGTTTAAAAATTGCATTGAGCACCCTAATACGTACCATCATTTTCGTAATTTAATTTTTATATAAATGTGATTTTTTTTTTAGAATTTTTAAAAATTAGTCATGAACGACAATTTTTAAATTGTCAAATGTCAAAAAATCAAAATTTTCAGTAAACTGTTATCGTGATTAATCTGTAAATATTTCCATTGTGGAAAGATTGAAAATGTTTGTGGTTTTCAATAACTGCTTTTAATTAATTAAAAATTGCGATGAAATGAAAATTATGTAGCTAAATTTTTTGAGAAGCGTTGTATGGTTAACATCATGCTTTATAATTTGGAAACATGTTACTCTCAAAACAGAAATGTAATTTTTTGCTTTAATTTCCCATTTAATCATTTAAATTTTGGTGGGTATCAAACAAAAAAAAAAAAAAAAAGTTACAATGTTTTTTCGAAAATAGAATTTTTTGTAAAATCAAGTAACTCTCACATAATAAGGGAGTTTATAAATTAATATTAACCTATATAATATTAAATTAATATTTGTATTATATATCGCTAATAATAAGGGATATGACCACGGGCGACGTTACTGGGGTAAAGGGGGATCTATATTATATAAATATATTATATAGTTAATGTAACTAATTAATTAAAATAATTAATACAATATATATATATATATATAAAATTTTTCTCGCCCTTTCTGAGGGAAAGTTATGCCTGGGGACGGCAGCAAGCTCCTGCTTTACATCACTTCTTAATGTGCCATGTCTAGAAACTTCCTGACAATGTGACACGTGTTTAGGATTGTGGCTTTTTGTATTTCAATGTAGGTGTTTGGGTCAATGTTGAGTATCTCCAAATTCGTCGCAAGCGTTTTTGGTACTATCCCTGTTGCTGAGATGACTAACGGGATGATGAGGATCTTTTCCATACCCCATATATCTCGTACTTCATGTCTGAGATCTTGGTACTTGGTGATTTTCGTTGTGTAGGTTGTCTGTATGTTATTGGTGTTGGGTACTGCTATGTCGATTAAGTACGTGGTCTTATTCGATTTATCGACGAGGGTTATGTCAGGACGGTTATGTGGGACTGTCTTGTCTGTTATGATTGCTCTATCCCAGTAAAGCTTGTGTGTTTCGTTCTCATGCACGGTCTCTGGCTCATATTTGTAGTACGGACATTTTTCTGTCAGAAAGCCAGCATTCGCTGCCAATTTCTGGTGGACTATTTTCGCTACTTGATCGTGTCTATGTTTGTAGTCTGACTGCGCAAGGATCTTGCATCCTGCCATCACGTGTTGGATTGTCTCCGATGCCGCATGACAGTGTCTGCATTTGTCGCTTTCTATGTCTTTTCTCTGGATGAATTTCTGATTGTTCCTTGTTGCGATCACTTGGTCTTGGATGGCTAGCATGAATCCTTCTGTCTCTGGCTGGAGAGTGCCTTTGGCCAGCCAAGAATTTGATGCCTTTTTGTCAACGTGTGGTTGTTGCAGGTCATTGTAGTGCCTGCCATGTAATGGTTTTCCGGCCCAAGTTCTTAGTTTCTGTTCATTGGCTGTTTCCAGGACACGCTCTTCGGTACTACACAGGTTTAGTGGCGTGTAATTTGCATCTGCTTGTATTATGGCTTGGATGAGTGGCGATCGGGGACTCTTCAACTGGAAGTATTGCCTCATGCTCTGGATCTGCTTGTCATGTAAGTCTTTGAGGTCCGCTTGTCCGCGTCCTCCTTCTTCCCGGGGTAGTGTTTGCCGTTCAATTACCGTTGCAGGGTGTAGTTGTCCGGCTCTTCTTTGGATGGTTCTCATTTTCGGCTGGAGTTGTATATATATATATATATATATATATATTCAGATACTATTACGTTGATGATGATGATACGGAGGAAGAGAAATTGCCCCCCCGCCTTTTTAAAAGTCTGTAACCGCCCCTGACAGTATGCAAAATCTTTAAAAATTCATATCTCCGAAAATAAGCCGCATTGGCACGAATGCCGAGACACGTATTTCCTTATTTTGGCTCTACTTTCATCAAAATCGACGGATCACTCACTGTGGGGTTCCCCTTGTAAGTGTAGTTTCTAACAAATAATGTCATGCATTTTCAATTCGATATAGAATATATGTTCTTATTCGGTTTTACAGGTAGAAACAGTGAAACTTGAGTGGAACACTGGATCAAAAATTGGTTCTTTGGAGAATGCCACCCACAAACCAGGTGGTGGTGACAAAAAAATACTAACTCAAAAGGTAGATTTTAAAGATAAAGTCCAGTCGAAAGTTGGATCCAAGGACAACATCAAGCATAAACCTGGGGGAGGGGCAATAAAAGTAAGTAGGTACTAACAAAAAATATTTTTTGTTTGGTTACTTAATAAAACATTTTTAGAGGTGTGCAATACTTATATTTGTTTCAAATTATCCATTACAACTAGTGGGGAAAAGCATACAACAATATGCAACTAGTGGGGGAAAGCATACAACAATATGCTTTGATTGTCATGCACAGCATGTACACTACGTGACAGTGAAAATGCAACACCAAGAATGAGTGGACAGCAAGTAATGAAAATCGGTAAACAAAAAGAGGCGGCAACGAACGATGTGATGTTTATTGCAACATGATACATATATACACTGACATGAGCACAACACCGTCTGATCAGTAAGTTGTAGGACCAACACGGGCGGCAATACAACCAGCAACACGTCTAGGTACAAACTCAATAAGCATGCGGATAGTTTCCTGAGAGATGGCCGATGAGAATCGCCGGTCGCAGCATATCATCCACGTATCGTTGGGCCGTCATAGTGCTATCAATACGGATCAGAGGTGACTTGCTATCGTATGCGATTGCGCCCAAACCATGATACCACGCTGTCGCGCTATGTGCCGTTCCACAGATGCGACCAGATTGGACCTGTCACCACATCGGCGCCAGAATCGTACACGGTGACTGACGTTGTTCAAACAGAAGCATGACTTGTCTGAGAACACGACCCCGTACTATTCCGCCGTTCACGTGGCTCTATCCTGACACCATCGCAGAGGAAGGCGTCTCTGTTGTTAGGTCAATGACAGCCTGCTTAACGGGCGCCATGTCTGCAAGCCGTTGACGACCAATCGGCGGATAATATTCCTGTTCGATATGGGACAATCAAGAGTGTCCTGCAGATGCTGCAAAAATGCGATGGAAGTGGCCTGCGGAGCCGCCAACGCTTGCCAGCGGATGCATTGGTCCACACGTGCTGACGTCTCTCTGGTCGCACCAGCACCCCACAAACGTGCCACATTCCCTTGTTCCAACCATCTTTGCCACAGCTGGTGTACCGTGGACGTGTGTTGGTACCTGTTCGCTGCGATTTGATGTATGGACCAATTTGCTCTTCTGAATCCAATCACCATTCCTCTCGTGAAACCGTTTTCTTTCTGGAACTGCCTCGGTTGGCGGTGGCCTGGCATTCTCTGCTGCTATACGTTTTCTCTGGAAAAAAATAATAAAATAAATAAATAGAGAGAGAGAGAGAGAGAGAGGAAGGAAGGTAGATAGATAGATAGGTAGATTGATTGATTGATTCCCTGGCAGACACAGCGGCAAAACCATTGCCAATTTTAGAGATTTCTTCCCTTATAAAGCTTTCAACGTGCGCGGGACAGCTGCGCATTTCGCATCATTTACATATTTCGGTGAGCTGCGTTTTTAGCCTGCAATTTGCATAATTTTCTGCCCACTCCTTCTTGAGGTGGCATTTCACAGTCACGTAGTGTATTAAGTTCTCTATCTCCCAAATATTTATATTTTTCAAATTTTGATTGCAAATATTGAAAATACAAAAAAGTGAAGCAGTCTTTTTCCAACAAAACCACAACATGACACGGCAAGTAAGAAGTTAGAAAAGTAAAAACTGCATCAAAATGGGTAAACTTATTTGACTGCAAAGGGGACATTCCAGATCATTGAAACTCATGTAATATTTTAGTTTTCATAATAAACATTTTTATTTTTAACTCATCAGAAAAAGTACTTGTAGTTTAGTTACATGTTATTTGTTGTAAGGAAATTTTAATTGTTATCGTGGCTTTTCGTTATGGAGTAATTAGTATTTTTGTAATAAAATTTAGTAGTCTATTGAAGAGAGCCCTAAAAATAAAAAAAAATTCTCTAAAAAGTAATTATTTCGAAAATAATTAATATTTAGCGGGAGGGGGCGCCAAATTTTAGGCTCGTACTAGGCGCCATATGACCAAAATTTGTCTCTGTGGTTTAGAGTCATACTGATAAAACACAGCATATTTTCAGTTCATTAATTTCGGTCGTTTCTGGTAGATTGCTTGCTCCAGTTCGTTCAGTAGTGAACAGTATTTAGCTGAAGGAATAATTTTATTTCCTGGTAGCAACTCATAATAAAAAGGATTCCTTTCCAATCTCGCAAGATAAAAGGAATGGTCTTCTTTGTGAGGAGGTCATTTTTTGCTGCAGTTAAAGGTGGTTCGCTATACTTAAACCACGATCTGCTTCCTTTACATTATTATAAACAATCCATGTTTCGTCACTGGTTATGGTTCGTTTCAGAAAGGAATATAGTTTAATTTCAGTACGAAACTGTAAGTAGAAATTCGCTCAAAATTTTCGGATGAATCATGGGGAATCTATACTTCGGTCTTGGTGACCATCCAAGATGCTCTGATTGTCTCGAAATAGTTGGCTGATTAATGCCGAGTATTGCTTCGATCTCTTAAGAATTAAATTTGTCCACTTTAAATCTCAAAATCCAGATTTTGATGTTCTTTGTTTCGATTGACCGCCCAGAACGGGCCGATTGCTGAGAAAATTTTCCTTTTCGAAAGCGTTTGCACCACTTGCAACACGTGGAATAATTAAGAATGCCATACTCATACACTACACATATCTTTTCTTTGTACGTATCTTTTTTTTTTTTAGTCTAAGGTGTGTTCTTGCCTTTTCGGAAATGAAAGGGCATGATGTGCCGAGAGAAAGAGAAAAATGCTTCATATTTTCTGCCACCTGCACAATTCCGTACAATGTACAACATAACCCTAACCATGACGGGTTTTTCTAAATGTTTAACGAAATATACCCCCTACAATAGCATATAAATGTTATACGTTTGAAGTCAGTAACACGTTCAACATGCGAATTAACACTATCAAGCAGCGAAAATGGGGCGAACTTATATATCAACCCATTATATTTTATGCTTCATCTTTCTAGATGATAATGTACCCCTCATCGTACAACAGAAAAAAATAATCCCTTTATTTTCCCATAGAATTTAACTATTGAACAAGGCATTAAAAAAGCAAAATGTTTCACACAGGAGTTCGAAATACAACTTCAAAATATAGGTAAAAAAATTTTCAATTTGAATTGAACACATTTTCGACACTTCCTGACACATCCAGATAAATTAGATATAGCATAGGTTTAGCTTCTTGTCCAAAAACAGAATTCACATCACCTGTTATGTTTTTTTTGAAGAAATCCTGGAAAACACGTTTCTCCTATAAACTCCCATTGTAATTAGAAGTCTCGAAATAGACACTTCCCCACATCGTGTCTTCGAAACCTTTACATATTCGTAATAGTCAGCATCAAAACTATTCTTAATTAGTGTTGATGGTTTTCGATCACTCCGAGGGGAAATTTTTTACGCGAAGTGGCTATAGCTCCTTCTTCATTATGCTATTCATATTCAAATTTTTCAAGAAGTTACGTTATATATTTTCTTTTCTGGCATTAGCAAATATCCTATTTATACAGTAATATATTTCGATTTTACACTTCAAATACTTGTGAAGTTCTTGTTAAAGTAAAAGTAGACAACAGGTTGGAAACCAATAATTTTTAAACTTACATTTTTATGTAAAAGCTTTTATATCTTATTAATTCATTACAATATCTACAATTAAATTCGCGTAATTAGGGTATTTCATAAAAAATTTGGCGTATAACACGGTTTCGTAAATTCAATAAAATTATTACATGAATTACATAAATTATCCTACTCTTAATTTTGACATTACTAGTAGTATGCAGTTGGTTTAAACATCATTATAATGTTTTACAACGTTTGATAAGAGTTTTGTCATTATAATTTTCCATTAAAAATATATATATTAAATGATCGTCTAGCATTTATTCTGGATATTATAGATTATTATACTGGAAAATATGAAACCTTGTCCGTTTAAGACACATATACTAATAATTTCCTTGTCGTAACACGTAATGATTGATTGATTGAAATAGGAAGCTTAATTGAAAGATAATGCAAGGAATAAATATCAGTACTCACGAGTTTTAAAATATGAAAAATCTAACAATATACCACAGAATAATCACGTTTCTTCTTTCCCAATGTTTATTTAGGTAGAAACTCAGAAGTTGGAATTTAAAGAAAAGGCTGCGTCTAAAGTTGGTTCCATGGATAATGTTAAGCACAAAGCTGGTGGTGGAAATGTAAAGATTTTATCTGACAAATTAAATTTTAAAGAAAGAGCTGCATCTAAAGTGGGTTCGCTATCTGGATCGGAAAAAGGAAGTACTCATGGCTCTGAAACTCAGGTAGATATAAAAGCTTTCCTTACGTTTCAAAATGATGGATATCTCAAAGTATAGTCTTTTGAATATAATTTAGTTTTGAATTAAATTAACATTATTGTTTTATGTTGCCATTATATATTTGATGTTAGTAGATTCCGAAAGTTTTAATTATTTGGACTCTTTTCCGATTATCAGCGCTTATTTTCCATTATTAAGCAAAACAAAAAACTAATTGTTATCAAACATGAAATAAAATGCGTTTTTAATTATTGTGCAAATAACATATTTCACATATGCTATAATAAATAATACTAACAAAATATATCCACATTCACATTATGAGAAAAACATAGGTCTTTTGGTACCAAATGCTATTACTGTGCGAAATTTTTAAAATATTTTTTTGCTGCCATTGTGGGATAATGGCATTATTAGTTTAGATAAAATTAGTAAAAATGATGTTGCTTGTGTTAAATCCTGAGTTAACGCATCATTTTGTTAAATGACTTTTTTTAAGTGTATTGCAATTTAGAAGTTACTTAAAATCGCTGAACTCTTTTCAGATGTTTTAATGAAAAATCCAAAGTTTAAAATATAGCCCCATAAAACACAACATTATAAAAAGTTACGATGTAAAATATGATTTTTTCTATCACACTTTTATATATATATATCTTAATTTCAAAGTATGTTCATCCGGACTAAATTCTATGTATTCATATTTGCGCGTGCGTCGATGTTTTTAATTAATAACTTTTAGACTGTAACTGGAATTTCCTAATGCTATACTTTTACCATATATATATATGTGTGTGTGTGTGTGTATATATAACTATTATTGATTTATTTCGGATACGTTTAAATATTATAATTGTATTTGTTTGACTTTTTAATAACCTTAGCCAATATATACGACAATGCAAATTACAGAAAGGGTGGGATTTTCCAGAATGTTTGGGTATGGATCCGACTTCGTGGTTGTGAGTACAACTAACGGACAGAACCACTCCTGTACTTAACAGCTGGCGCAACACTTACTGTGTTATGCCTACACCGTTATTTGTAAATCGTTATTCAAGTTGTCTCTACACCCAAAACCGTTTATTGGAGAAGAACAGTAAATAACGCGATTTCATTACTCCAAACCACTAATTGCTTGTCACTTATAGTCTGGGAATGACGGGAAAGACACAATCCAAAAGTTATTTTGTAGTCCTATCAACGATGTTTGGTTGTGTGCAGCTGCTCTAAAATAATAACGAATCCTGTGCTATTTTCTAGGTATGCATGTGGAACTAACAGAAATATCCAAACCATCTCTTTCCTCATCAGCAATTTTTTTTTATTTTTAGTGATAACGGCTTTGTGTTCTTCCACATTTGTAATAACAGACACATTCTGCCATTGATTTGGGTGTGTTTAGTTTGGTTGCTATGTCACGTACTAGAGCATTACCGACATAACGACCTTCGACTAATTCTCATCTAACTGAAGATCATAATCACTACGTGGATGTCTATAAGTTCAGTTTCACAAAGCATATTGGTATAAAATACAGTGTTATTGCTAATGAAGATGGTGTGATTTGGATTAATTAAATTAATTGGAGATGTGAGCATACAAAATTACAGCGCATGTTACACGTATCGATGAAATGCAAATTTAGTATAGTATCCGAATATTTTGATAATATAGTGTTTATAAGCCAATTATTGCATTCGAAGTAACTAAGTAATAGTTTTTAATCATTAACAATATATTGTTCATATTGCTGGAAGTGTGCGGACGCACACTATATTAATTGAAAAAAATCTGTATACTGATAAACCACTAATGTTTTTTGCAAGTTGTTAATTTTAAAGAAATATATATATGTCTTGAAAATATTTTAAAGAAATCACTATGATAAAGAACCCAAAAAATTACATAATAAATATTTTACTTGTTTATTTATCTAAATCTATATCAAATCGTATTTCCTGTTTGTACTGAATTTTGTGAATTTTTCTGTTTATTTAATAGAGTCCTGTTCCACCCACGTCTCCTACTCCTATAGATGCTATGCCTCCAGTTTCAGAAAACGGCGAAGGCGTTCAGGAAGATAATATACCGAATGATTCAGATGCTGGTCTAACTGTCGAAAATGGCAAGGACGATCTCTCTCCTGAGAAACCGCATGAAAACGCTGAACTTAGTGACGCAGAGCAAGCAAAAGACAAAAGCCCCGAGTGCTCATGACTTTTTAACGAAGTTTTGCCACTTTGCTGAAAAAAATAAAAAATGTTTTCAACAATTGCCAAGTTCATTTTTCACTCTGGTTAATCACAATTTGTATCATCCGTTGTTACTTTCTGTGTTTTTTCCCCTCTTGGAAACTGTCACTTCTTGCCACTTGTGAAACGACATTGGAAAAGTGTGTTTGAAATCTGTAAGTGGTTGTCACGCACCTCTTTCAGAAAAGCCCCTGCCTCAATTTGGTTGATTGCATATTCAAAAAACACCGATAGAACTTGACAAAAGTGATAAGCCAGATTGCAAAATTTGTATCATCAAAATTTATGAGAAAAGCGTACAATTTATTACTAGTTACTTAATCTAGTTGCTGACTTGTTTTTTGTTTGAAATTTAGATATACTAAATACACTAAATTAAAATGTAAATCAACAAGTTGCTTCATGTTAGTAATTATGTTCAAAGGATTCACGCTTAATAGTTTATGTTATATGAGCATTCTCTCTGTGTGATATCAACAGAAAAAGACAATTTTCAAATGTGAAATTGTAATAATTTAAAAGTTAGACAAAGTTAACTTTCGAAGCTAAAATAAAGCAGAAAATTATGAATTTCGCTTAGTCAAGAACTCTTTTTGGTCTTTCCGTATAATTGAAACGCGAGTTAAACTTCCAGGTTTTTATTTATATTTATAACTTTAACAATTACTTTAAAATTTTCTAATCGTTGAATTTTTGATAGTTTAAAAAGTCGCATGCGTGTTTGTTTTATGTTGGCTATCGTATTTCTATTTAATATTTACAAATACGTTTTTATGGTGTAAATTATTTATATAGTAATAAAAGCATTTGAATTTCTGTTATATTCAAATGTTTCATATCATAAATATAATTCATTAAAGTTCCTAAATTTTAACAAAATGACACATTAAAAAGTCCCCCTTTAATTGATTTTTATGCTACATGCATATTTGGCCAATAGATGAATGAATGTTGTTCAGTTGACATTTCCATTACTTATCTTTGTAACTTCAAGTTTATAGTTCTTGCGCAGGGGCTTTTTAGGTTACGTCATTTAGAAATTATGTTTTACTTTATTCAAATTTGATATTGGGCTAGAAAATCAATTTTCTGGTGCTTGACGTACCTGGCGAAATGGCGAGATTTATATGATGTAGAAAAAGCAGCAGCTTGATTTTTTACAGTGGAAAATCTTATAATGTACACTCTTTTTACCCTGTAGCAGTCGCTATTACGCTGATAACTTTTTGGACACAGGCCTAACTTGCAATACAGAGTAAATTTTGTGTTAGTAATGCTTTGAAATTTTCTTAAAGAAAAGTGATTTGCAGGTTAATGTGCTTTATTATGATCTGCTGGCTTAAAAATACTGTGTGGAATACACGTTAAGCCTAATTTCTGTATATTTGGAAACTTTGTATTATGATTCATCTGTAATTACTGATAGCTGTTATTAAAGTCGTAGATTAATATCTGCCTTTGATATCTGTTTATATATCTCCTATTTAGTTACCATTCATCAGCCTACAAACATCCTTAATCAAGTCAGAAACCCGATTTTTTTTTTATAAAAGTACTTATTACGATACACACAATGTGAGTTAGAATGGCTCCTTATATATATATATATATATTTGTATGGTGCAAATAAGGCGCCATTCTAACTTACACTGTGTGTATCGTAATAAGCATATATATATATGGCCTGCAAAAGGGTTGCTGGTATCTAACTGGAAGGAGACCCACACGCTGAACGTATGTGACGATGTGTGGAACCGGCCGGGCCAGTAACCTAGTGTCCTACCCCGCCTTCAAGTGGTGCAGGCTGGGCTTTCTATCCAAGAGGCAAATTAATATTTGCTGCACGGATGGAAAGGCGGAAGGGGAGGGCTAATTCACCAACCCGTCTAGCCAGCGTGGTGAAATGATGGCTAATTCCTCCAATATGCTAATACACCAAAAACCATGGCCCCTAGTCTCCAGGTGCTGGAGTGCTCCTGATCAAGGCAGCGGTCAGCGTGGCATGAAAGCAGGGGGTGCTAAGAATCACTGGAATGGCCCAGGCTGCCGTTTGTTATTGACCTTGGCAACGTATAATGGACGATCCCTTGCTTCTGAAGCAAAACTTCAAGAATTGGAAGAAGAACTTGACAAGATCAAATGGGACATTGTAGGACTCAGTGAAGTTAGAAGAAAAGGTGAAGAGTTGGTGGAACTTAAAAGTGGACATTTGTTTTATTATAGAGGAACGGAAACTGGAAGAACAAGTGGTGTTGGCTTCTTAATCAACAAAAGAATTAAAGACTGTCTTCTGGAAGTTGAAAGTACATCAGATCGAGCAGCGAGGCTCGTTGTTCAACTAACCCAGCGATACCAACTTCAAATAGTACAGGTATATGCACCAACATCAAGCCATACCGACGAAGAGGTTGAAGAATTTTATGAAGAAATCAAAGAGTTACACACCAAAGGGAAACAACATATCAAGCTCATCATGGGGGATTTCAATGCAAGAATTGGACAACAGGAACAAGGAGAGACATCGGTTGGTAAATACGGATATGGGGAAAGGAATGAACGTGGCGATCAACTCATCGAATTTGCAGAAGCTGAAAACCTTAGCATCATGAATTCATTTTTTAAGAAGAAACCGCAAAGAAAATGGACATGGAAACACCCAAATGGGGGAACTAGTGAAATTGACTATATCCTGGCAAACAAGAAATCAATTATTGAAGATTGCAGTGTACTGAACAGATTTAATACTGGAAGTGATCATCGAATGGTGAGATGTAAAGTGCACTTAAATACTAAATTAGAACGACAGAAGCTCATTAGGAAACAAGTAAGTAAGAGGGTGGATCTAATGAAA
Source organism: Dysdera silvatica (assembly GCA_006491805.2). NCBI lineage: Eukaryota > Metazoa > Arthropoda > Arachnida > Araneae > Dysderidae > Dysdera > Dysdera silvatica. The sequence continues at coordinate 95,560,245 of QLNU02015360.1, read as the reverse complement.
CTGAAAGTAAATACCGAGGCATTCAAGTTGGAATTAAAAAATCGCTTTTCTGCACTGGAAGGACTTATTGATGAAAGTGATATCTCAGAAGCAAATGAAAACATTGTTAAGACAATAGTTGAAACTGCTGGGGAAATTGGTGGTGTAACCTGTAAAAAGCACAATAGCAAATTATCTGAGAAGACGAAACAGCTCATGAAAAGGCGAAGAGATATGAAGGTGGACAATCGAAATACCAGTTCCAGGATTGAGTACATAGAACTTTGTAAAACTCTGCGCAAAAGCATGAAAGAAGACATAAGAAAATTCAATTGTGAGTTAGTAAGGAAGGCCATTGAAAATAACAAGAGCCTTAGGGTTGTTAAAGGAAGTTTATCTGTTGGGAAGAAACACATCATTGCATTAAAAGGAGAGGATGGCACCGTAACAAGAAATAGGGAAGAAATACTTAGAAGAGTTGAAGAATTCTACAAAAAACTATATGAAAGTAACAGTGGATTAAACGAAGACACTGAAATAGTCGAAGGAACAGCTCCTAAAATCTTAAAAGAAGAAGTTTCATTTGCAATAAAAAATATGAAGAAAGGAAGAGCCCCTGGTGATGATGGTATTACATTAGATATCCTAAAAGAAGCTGGAGAATATGTAGAAGACATACTTGCAAAATTCTTTACCAAATGTCTTAACAGCGGTAACATACCAAACCAATGGGATTCTGCAACAGTAATTCTTTTGCATAAAAAAGGTGATAAAGAGGATTTAAAAAATTACCGACCAATTAGCTTGTTACCTGCTATTTATAAAATCTTCACAAAAGTGCTAACACATCGCCTGCAGAAAAAATTAGATGCAGCTCAACCAAGAGAACAAGCTGGATTTCGAAGTGGATTCAGTACAGTGGACAATATTCAAGTATTAAGAGAATTAATTGAAAGAACACATGAATATGAACTTCCATTGTGTGTTGCATTTATTGACTATGAGAAGGCCTTTGACTCTATTAAAACATCAGCAGTCATCAACTCTTTAAGATCAACAGACATTGAGGATGTGTACATTGACATGGTGAAACGTGTGTATAAAAATGCAAGTGCAAAATTTCGGTTACATAAAGATACCAAAACTATCAAACTTGGCAAAGGGGTGAGGCAGGGAGATACCATTTCTCCAAAACTTTTTACTTCTGCTTTACAGATGATTTTTCAGCTGATAAATTGGAATAACAAGGGAATAAAAATAAATGGTGAATATTTAAATCATCTGCGGTTTGCTGATGACATTGTTATTTTTTCAACGAACCCATTAGAACTCCAAGATATGATACAGGAGCTCTCAACTAGAAGTGAAGAAGTTGGACTCAAGATGAACCTACAAAAAACTAAGATCATGTTCAATAATTTCGTAGAGGAAACAAAAGTACAAGTTGACAACATTGAGCTAGAAATTGCTGATTCATATATTTACCTTGGCCAGCTGATTTCAATGGATGGCAACATTATGAAAGAACTCAACAGACGTATTAAACTTGGCTGGAGTGCATTTGGAAGAAACAGTTTTATCCTGAAGGGGAAATTGCCTTTGTGTCTAAAAAGAAAGGTCTTCAACCAGTGTGTATTGCCAGTCCTCTCTTATGGATCAGAGACATGGAGTCTAACAGTTGGAGCAATACGAAAGTTACAGACAACGCAAAGGAGCATGGAGAGGTGCATGCTTGGAATAACTAGGAGAGATCGAAAAAGGAACACTTGGGTGAGAGAGCAAACTAGAGTAGAGGACATCATTGTTAAAGTAAAAGGGCTGAAATGGCGATGGGCTGGGCATATTGCAAGAAGAACTGATCAACGATGGACAACAGAAATTCTGAACTGGATTCCAAGAGACCACCGAAGACCTAGAAAACGTCCTCAAACTAGATGGGTGGATGAAATAAGAAAACAGGTTGGGGTGACGTGGAAGCGAATTGCTCAGGATAGACGTGTCTATCCTGGGCCATTCGTTTCCACGTTTCTCGGGTTGATCTGATGTACTTTCAACTTCCAGAAGACAGTCTTTAATTCTTTTGTTGATTAAGAAGCCAACACCACTTGTTCTTCCAGTTTCCGTTCCTCTATAGTAAAACAAATGTCCGCTTTTCAGTTCCACCAACTCTTCACCTTTTCTTCTAATTTCACTGAGTCCTACAATGTCCCATTTGATCTTGTCTAGTTCCTCTTCCAATTCCTGAAGTTTTGCTTCAGAAGCAAGGGATCGTCCATTAAACGTAGCCAAGGTCAATAACAAACGGCAGCCTGGGCCATTCCAGTGATTCTTAGCACCCCCTGCTTTCATGCCACACTGACCGCTGCCTTGATCAGGAGCACTCCAGCACCTGGAGACTAGGGGCCATGGTTTCTGGTGTGTCAACATAATGGAGGAATTAGCCATAATTTCACCACGCTGGCTAGACGGGTTGGTGAATTAGCCCTCCCCTTCCGCCTTTCTATCCGTGTAGCAAATATTAATTTGCCACATAAATAGAAAGCTCAGCCTGCACCACTTGAAGGCGGGGTAGGACACTAGGTTACTGGCCTGGCCGGTTCCACACATCGTCACATACGTTCAGCGTGTGGGTCTCCTTCCAGTTAGATACCAGCAACCCTTTTGCAGGCCATATATATATATATATATATATTTATTTATTTATATACTCATCACTTAATGCCGCCTTCGGACAATTTTAAAATGATGAAGGACACAGGGAGATTTTCAATACACTTACGCAAATATATTTTGGGTATATTGCTAAAATAACTTGCTACTATATAAAATAAATAATTTCCTATAACTGCTACATGTGTGCGCACGGTTTATAAAATATACGCACAAGATTTTCCATTACAAAGAAACTTTCTACTGTATACTTAATGTTTTGTATTCTTATAAAAAGATCACTTATTTTACAAGAAAAGCACATCAAGATAATTCTGTGATGGCGTCAAATGAAAATAAACAACTGTCAATTTTGTAACTAATACATTAAAAAGTTGGATCGCATAGACATATTCATTGAGGGAGTTAATTTTAAAACACACACACATGTTATAGCTTATATCAGAGCTCTAGTGAATAAAAGGTATCAGAAAGACCAAAAAAAAAAAAAAAATCCATGTCTCAGGCTGGCTTTGATCCAGCGAAATTTAGAAAGGTTTGCGCCTTGAACAGTAGAAGAAGTGCATTATTGAAATTCTTCACTTCAGAAGTGCATTACTGAAGCGCAGCTGACATCATCATAACGTATCCATACTGTCTCAGTTCTGTAACTCATGTATTAAAGCGGAGGATCGCAAGGGGGTTTTAATTGAGAGAATTAAAGTCGTATCAATTAAAATCTCCCTGCGAACCTCCGCTTTAATGCATGGGTTACAAAACTGACAACATAAGTATAAGGCCATGTCAGTAGTATCTCAATAGTTCACTTGGTAGAATATTAAGATGCAAATCTGGAAAGTCTCTAGGGATCGAGGCTAACACGAGATGTGCCGTGTTTTCTTCTTTCCGACTCTTATGAGTCAACAGAGCTCTTGCAGAAATTATAATACATGGGTGCTAAACTTAATTCTCCTAAAACGATTAACTCCGAAATCCGGTATTTATATTTCTGCAGAGATTTTATTAAAAATATCAAGACATTTTACTAGGGCTAGAATTTTTATGACTTTAAAATCGTTTTAATATACATTCCATAAAAATGAGTTTATGTCCTAATAATTGTTATAAAATGTCTTATAAAAATGAATTTATGATCCAAAAAGCTAAAACAATGCCCTATAAAAAAGAGCTGAAAAGAAATTAAAAAAAAATTTAATTTCATATTTTTAGTTTACCATGGCAAGCTGAAAGTTTTCAGTGCATCAGTTCAGAGTTGCAATGCACAACGTAAACTAGGTGCAGATTTTCAAAAGCGAATCACTTTCTGATGTCCATCAATACAGCTTTAAACCTAAAAAGATCCTTTCCACTCGAACTGACACTACAAGGGCTTTCTTAAAATAAAATTACGCCACTTCGTTTTAAAGTCTCCTGAAATTTCATTAAAGGAGACAAATTTCTGTTGACACTAAAGAAACTAACTAAATAAAACTATTCATACACAGTATAAAATTTTTTAAAACCTGTTACATTTTCTTTCATATGACCTTTTCCAGTCATAATGTCTAGGTTATTCAGAATTTCCCCCATGAAATGCATTTGACGTAGACAGTTCTGACTTCTTTCCATGGAAGTAATGGCACCAGGCATAAATTCAACATTCAACTTTTTGTAAAAAAAATTACCTGTAATTTCAGGATTAAAAAGTAGTCTCTTTGCAACTTTGATTGAGGCCACTTTATTGCTATCAAATCAATTCCTGCCAACATTCTTCACCATTGTGAACTTCTCACAGTCAGTGGCGTAGCTAGATATTTTGCCGCCTCCAATGGGGTAACAAAACAAATTTTGTTTTTTAAAGGCTAATTGTCGCCCCCCGAATTGTGGCGCCTGGGGCGACCGCCCCCTTGCCCCCTTAGCTACGCTACTGCTCACAGTAATAATTGCATGCTTCAAACCGTCCCCAATATGGTTAAAATAGGAGCAGGTTACAAAAAAAGTTTGAGGCCTTTAACTTGCATGATGTCGTTCTAGAAAGTATATTTCCACAAAGATTTTTTTCATGCACCCAATCAACTAATTAACTTCGATGAACTGCTCACGTATCTCTTTAGAAACCATGACAGGCATGCAGGGCTCAATTTATAATAAAAATAAGTGCCGGGGTCCTAACATTATGATAAATCGATTAAAAATCGAATGGCTGCAAAAGAACCGATAAATCATATCAATTGTTTATGTCCTCTTTTTAAGACAACAAAATGCATGAGCTTAATCACAAATTCATTACTTTTTCATGACAGCGTCTATTTAGGGTTTCCGGCTAATATTTTAATAATCGCCAAAAATGAAGGAGTATCAGAACCGGGCTCCGGTAGGCTCCTGCCCAATTTAATCCCTGCAGACATGTGTTAAGCATGTTAAGTGCACTATTTTTGAATATAATGCTTGCAGAGCATTGACTGTCTTTATCATGTAAGACGTTGTTGTGTTGGATGCCATTAGACAATATTAAGCTCGAGGACATATCAAAGAGTTTGCTTATTGTAGACAAATTTACCTTTTTTAAATGTTCACAATTGAAAATACTCAACAAGGTCATCTTCTTTTATAATATCTCCCATCATTTCAGCTAAATATTTTCCCAGAGAGCCAGTTATCTCATCCATTAACACCCAAATTTTCTTGCATTATATATATATATATCATCATCATATTCAACCATTATCTATCCACTGCTGGATGAAGGTCTCTCCAAATGCTTTCCACACAAGTCTATCCTGGGCCATTCGTTTCCACGTCACCCCAACCTCTTTTCTTATTTCATCCACCCATCTAGTTTGAGGACGTTTTCTAGGTCTTCGGTGGTCTCTTGGAATCCAGTTCAGAATTTCTGTTGTCCATCGTTGATCAGTTCTTCTTGCAATATGCCCAGCCCATCGCCATTTCAGCCCTTTTACTTTGACAATGATGTCCTCTACTCTAGTTTTCTCTCTCACCCAAATGTTCCTTTTTCGATCTCTCCTAGTTATTCTAGGCATGCACCTCTCCATGCTCCTTTGCGTTGTCTGTAACTTTCGTATTACTCCAACAGTTAGACTCCATGTCTCTGATTTATAAGAGGGGACTGGCAATACACACTGGTTGAACCACTGGTTGACCTAAAAGAATATTCTGAAGTCAGATTAATTTTACCAGCAGCTATTAAAAAGTGGCATGATGATGTCAATGAGATATAATCAACACTAAAAGCAATGCTTTTAATACTTGGCTATTGAGCACTAGTTTCAGAAGCTTTCAAATGGAATTGCACTCTCTCTATATCTATTCATTTAAATCAAGACTTTTCTTTCTAGTCATTTATTTTCAAATTCTCTAGTATATTATATCAAAAGTTTTTAACATGAGGTCATGACAAGGATTAGAATTTTCATGATTTTTTGGCAATATTGAACTATTGTTCCAAGTATGTACAAATGTATGTTATAAAGAACTAGAACATATATATATATATATATATATATATGAACAATATATATGTATATATGAATAGATAGAGTGCAATTCCATTTTGAGAAGCTGAAACTAGTGATTAACTGAAATGTCTTTGACCTTTAGTATTGATACTCGTGTTTTCATGTCTGCAACTAACTGCTAATATGCTTCCAGAAATCTTTACTGGTTTTCAGAAACATTTTCATTTTAAAAATATTCATCAGGTGCAGATAAATCATTACATTTAAAATATTGTTGTATTTGAATACAAAAATAATTAAAATTTTTATCGGAGGGAAAAGTTTTACAAATTTTGTATTTCATAAATGAAAATGTTAAAGACGATAGCTTGTGCAATTTTAGTTCCTGAAACTCAAAAGAGAACAGAAATTTATACAGTATTTTCTATGAATAATTAGGAAAAGTTCTTCAGGCTGTGAATTGAAATAAAAAGGCGGTGTTGAAAAAATTTCTCACAGTGAACGTTTAATACATAAATAAAGGAAAACTAAGATAAAAAAAAATAGATTAATAATTACAATATACTACTAAAAATAAAAAAGGGGGGCTTTACTTAAGCTATGCAAAACCGTGGATGTGACTTAAAAAGAAATATAAACTATTATATCTGGAAAATATTTCATACACGCGTACGCCACATTAATTTGGATTAAGGATTAATCAAACATGTATCTAATACTAATGACTTGCAGGATATAAAAGAAAATTCAAATTGCTTTAATCCTTAAAAATATAGTATATATTCAGATTAATAAAAAAGAACATGCTTTATTCTTTTTTGAGGTCAATGGTTGACTTTTAAGGCACTTAACGTTATGAGTATACGTGGTTACGCATAAAGCAATACAATTTTAAATTTAAAGAGGCCTATCACAAAAGCAGGTTTCTCTTTTTCCCATTTCATAAATCATAATAACAATGGGAGAAAAACTTTGCTAAATTTAAAGCGTATACATTAACTTACTAATGCTTCCTCTACGGATACCTTTTGGTATAACCAGTTCCTTTTTGGTTATTCAAATGGATTATAAAGTAATAAAAGTTAAATAACATGTATTACAAAATAAGTAATACTTATAAACATGGAGCTTTAAAACAAGTCTTTAATTGTCGTTGTTGTTTTGCTACGCTTGAGAGCAATATCGAAAGTGTCATAACAAAACTGTATGCCCCATAGAAATATACAGCTAATACGCCATGAAACTCTCGATATATTTGTGTATAATATTAATATTGCTATTTGTTGAAGAAATAAGTAGAAAAGAGTTCAAGAAATATAAAACCATCAAGATATAAAATGGCTGGGACAAGAGAAAAACATAAAATTTATTGCTAAGAAAACTTATCTAGCAATTTTGAAATTATATCACGTCAGTAGCCCAGTAGTAGTTCAAATCTCATTGGGGGTCGAGGTGAATATTGGGGTTCAAAAGGCCTATAATAGCATATAAATGGCGTATTTTGATTTCAATGGAGGCCTTGAGCCTCCTGAGCTCCCTCTTTCCCACGCCACTTCATCACTTTAAAAATTAGTAACGGGAGATAACCATTCTCATCGTATAAGACAGAAGTGGAAGAAACTGATTATATATTGGAGGGAGTTCAAGAAAGTTACATGATTCGGAAAAATGTGGAAAGTTACTTTATTCTCGTGTTTTCTAGAGAAACTTTACATTTATATTTACGATTATATGTATACTTATTTTTATACAGCCTACTTACTGAAGGAATATAGTAAGGCCCTGCGGTGGCGCAGTGTGGTAACGCGTTCTCCTATTGCGCGGCTAATCCGGGTTCGACTCCCAGCAGTGCAAAAAGAACGCTTACTCAGAGATCTCATAAAGATCGCACTGCTCACTGTAGTCCGGGGTTTGGTTCCCTAGGCCTTAAGAGGTTCGGATTCCTCGGAAAACAGTAGGTCCCGGCGCAGCATGACCATTGTAGTCCTTGAACCGTAAAACCACAAACAATTAAACAATAGTAAGTAACAAGATTATACGAGTCAGTTGTGGTAGATCGTTGCCTGTTTCGAATAACAAAGTAACTCACTGTATGTGAAATACGAAAGCGTGAGAAATAGTTGTAGGAATAAAAAGAAATAGTCCTTTAATACAATAATCTTAACATGTATTCTATGAATAATATGCCAAAGGAGCGGAGATAAAAGCGGTCATTTACAAAAATTAAGTTTTAAGCCATTATATGTATATTCTTATGAGATACAGTGCAAAAAGAACGCTTACTCAGAGATCTCATAAAAGATCGCACTGCTCACTGTAGTCCGGGGTTTGGTTCCCCAGGCCTTAAGAGGTTCGGATTCCTCGGAAAACAGTAGGTCCCGGCGCAGCATGACCACTGTAGTCTTTGAGCCGTAAAACCAAACAAACAATCTTATGAGATACAGACAAGAGATGGGCAGAATTGTTCATTGACTGAATCAATCCATGATTCGTCCCATCTCTAAGAGACAATTAATATCCTCACACTGATTCTGTTAGGGAGAGATTTTGCACATCTCTAATATTCTGTAGACAATGGCGAATTTACCAATAGACTAAGTAGACTGAAGCCTATGGCGGCAAATTTACGACGAAAATTTTGAAAAGGCGCGGTTCAGTTTTTTGGCCAATTGAATAGGGTTGTTCAGCATTTTTTATAAACGAATAAAAATGATCATTTTTAAATAATAACTGAAAATGCATGAAAACAGCCCAAAAAATCTGACTGAAAACGCTTCCCCGTTGACCGTGTTGCTAGTGGCGTCACTTCTGTCTTTCGCGCGGCTAACGAGCCACTTGCCTTTTGAGGGAACGTAAGATGTTGAACTGACTTGCTCTTATTTTTTTCGCTTTTTACTTGAAATAATTAATTCAAATTAACAGTAAACAGTGTTTTTCAAGACTGATTCATTTATATTTCGAATTCAATGACCTTGATTGAGTGAATCTTCATTTTGTAATCGATAAGTCGTTTTGCAATCGAAATACAGTGAAAATCGTTTATAACGACGCTGGTTATAACGACCAACCGCATATAACGACGGAATTTTTACAAGAAGTTTGGTTTGCTATTCTACTCCATACTAAATATATCGGTTATAACGACGAAACCTGCTATAACGACGGCGATTTTGTAGTCTACGTAGATTCTAAGTAGGGAAATTCGTATCGGATATAACGACGCGACTTGACAGTCATAAAGCAGAACCACGTGGGTTAGTTATTAAAATTTAAAGTTAGTTATCAAATTCATTGGCGTACGCAGAAAGTTCATAAGGGGGTTATAGGCTCAATGGGAAGGGTTACAGAGCTACAACTCATATATTCCTATGTTAAATATACAAAATTTCATTGCAATGGGGGTTACAACCCCCATCAACACCCCCTGCGTACGCTAGTGATCAAAATTTAAGCGTTATTCTAATCTTGTTTATTTACAAATGTCTGAGAAAGTTTTATTACTGTTAAACCTAAATATTAAAGATAGTGAACTTAAAAAGTGATTTATTAATTGAATATCACGAGGGTCATATTCTTAAGGGGCCTATTCTATTTTTTCAGCGTAGAGCCCACAAAACTCTTAAACCGGCACTGTTCTGAAGTCATTAGTATAATATAATAAATATTATTCATTACATTTGTTTTCTACATTATATACTTTAGTAGTATTTTCTACAATTTTTTCAATTTAAAAAACTAAGAAAGTACTATGTATTTAGTGTGGCTATAACATAATATAAACGGAAATTAAATTCATTATAATTAAGTATATTTTTATTTAATTTTGAAACCAAAAAGTTTAATAAATTTTACTATCAAAATAATTTATAAAACTCTACAGGGCATTGCTATAGGCTACAATCATTTTAAAAAAATATCGTTTATAACGACTATCGGTTATAACGACCAAATTTTCGCGGTCCCTTGAAGGTCGTTATAACCGATTTTCACTATACTCGTATTATATTTTGTGTGTTTTAGGATATAAAGCTCTCGAGTGAATCCGCGAGATACAAGTATTGTATTGTGCCTGTGTGCGAAAGCAGCAGTTTCAAAACTCCAGAATTTTTTTAAATGTACCAAATGACGTTAATATCCGTAAGAAATGGTGTCATGCCATCAAACGCGATGAGAAGAAAAATCCCGAGCTGTCCTCAACCAGTGTTCGTCACTTATGTGAAGACCATTTTGATGCGAGTTATTCAAATCACTGGCGTACGCAGGGGGTGTTGATGGGGTTGTAACCCCCCATTGCAAGGAAATTTTGTATAACATAGGAATATGTGAGTTGTAGCTCTGTAACCCTCCCATTGAGCATATAACCCCTTCCCTTACGAACTCCCTGTATACGCCTATGATATTAACTATGTGCTTCATTTATATACAAAAGGTTAAACACTGGTAAAATAGCAATGAAAAAGATCACTCAAGCTTTCGGACGCATCAGCAGCAGTCCTTCATCAGGAGTAATGACGATGTTATGTTTCTGTCTCTTTTTTATACTTGAAATTTCTGGAAAACCCTTCATCAGAGTAGTCCCGCAGAATGGGAAAACCCAATGAGAACCAATGGGAGGCCTCCAATAGAATCATGGAAGAACCCCAATAGGGACCAATGAGAAACCTACACTGCGGGTTACCTAATGTTGGGGATGTCCCATACATTTCAGAGTAAGAGTTGTTTATAAGTTTCTGGAAGTGGTTGTGATGTATTAATGGCTTTCCCGTGTAGTTTGTAAGTTTCCCAAGATTCTAAGAAGAGTCTACTATTCTTGTTTGTGATGTGACGGTGTAGTATTTTTGTTGAGTCCCAGTCGGGTTCGTGTCCGTGTTGTAAAGCGTGTTCTGCCAGACGTGAGGCTATGTCTCCTTTCGCGAGTGCTTGTTTGTGTTCTTTTTTTCTTGTTTTGATCATTCTTTTTGTTTGTCCTATGTAATGTTTGTTGCAGTCTTTGCATGGTATTTGGTATATGGCGCCTGTGAGATCTTCTGGTGGAACTGGGTCTTTAACTTTTGTAAGTTGTTTGCGAAGTGTTGTGACAGGGGAATAGAATGTTTTGATATTTGCCTCTTTAAGGATGCGAGAGATTGTTTCGGAAATGCCGTGAATATATGGAATAGATATGCGGGTGTGAGATGTATTGTTTAAAGATGTACTATTGGGTCTACAGTTTCTGAGAATGAATCGTTTAGGGTATCCATTATTTTTAAGTGCCGTGTGTATGTGTTTTGTTTCTGTGTTTGAAAGTGTTTCATTACTGCAGTGAGAATTCGCTCTAAGACTTAATGTTTTAACAACGGAAGCTTTGTGGCATGTTGGATGATGCGATTTAAAATCGAGATATCTGTCTGTATGTGTGGGTTTACGGTAAACTGAGGTGAAGATTGAGTTATCGTGAGATCTGTGTACAAGAACGTCTAGGAAAGGGAGTTTATTGTTCTGTTCTGTTTCGTATGTGAATTTTATATGTGAGTTTAAGTTATTAAGGTAATGGAAGAAGCTTTGGAGTGTATTAGTTTTAAGTACAACAAACGTGTCGTCGACGTATCTTTTCCAGAATTTAATGTTAAAATTCGGTGAGGACAAAGCAGTTTCCTCAAATGACTCCATAACCAAGTTAGCTACAACACTTGAGACCGGAGATCCCATGGCAGTGCCAAAAACTTGTCTATAGATAGAACCATTTGAGGTGAACACAGCAGAGTCTAGACAAAATTTCAACAATGTGCAGATGTCGTGAGGTGTTAGTGAAGTGCGTTCATGTAGTGTTGTGTCATTTTGGAGGCGTGTAAGTGCGGTGTCGATTGCAAGTGATGTGGGAATGCAAGTGAAGAGAGAAATTACATCGAATGAGACCATGAGGTCGTCGTCGTCAAGTTGTAGGTTATTTAAAGAGGTGCAGAAGGATTGGCTAGTAGAAACAGTGTAGTCGTTATTACCGATTATAGGAGAGAGTAGACGTGAGAGGTGTTGTGATAGGTTATATGTAGGAGAGCTGCAAAAACTAACTATTGGTCTGAGAGGAATATTTTGTTTATGAATTTTAGGTAATCCGTAGAAGGATGGTAAGCGGCCGGAAGTGCATTTTAAATAGTGAAATGCCCTATAGTGCCAAATAATAACATAAATGCTAAATAGTGAAAAAATGCCCTACAAAATACTCACACCGACGAACGTGTTGCAGCTGATATCCGCTGCAGGGTTACTCTCCGGGAGCTAAGAAACGACAAGGACCTTGTCATACTGCCAGCTGATAAAGGCCGTACTACAGTCGTCTTAAATCGTCCAGACTATTTACATAAAGTCTCTACACTCTTATCTGATACAAATACATACACCCACATCACAAAAGACCCTACACAAACAATTCAATCCAAAATGAACTCTCTCCTTCTAAAACTCTATAAATCTAAAAAACTTACATTTAATCTCTACGACTCTTTAAAATGCACTTCTGGCCGCTTACCATCCTTCTACGGATTACCTAAAATTCATAAACAAAATATTCCTCTCAGACCAATGGTTAGTTGCTGTAGCTCCACTACATATAAC
>QLNU02015360.1:95525969-95542367 GCA_006491805.2 Dysdera silvatica | reverse complement strand
TCGGAAATTTTTGTTTGCTTTCACGAGTGCCTTTTCTTTAAAAAAAGTCTAAAATGTTTTCAATAAAATTTAGGGCAGCTTATCGAGTGTGGCTCATTATCGTTCTTTCTTTCTATGTTAGAAATGCCATTACCATATATAAACCCAAGCCCGTTCCTGGGTTGTTGGCCGCCATGGAGCAAAAACAATATCTCGCCACCCTTATTAATTTCATATTATTGTATTTACATGAATTTATTAACCCACAAATTATTTGACATGCGAAATGTTTACTTTTTATATTTATATAACATAGTTTGAAATAGTTGTCATAATAAAAGAAAAATATTTGTTAATTTTTATTTTTATAAAATAAAAGTCCCTGATATTTTCTTTTTATTATAATTATTGAAAGGTAAAAAATAACATAATAAACTATCTGCGGCCGCCTCTGATATTGGCCGCCTAGGTACGCGGACATCTTTTGCATCCCCATCAGAAACAGCTTGGTACAAACTCATGCTTCTTTTATTTCGAATTTCTGAGTGCAACTGCTGTCATCTGACAATATCCATCAGCTTCTTTTGCGATTGCGGCAAACTTAGTTAATACTTTCCTCAGTTAATTTAGAATTGTGTACCATGCCATTATGTAGCATTCTTCCATCCATTTATACACCTACATATAGCCAATTACATATACTCTCGGCGAAACATAATAGTACCTACTTACTATGTACAAATAACACAAATATACACGCCATTTGTTATAAATTTAGCATTAAGCATTAGAGGTGTGACAAAAAACGAACTTCAGTACACTTGATCGAATAGTGCGCTCGACTTCTTCTATTAGAACGAAACAATGTGATTCTTGCGTTGTCTCGAACCCAGGTGATTCTGATGAATTGCTGTCAAGTTGAGTCGCTGTATTTAATATAAATCCCCATACTTAGAAAAACATCGTCGTCTCTATAACAGGTTTCGTCGTTATAACCGGTATATTTAGTAAAGAATACATATAATAGGAAACCAAAGATTTCTTGTAAAAATTCTGTCGTTATTTGCGGTTGGTTGTTATAACCGGATTCGTTATAAACGATTTTCACTATGTGTGTGTGTTCAGAATAAATAATAACTTCGGAATTAACGAAAATAATTCACGAATCCAATCATTTTTCAATTATGATGTAAAATCATTATCAAAGCATATGCAGCAATAAAATATCATACAATAAGCTATATTGTTAAATAAAGTCTGAGTATAAATAAAAATAGTGTTAATGTGTCAAGAAAAATAAAAAAAGCAAGAATTTGAAAGTACATTGGTACCAAATTCAATCCTGTTGCAATCTATTTAACACGAAATTGGCTGAAAACGAAAGCTATTACAAGGGTAAAAATAATGACATGAGATATATGACAGCTCCATTCGTTTTTCTAAGTAAGAAGCTATTTACCTAGAATAGCATCATTTCTATATAAAATCTATTTTCTATAATATAAGGAACAATTAATATTATAACTTAGTGAGAAATGTTATTTTAGCGATCTCGTGACTTTGAGTCGTAACAATATATTTCCTTTGGAGAATTAGTAACGTCCATTTTAAAAAGAAATATAAACTTTCTGTTGTGATCACATTCGCCGCTATACGTGCCAATTTATTATCACATGGGTAACTGCGAAATATTAGAAAGGACACGAATGAATTTGAAAAATGTAATGTCAGAACAGAATGGAACACCATATTTTCGCCAAGAATTAATTATATTTCGCCAAGAAAGCCAATAAATTGCCGTTAACCAATAAGTCTAGATTGCGTATGAACCGCGTTGGGCGGGTTTTCTGACATCGCTTTTTAAATAGGTCTTGAGTCAGCCCATTCAAACTTTCAACGTGTTGCGTACACGCCAAGATGAGTGATCAACAGCGTTAATGTTTTTCTCTCTTTCTCTCTCTCTGGTGGTTTTAGATCTGTTTAAAATACATGCGTTTTAAAAGAGTACACCTCCTTCGAAAACCACCTCTAACATAAATTAACCATCTTTGGTAAGATTAAACGATCCACGTGAGAATGCATCGTCTACAAATAATTTTTGCTTTAGCACAAATATTTTAAAATGTGTTGTCGTTGTAGAAGAAATTACGTTTATGTTTACTAGCTGGTTGGTGAGGGAGAAGCATTTATTTCTTTTGGATCTCCAAAAGGACATTATAGCGGCCGAAAAGAAATAAATCTCTCAACAATCATTCGACTAGCCTTATTACGGTAGAATCATTACTTGCGAACAAAGGGTAAGACATAGAAAGGAGTTACTTGGTATCTGGAGGTGACAGAAGTCATCAGGGACCTCTTCTTCTTCTTCTTCCTGACTTGCGCAGCGACTAAGTGAATGTGCGCTCAAGTAGAAAAATCGCAACGACAACCCAACCCGGCTACAAAAACTTACTGCACTTTTGCGACAGAAGATGGCCACCTCAGTAGTAGGACGAAAACAGTTCCGCTCCCAATCTGTTGCAAGTTCTGATCCTAGAAGCCCTTACTTTACATGTCAGAAAGATCGATCCTCAAATCCAAAGTTTTGCAGATCTCCAAGTGTTGCATGTGTTCCTCATTATGATGCTGGGCAGTCAAAAATTCAGGCTCCAGAAGAATTCCTCAAAGACTGCGACAGAAAACGCAAGGGCAGAAATGGAGATATTCCTGGACTTAATTTAACATTATCTCCGAATGATCCGAAAACTTCAACTATTCGCCAGCACTATTATCCGGAAGGTGGATGGGGATGGATAATAATTATTTGTGCTTTAAGCTCCTATATACTTACCAGTGCATTGCATATCTCCGTTGGATTCTTTGTGTTAGACACACGTCAACAGTTTTTAAAAGATCAAGAATCTTTAGAACCAAGTAAGTCATGTGAAAACTCTTATGCCTAAATTTATGTTAATAATATCTGATAAACTTAATTGCAAAGTTCAGAAGTTTAAAACCCAATACCATATCAATATTAATGCTTAAAAAGTAACATTAAGGCATGGGTTGTGTTTTGTGGTAAGCTTTAACTTTGTGTTAAAAATCTCGTTTATTTCTTAACCTTCCACTATTCATGTTATTGTAGAGAATATAGCCCACCCCAAAATTTGAAAAAAAAAACCCACCCTAAAATTTGAAGCGCGTTTGTATTTTATGATGTATGGAGACGGCAAAGGTCATGTTGCTCTAGAACCTGAAGTTTACCGAGAGATTCAGAGTCTTTGTCGCCTAAGGAACAAAACCACTGACTACTGTACAGTACGAAAACGTTACGTTCTGTAGAATATCTGAAGTCAAATCTGAGATTTCTTTGTCCTAGAGAATCTCATTACCACTATTCCATCACAGAAACTGTTGAAAATTCAGATTAAAATTGCATAATAAATATTTAGTAATTAATTGAGAAATACATTGTTTTGATAATTTACTGTTGTCTACTAGTCATATTTAGGATGTATACATATTAAAATTCAAGTACAAAAGTAATTTAATGTCCAAAATGTCGGATGTTGTACAGAATGTAGTAATACGCGAGTTCTTGCGCCATAAAAATACAACCAACCAACACGCAAGTAGTTCTGCCTCAATTGGGGGACGAAAGTAATGAAAGGTTAAAATCCGTTATTATTAGTATTATTATTATTGAGTTTTAAAACTGCTTTTATAGTAAGTACACTATAATAATGTGATGAAAACAAACTTTTATTATAATTCTGCTTTAATTGGATTTAACATCTATGAAATATGAAATCGAATGCAGGCGTCTTTAAATAGAAATCAAACGTTTGTAAAAAAAAACCGCATAAAATTTGACTTTGACTCATAGGTTATGTAGCTTGCAGTATTACATAAAAAATAGTTATAAATCTTATGATATTACCAATTATAAATAATATTCAAAAAACGGTATCATATATTAAATTAATATTACAAATATTACGATATAATAAAAATATTAACGGGCAAATCAATCGAATGAATCGTTTTTATAAAACTCTATATCTAAAATCTTTGTTTTTCGAATAAAAACCATTGAATTCTTTTAAGAAAATTGTTCAAATACCAAAGAAAGAAAACTCAGCTTTCTACATACAATTATTTAAGTAAACTTAAAATAGGTTTAAATCTTAAAATTATTTTAAGCACAGAAATAATAAGATTTAATTTTAATGCATCAACTTATTTCATTTGAAAAAATAGAAAACAGAAATATTGTTTATAAAATGTCAGTATTGCAGTTGCCTCAATTTTCGTGCATATAAATTTATACTTCAAAATTTAACATTTTACCAAGCAAAATTATATATTTATAGTTATAAGATTTACTATACTGATAAAACAGGTTAATTTGTTATTATTATTTTCACTTACACTAATTATATCCAGTTCTAGGCAGCAGGAGCTTTTTGAGACCTTTACGTTTTGCTGCCTAGACGAATTAAGTTAACCAATAAATTGAAAATCATTATCACCTGATGTAAACGATTTTATTCGTCTGAATAAAGTTTGATTTGATTATTAAAATTTTGGGCACATTATCGAAAAGTTTTAAATTATGAAAAACAAGTATATCTAAACATTTGTTTCCTGTAACTTAAATAATATATCTTCCACGATCTTTACAAAAGCTCAGTATTAATAAAAAATTCTATGAAATAAAAGTTATCGAAAATACGCTTCTCCTCGATATTCATTTCTTACGCCCCGCGTTTTGTTTTACCAATTCTTTACATTAAAACAATCCCCCTTAAGTTATGTCGGTATATGAATCAGGCTAAAAATATTGGTTTCGTAAAAATTACTTGTAGACAAAATTGCAGCTGCAAAATCTGTCAGCTTTTAATTCATAAGAACCAGTATTTCGCAATAACAATGACGTAGTTCTTCCGAAGTTACATCAAGTATCCAAGTAGGTCAGTCTTTGTGTAAGCAGTTTTCTTGACCATCTAGTTTTCACAGTGACCTCTAGAATAAAATAAATCAAGAACTCTTTTACCGGCTTGTGTTATGCCATAGATTTTGTCCACAGATTTACCATATCGACGTTTTCAAATAGGTGATAGGTGTTTGCGTCATAATGCATAAAATTTTCTTTATGAATTGTATGCCTTACTATCGTCGAATTATATATGCAGCATAAAATAATCCTTGTCATTATATACTACTATGATTAATATCACGTAAATAATTTGTAATTAAGAATCACATTAAATAACATTTATTCAAATCTAAATATAAAAATATTATATTACTTTTCCCCCGCCAAGTAATTTTTGTAATACAATCGGCCTCGCTTAAACGAATATTGATGTGCGGTTCCAGTAAATAATATTCGATTAAACGGAGTATTTTTTGCATTATTTGGGGAAACAAATACACGGCTGCATACAAGTATCGTATATACTTAAATGTCCTAGTACACTAGTTTCGAATGCTCACATAATGAACATGGAATAGTATTGAAAAGAATAATACTGTGTTCATATACAAAAATGCAAATATTATAAATATCTATGAAATTTTTAATGGAAGACAATTTCTAGAGCCTAAACAATACCTGCACTGCATTATTTATTTATGCCGAAAAAATCTGCCAAAGTTGATTGTTTTGTCATGGATCTTGTTGACCATTTCTCTAATTCTTTTTCCACTGCATAAAAAGCAAATTATGGTTTTTTCCCTCGTTTGAATACTGAGTTTCAGTCTAAGATTGTCCAGTCTTCATCTGATTGTCCGAGTACTGCTTATGAAAATCACTCATTAAAACGGGGAAATCTACAATTTATCTTATGAGAATAATTTTTATTCTAATAAATTTTCTCTTATAAGCAGGTTAGTCAATTATCTGCGACCTGATGCGGGCGATTCCGTCGCACAGGACGCCAAGCCATGGGAAGTGGAGGCAAGGGGAGGAGCCAAATGGCCTAATGACTCCGACGTGCAAAAAAATCCAAATCCAATCTGAGCGTATAGTCACTCATTATTAAATAGGTTTCAATAAATTAAATCGGTGCTTAATAAGTTCTAAGAATACGATTATTAAGTTTGCTTTCACACATTTTCCAGTAACTTATAAGAATAAACTCAAGCTAATGTGGAGTGAGAACGTTATGGATGAATTCCAGAGAGACGTATTTTACAAGGGGCTCTGAAATTTACGGAGGGGGCTTAAAGTTCTTTAATATTTTAATGTATTTTATTAATATATTCAATAACATAAATATCTAAGTAGACTATTATATTTAACATCAATAAATAAATTTCTTAACTTAAATTTTGCATTAAAAACTTACAGAGGTAAACTAAAATTTATTATTTCAATTATCCTTATTATGGAGTAGATAAAGAGTCAAACCTCTGTAAATATATGATGGCCACAAGATCTACAGCGAAAATCTGTTTGGAATACATTATTAACGTTAAACGCCAATTTCTATTGTCGTGCAAATTTTACGCGAAAATTTTTTTTAAACAAAATTCTACAATAACTTATTTTGAGAAAAAGTATTTTCCAGGTGGTAGGGTTCAGCTCCCACCCCCTGGTCCCAGCCTGGCTACGGTCCCGGTGAATTCCCCACATCCACATCCTTTTTTCATCACATGTCCAGCTTTGATAAATCCTGCAAAAAAAAGTCCCCATACTAACAGTGCAACCATTGAGCAAGATGAGATTTGAAATTTTAATTGCCATAATGGCTTTCCGTTTTTTTTAAATAATATAAAGATTATTAAGTGGTCCTTATTAAGAAGATCTAAAAAAAAAACCACTCCACCACAAAAAGATTTATTCTGAAAATAAGTAATATTTAGAGGGTACGCAACAAATTTTGGCCTCGTACAGGGCATCACATAACGTAAGTCGATCTCTAGATTAGATTAGCACGCCTAATCGTGGAAAAAATATGGGAAAACCGGGGTGAACAAAATTTCATGCTTTAACAAAAAATTCCAATTATAGAAGTTTTTAATACAAAAGCCATGTAATCAGTAATCAATATGATTGCGTTTAGATAAAAGCTAATTGTAAATTTAAAATCCGCAAATCCAAAATTTAGAATTTTTCGTTAAAAGTGGATTGACACATCAGCGAAGTTGCCTATAATGTATATTTTTGCATGGGTAATAACGTAATTGGAATTTTGCATTGCAAAGTATTTGAATTCTCGCCATTCATGGAGCTGAGGCTTTGTATTGGTAACTCTTAATTATCTTAAATTAGGGTAGATAAACAAAACTTTATCCCACTCTCTTGTCAAAAATTAACGCGCCTTTTTGATGAAAAGTGTTGCAAAAAAACTGTACTAATTGCTTTTTAACTATTTCTCCTATTGTTTCAGCTTTCAAAGTGCGGATACTCCCTTCAAAAAGAATAGAAAAAAGTAAAAAAACACGTGTATAAAATATTGATGCCTTTACCAAATTCACAATCTTCTTTTTACAAAATTATGTTTCTCGAATATAAGTAAAATTTTCGTTACCTAACGACATTTTTAACATGTATTGGTAAAATCGATGTGTAAAATTCAAATAAGTTCACTATTGCAAAATTCTCTTTATATGTTTAACCCTCTAACTGCTTAAAATTTTTTCTTTTAATAACAATCTCTTCAAAAACTGCATATTTCTTTTTATTCAATATTTCAAATCTACATGTAATTGAGAGTTAAAATATGTAGCACATTTTTGTAACCAAAGATGATGAGAGATGAAGGATGGAAAAATTGCATACCCGCGAAAATCGCGGGATGAAAAATTCTGTTACTTTCATGTTGCCCGTGGAAATAGCGGGATAAGCAGTTAGAGGGTTAACACCACCTTTAAAAAATTATATTTGCTTATATGTATGCCTAAGGATATGAGTTAACAACAAAACTTTTAGAATACATACATATATATGCATGAGGTTTCCAATATAGTAGCCTCCCCCTTTACCGGCTATGACGGGGCCGGTACCTGGCTGTTAATTCAAAAATTGAGTTGGTCATAGAAGAAAAATTATAAAATTGAGGTATTTTGATGAAAAATAATGTATTGATTGTTTTAAAATAATATAATTATTATTAAAAAAAAAGGCATGCAACAGCAAAATAGTATAGCACTGTTTTAAAAACTATGACGAAATTTGAACCGTCAGCAGGTGTTCTTTTAAATATAAACAGTTACAGACGGTTTCAATCAAGCCAAACGGAAGGGCTAGGTCAGTTGAAGCGGTGATCGATTAAAACCGGATTCCTTAAGAGGGAGTCTGCTGTGTATGGGGGATGTAGATATTGATATAATTCATAGAGAATGATAATGTTAAGAAGAAAGTTATATTGTGCGCCGTTAATATTCCTAATTATATATTGTCGTTATGTGTTACAACTCATGGTATGGTAGACATTCAATTGTTTTGCTTGATGTCCTTACAATTACCCGCATAACTCTATTTAATTACAGACCGAAATATTTTTTAGATTTAAATTTGAATTTCTATAAGTAGATCAGACCCTCTATAACTCAAAGAGCACCAATATTATGAGATTCTAAATTTAAATTTTTAATTCAGTGCACTGACATCTTTCCTCCAATAGTTTAGTTTTTAGGAAAGTTTGGAATCTTACTTTGTTATGTGTTCTTTTTTAAAGCACTGAAAGTTAATTCACTTTTAAAATTTTCCACTTTAACTTAACAATATGTGTTAATTTACTGTAAAAACAAATATTACCCACAGAAATTTTTCTCTTACAACGCACAGTGTAGAAAAAAAATGTCAAAAACATTGCTTCTCATTATCATTAATATGGGCGTTAACATTTCCGCAAATTTTGCATTTATATATTGTTCCTTTATGTAACTCGGAATATAACGAATAAATTTAAAGTTTAATTACATGGGCGCCGATAGCATAAAAATATTGGGGGGACAGTATACCAGTGAAAGGCAGCTTGTTGTAACCCGGGGCCGTAGCCAGTCTGTGGCCCCAAGTGCCCGTCCCCCATTTCGAAACGTTTTTACTACAAATATTTATTCATTAGCGAGGTTCTAAAATTTGTTTGCTTTCCTTGAAAACATTTCTGGTTAAGGCCTTGTTGTTAACCACTCTTTACAGGGATAACAGACATCAACAAAGCAGTGTTTAATTTAAATGTGCTTCTGCTTGATGACGTTCACTTTACCATAAAATTAATATTCTATTTACATTTCTAATTTCATTTTCACATGCAATGCTCCTTACTAACTTTCGTATTTATTACGCTGATGGTGTATATCAGATGTCTTCAACCCGCGCCCCGTGGGCCACTTGAGGCCCGCCTATTCATGAAAAAATACAAATTATTTCACACAAAAATACTGCCCTTTGATTCATTCTTCTGTGACAAGGGAACCTCGTAGACTGCAATGCATGAATTTTATTAAGAGTGGTACCATTGAATAGGTCTTGTCATGAGAAACAAAAAATCCAATGGAACTACCCCTCCGAATCCAACTACTCAAGGAGATTCGTACAATCCGTCCATCATACAATCATTCCACTAACAAGCAAAAAATTATCCTTGAAATATTACTTTGTATAAGTTTCCCGTTTTTTTCTACTGTTATTAATGTAGGCAAAGTTTTGTTGCATATTACAATTAAAGAAATATACTTTTTGATATAGAATATTATGAATTTGGACTCTCTCTCTCACTTTTAATTCAATCGCTATGCCATACACATGAACAAGCGAGATCTAATAACTTGTTCTTGACTTGTGGCTATATTTATGTAACTGGGATGTCCATAATGGGATACAAGGAAACCACAAAAAAGTTTGCTGATAATTGCTTTGTCGATAATCGTATTACAGTCACAAGACTCACCCAAGACACCTTCATGAATGGGCACGACTTCACATATCACAGGGGTGCATGCCACCTCCCCTGAACCAGCGCGCCTGAAGCGCGAGCCACAGGTACTGGTATAATTCTCCATGGTTGAGTACCTGAGAAAACTGCCTCCTTAGGCTCTGCCCATGCCCTTTATTCATCCCATAGGATCAGGTGAGGAGTTAGTTTCTCATTCAGAAAAAAACGATTCAACGTTTGATGGCGTTCCAACGATCGACGTTCATTCAGAAAAAAACGATAAAATTAATTAACGGTGATAAAAGATTAAAATGGAAAATTTTATTTTTGAAATACAATGTATTACCAGTAGAACATTTATACGAATACCGTGTCTTGGTTTGAATATATGAAAGAATAAGGGAAAGTAATCACACTGAACATGTAAGAATAAAATTAAATGAAAAAGACAGAAATACATGTCATAGATACAATGACCTATTACTTCCAAAATTAAAAACTGAAATTGGAAGGAATAATGTAAATTATAAAGGTGCAAAACTTTGGAATGGACTACCAGAGGAATTCAAAAAATTGAAAAGTAAAGAAACATTTAAAAAAGTCTAAGAAAATATTTGATACAGGGTAATGGAAACTAAAACAAAAAATTGGAAAAATGTATTAAAAGAATGAGTAATTCCCAATTGGTTATGTGTTATCTTTGGAATCGGACTATAATTTTAAGGTCCCAGGAGTGTTATATCCTTGTTGATATTTTCTTGGGACCGTTCACTGTACAGTCTAATATGCTGTACTTTTAATACGTATTGTCTGTATCATTGTTTATAGTTACGTGGTACATTTTTATTATGACTTTACAAATGAAGAATAAATAAAGCAGTGATTTGATTCACTTTAAAACACATCTCCAGTCAACACATATAGTAAAATATTACGCAATACAATAACATTTCAAGGATATTTTTTTGCTTGTAAGTGAAATGGTTGTGTGATGGACGGATTGTAGGAACCGCGCCTTGTAGCTCCTGATTGGTTGGATTCGGGCAAGTAGTTCCATTAGATTTTTTTGTTTCTCATGACGAAACCTATACAGTGGTACAACTCTTATCAAAATCCATGCGTTGCAGTCCAGGAAGTTTCCTTGTGAACCTTAACTCTATGTACTTTATTCCGTTCACATTTCGTAATAAATATCTTAAAACACTAGAGAACTAAAGTAATACGTGATTTTCCGCAATCGTGTTTCATTTTAGTTCTCAGGCTTATATGGATATTAGGAGTAGTTTTATTTATTTGCAGTGCAACAGTGATTTTAAAGGAATTCAACTTAGGACTCGTTGAATTCTATTCTAAATATATATATATATATATCTTTTCTTACTAATTGAAGGATGCTCTACAACTTTCTAATTGAAAATATTTCCTCATCTTCATTATTTTTCGAAATAAAATTTTTAACTTCCTCAATTCGCCACCAGGAGCGCTGCTGTTCATCTCGTCTGATAGTGCATAGTCATTTTATTAACTAATATCTAACTTTCTTTGCAATATCTGTCTTGGTTCAAAAGTTATTGTCGCATTCCGACTCTCCTAGGAACCCTGTATACAACATTTCATTGCAAGGTGGGGTTACAACCAGAGCTGTCCCCAAAGGGTACGCGCTGTGTGTGCCGCATTCTCTCAAGAAATTTTGAAAAATACAGAGTACGCGGCGCGTGCTCTCAAGGTCTCAAAAAAGTTTTCGTATTTGCTGGTTTTTGGGGCAACTTTCAACAAACTTCAGTCTTTTTTTTTTTCCCCTAGTCATTTACAAACTTGAATGGAAACAAATGAGGAAAACTCCTGTGAATCCCCCAGGTCTCAAAATAATATCCTGCGTACGACCAGAAGAGGAATGAAAAACTGATGAAAGTGGCAAGTGCCACCTTGGGCTTGGATATGCGATAAACGACCAGTCAAATGCCAGTCAGCGCGGCGCGATGACCCCGCAATTTCAATACTCTTTAATTAAGACAGCACCGCATACTCTCAATAATTTTCTTCAGGATAGCCCAGGTTGCAACCCCATCAACCCTTCCCCATTTGCGCACGCCAGTGCGTTTGTGAACAGCTAATTTCTTCAAGAATGAAGTTAGTAAACTCAAAAGTTGGGACCAGAATAAATGATGGCCGCCTTGAAAACACTGTTAGGGTTGCATCAAAAATAAGACCGGATATTGACAGGTTCGTTAATAATAAGCAGTGCCAAAAATATCACTATAAGATTTGATTTCGCTTTACATATTAACAACTAAAAACGTTGTAAATACTTTTACTTCCATACATATTTTACATTCTAATACGCAGGTCTCTATTTATATTTCTGGCCTCACCTACTTCTCAACAGATGTCGTTAGTTGAATTGAGTTTTTCGTAATCTTTGATATTTTTAACAATGCCTTGCTTTGGCAGAGAGCCAAAAGCTTTTGTTCTTTGTTTATGGCAGTTGTTGATGTAAAACGCTCTCGTTAAAAAATTGAAATTTCTCGAGAAAATTATCTTACAAAGATATTGTTCTGTTTTAATGAAGGTGTGTTGCGTAAAGAATGTGCAGAAAAGCTTCATCGTTATTTTAGTGATGAAGCACCACCCTTAAGCATTGTGAAAACGTGGTATAACGAATTTAAACGTAAACGTCTTTCGCTATGCGATGAGCCTCGTGAGGGTGCTCCTGTTACAGCTGTCACCGTGATTAACATCGATGCAGTGCGCGGGCTAATTGAAGGGGACAGCCGAATAACTTACCGTGATATTAAAGCATCCTTAGGCATATCAATGACTTCAATTCATAAGATCACGCATGAGAATTTAGGTGTCAAACGGTTATGTGCTCGGTTGATCCTCCATAATTTGTCAGAGACCCAAAAAAGGATCGTGTTGATTGGAGTAAGGTAATGATAAAGATTTCCACTGGGGAACTTCTAAAGCAGTGTTCGACATCGTCACAGGTGAAGAAACGTGGATATACTGTTATGATCCGGAAAACAAACGCCAGTCGTCGCAGTGGGTGTTTCCCGACGAGGAAAACCCAACGAAAGTAAAACGAAGTAGAAGCACTGGCAAGAAGATGGTCGCTACCTTTTTCAGTAAAACTGGTCATGTCGTCACAGTTCCATTAGAAGATCGTTGTACGGTCAATGCTGAATGGTACACAAGTGTTTGCGTGTCAGAAGTCTTAGAAAAAACTCGCGCAAGTCGACCCAGAAACCGCATCATCGTCCACCATGGCAACGCATCACCACACACCGCCGCTAAGACAATCAAGTTTTTAACCGACCCAGGAGCAAAAACGATGACCTACTCGCCATGCAGTCCAGACTTAGCACCGTGTGACTTCTTCCTTTTCCCAATAATTAAGGATAAAATGCGTGCTTTGTTTTTTCCTTCAACTGAAGCAGCGCTCGAGGCTTACAAGCAGCTTGTTTCTGAGGTGCCTGCAAAAAGACGGGTCCAGTGTTTTGATGGCTGGTTTTATCGAATGAAAAAGTGCATAGAATGTGATGGCGAATACTTTGAAAAGCAATAAATAACAAGTGATTGAAATATTGCATTGCTTTCTTTGTTAGGCCAGAAATATAAACAGCCATCCTCGTATATATGTAATAAGTCCCAGAGACGGATACAGAAAATATTTTCGGGTGGGCGCCCAAAATCAATGTAGAAATCTTATAGAAAAAAACAGCAATAAAAGTTGATCTGGGTGGGGGCGCAGAGGTGCCCCGGTTTCACCTTTATTTGAATCATAATATTGCTGGTAGTAGTGCGGCCCGCGGATCAACGAGAATAAGCAAAATTGGCCCATGTAGGGGCGGACTGGGCCATCGGCCCCCGGGCCGGTGCGCCCTCCGGTAATTCAAGGTATGCGCCCTTTGAGGGGAGCCAGCACTCCTCGAGCCCATGAACTGAAAAGTGTTGAAGACCCCTCGTGTAGACGGTCCATGCCAGTATCCAAAGGAGGGATCTTAGGGACCGGTCCCCCTCTCAAAACTAAGTTTTTAATGGGACTTGGCTACGGCCTTGCATGCTGTGATTGTATCGATACATGCTGTAAAATCTTTTCACACCCCACGAAACTAAATCCTGGCTATGGCCTTGATACCATCCCTTTAATTTCTGTCGTTGATAATGAGCGTAGAGGGCCAAAAATTTCCTTGAGCTTGCGAAATTAAAATAGAGAAAGTATAGTTGTAACGTTATTAAAAACATTCCGTTTGAAAGTTGAAATAATAACACGTCAATGAAAACGCTGCCATGCAGAAAAAAGCGCCATACAATACAATCCAACGAAAGGTATAATTACATCAAATAAATGACAAAGTGCATTGTTTTTATTTTGTACTAAATACACTACGCCGAAAAATATAACCGCATTCCTTAGATTAAAAAACAAAATTAAATCTTGAACGGCGTTACCCGTTATAAAATTTTCCTTTGAAATTGGGAGGAGCTCATGGAACCCTAATACCAACATTGACGGGGATGGGTCCCCCACTGTCCCCCAGCTAACGGCGCCCGTGTTTAATTGCTAATGTAACATTGAGTATTAAATTTTTTTAGTGATGTTAAATATATAAACCAATAATTAATTTTAGTCATGAGAATAAACAATATTTTTTGCATCTACTATGTAATCGAAATAAAAGTTTTCATATGTATTAAAAATCACAGGCTACTTACAAGTTCCCCAATTGTAAATAGAAATAGAATAAATCTTAGTTATTTTGCATGCAATCTAAATTCAATAATTTTCACTCGAACTTTTAAAGAGCGATACTTTTAATAATTAGAAAATTATAAATTAGAAGCCTTTTAAAAAAAGTAAAATATATAAAGCTAGTTGTTTTTATTGTTCAAATCCTATTTTTAATTATTTAGTATAAATATCCTTCTCAGGAATTCTAAAATATATTTTCTGTCAGTATGTTTGAAATGTACGTTTTTAATGTATGCATTAAAGAGCGGTTCGACACTCACCAAGTGCTTAGCCATATACAAATTCAGTAAAATTATAATTTTCAGGCAACGAAGAATAGGTGGTCTGAAAGGAAGCTAGGGGAAAAGCCTACGACCAATCGGCTTGACAAGAATCATGATTCACGATCGTGGTTCTGTAATTCCGTTAAGATGTCAGTTCCGTCCCGGATAACCCATAGCGTATTCTTGAGACGTAAAGTGTAGAAATGCGATTAATTTTTACTCGTTTATATATATTATTATAAGCGTTTTTTAAATATTCATCTTTTCTTTCAGTTATTCTCGGAGCGCTTTCTGCATCGTCGTCTCTTTTTCTATCACCAGTCGTGGTCGCATTATGCCGAAGGAAGAGCACAAGATTAATCGCTATCTTAGGTGGTATAATAACCTGTTTGGGTTGCCTATTCACATCTTTTGCCACCCAACTACATCAACTGTATCTCAGTTATGGGGTTTTTGTAGGCTTAGGTGAAGCCTTGTCCAGTGAAACAGCAGCTATCATGTTAGGACAATATTTTAAAAGGCGGCGTGAATTAATAGAAGTATTTGTCATGGTTGGTAATGGTCTAGGGATTGCATCAATGCCGTTATTAGTCAATTACTGGATCAGGTAAGTAAAATTCGAAAAATATCAGCTAAAAACATATTTTCCGTCCGAAATTCTCTAGCATTACGCAACTCATTTTTGCAATATCCACTAGAATAAAACCATGAATTAATATATAAATCTTATATTAAAAGGTATTCAAACACCCACGTATGTAGCTTAAACTAGAGCTGTCAGTGCAATCTACTATCGTAAGATTTGGTTGGCTGTATGTATGGCGATATATAGGGCTAAAGTCTTTGAAGGGGCACTGGCTTTGTGATTACTGAGAGCTCAATACCAATACGTAGACAATTTTATAATGATCTGCGCTCTAGGGGATTTAAGTGCTGGACACAAATGGAAAATATAATTACACCTGATTCTACAAAGAGTGAAAGACAGGTGTTCAGATCACTTCTAGACATTGAGAAATATAAAAGTGCCTCTGAGAATTATTCTTTCTCGCCACAACTGATATTCTTGTAGATTATATGGGCCTTTACGAGTTTTGTGATGTTTGATTGTCTAACATACAATTCTATAATACAATTCACGGTTTTTCTATTATACACTTCACACTTAGAGGCACCTTGTTTGGTGCAGAGTAACCCTTGCGCCACGGAAAATACAACCAACATTTTAATGCATCTATTGTTGGTGATGAACCTGCTTGGTTGGATATTATTTATGAAAATTTTAATATTGGCCAAACTATTCGTACAGTCGCAATCACAAATATGCATATGGACGTGGCAATGAAATCCTATATATATAAGCGAGTTTCACATAAAAGCGATACTCTCTGAACTATAGCGTGCAAATAATTTGCTCATTAAATTTTATTAAAATTAGATGTTCTTATTTATAATTTTATTAAGCGTATACACTATTTATTTCAATATTTATAATGCACAGTACTATTACTCTATTAATAAAAATAATAAGAAGTAA
>QLNU02015360.1:95466941-95505984 GCA_006491805.2 Dysdera silvatica | reverse complement strand
TCGAAAACGCCCCTTAAGTCAGTTCAGGAGACGTCAAGGAGGAGGTTCAGTCATGGTTTGGGGAGCCTTTAGCTTCAATGGACAGACTTCTTTGGCGTTTTTGAATGGAAAACAAGATTCCAAGGCATACCAGGCAACTCTTGAAAGTCACCTATTACCTTTTGGCGAACTTTTATGTGGACGAAACTGGGTTTTCCAACAAGATAATGCGTCCATCCACACATCCAGGTCAACAAAAGAATGGATGAGCGCTAAAAATATTACAGTTCTCGATTGGCCTGCTCTTAGTCCTGACTGTAATCCCATCGAAAATGTATGGGGCATACTAACGAATGTTGTGTATGCCAATGGAAAGCAATATCCGCCCGTTTTAGAACTTAAAAAGGCTATAGAAGAAGCGTGGTTTAATTTTGAACCAGAAACCTTTCAAAATCTTGTGCTTTCAATGAACGACCGCGTATTTAATCTAATACGAAGTAATGGTGGCTACATTGATTATTAAAATTGTTCATTTCCTTATGCAAGTGCTAAAATTTATGTTTGTGCCTAAACTTTTGTGCCACATATTTTACTTATTTTAAGTTATATATTGCAGCAAGTTCGCTACTGATGTGATTTCTGTTCTCAAATTTTTAATTTGCATATTACATGTGTTCATACTTCGTAATATTAAAGTTCCTACTTCTTCAGTTTTAATAGTATTTTGTTATACTCAAATTTGTGTTGTGTCTAAACTTTTGTGCAGGCCTGTATATGCCTCCGTAAGCTTTTAATTCAAAATTTACATTAAATTTATTCACTAATGTTAAATATATTAAAAAAATAGATCACGAAGCATTAAAATTTTTAAGCTCCCGAAGTTTTCTGGGACCCCAATATAACAAGAATAGACCTGTCCAACATATTCATCATTTAACCTTTCTATTATCATGCGCAATGAATTGCCTAAAGAAATGTCAAAATATCGTCATGCTCAAGGTATAATTCCACGAGTCTATCAGTATAGCTATCGTTGAAAAACGTCAACCACCATTGCACATATATAAGGTGGTACGGTGCATGGTCCACGTGAAAATTAGTCGCAACACTCTAAACTTGTACTGTAAAGATATTTAAACAACTTTTTTTTATATAATTGTTGTAATATCAATTGTGACATGCAATCACTATATGTGACTATCCAAGCCCATTTTTCGTTGAGTACACTCTCACTGCAATAATAAATAGATACTGAATCGTTGCTTCTGCCAAGAAAATACTGGTCTTTGAGTTTAAAACCCCCACAATCATATGACATTCAACTTCTATTATAGTCCAATATGTTCACATTTCATACATTGACAGTAAAACAGTTTGCTGTTTAAATATAATTTCGAAGTCGAATAGAACAATTTTTGCGATGAGATATGCATGGCCAGAATGCATTTTGCAGAAAAGACTTTAAAACCATGTGGCATGAAAGACTAAGTTTTCAAGTAATATATCTCAATGGCCGATGTAAGAAATTGGCGCCCCTTCTTCCCTTATAAGGAAAGAGATACTTAGAAAAAATAAAATACATGCACATCGTACTCTTAACTTTACATATTTAAAAGCAATTTTTCACATAATTAGACAAACTAATATTTTAACTAATAAGTTATTTTTGAATTCTCATCAGCCGCCTCCTAAAAAATGTTGCCACTAGGCCTGTACTTATTTAGAAATCCGCCGCTGATTATACATCCTGAAATCCCAAGTACTTTAACGAACTTTTTGCTATTTGCCTCAGGCATAAAAATAAAAATGTCCAGATCAAACTAAACAAATTAATTTCTCGATCACCAATACTATAGTTGAAGTTCCACACGGCTACATACATTGTCAAACGCTCATACCTTTTTATAAACTACATCCCAGAAGAAGAAGATACTGACATTTCCGTATGTGTATACAATAATGTCATATTTATCATGAACAAAAACTGTGACGCAATTAAAAACTTTAAAAAAATACAGTTATATCCATGAACATCGCTCCAAAAATAGAAAATTAATTTTAACCATGAATAAAACCAAGTAGTCATATTTAGCGAATGACACAAACACGAACTAAAATTTGTCAATGCCACATTACCATGGTGCTGAAGTATATTATTATAAAATCAGCCTTAATTCGAAATTAATTTTGAAAAAAAGGAAAAAAAATCAGCAACTGTCTTTTTCTGCAAACAGCTTATTATCACATCTGAAAATCTTTGAAGAGCAAACACAATTCTATTATAGAAAAGTACTAACAGACTAGTGTTTTTTGGGTTGTCCTGAATAAATTATAATCGCTAAAATACTGGAGAAGGCAGGTGTTTTGAAAACAATATATTTACACGAATCCTTAAAATACCATGATTTGTTAGAAATCATCAAATTATCAAAAGTGCAAATAAAAAAATGTTCTGAAACAACTACGATGAATTAGGGTAACAGATTCATTCAAAAACAACCTTATTTCTAGAGCATCTAATCATGGCACAAGCATTCAAGTTGCCTCTAATGTCCATCATGATATGTAGCTGATTATTCTCTCTCGCTTATTTTATCCTATTCTCTTCCTCTCCTCCTCCGTTATGTTCCGCTACCATTCCAACTTAACACTATCCTACAAATTAACTGCACATTCCCAAGCTAACAAACTGTAGAGAAAAGTTTTCATTAAAAAGTTTATACAGAGAAAAAGCAGTAAATACAGGTACTCCTGAAAACCTCATAGAACCTAACAGAATGGCGAGGATATCTTTAGTGATATACTAATTCAGCGTATGTCGTATTCGGACATTATTTACTCATAGATAGAGATTTTTCTCTTTGTCCTTCATAGATGCGTGTATTGAAATATATCTAAGTATCGCTTATTTCTTTAATCTGCTTATTACAGGAAAACATATTCCTTTATCTTTGGAATGTGATCCGTAATTAACATAACCCTTACATAATTATGCATTACCAGGTAAAGAAATTAAGAGTGCTCTGAATGCATGTGCCCAACTTTCATTTTCAGATTAAGTATACGTTGTTCATAATTTCCAAATTTCGCTGATTGAGAAATTGTTGTATAGGACAAATATAGTAAACTCCCAATTATCCACGCTTAAAAGTACACTTTCAATAAAAGACCAATAGATGGCGCTAAGTTGAAAATAAATTTCAGTACTACGATTCACATTTTCAATAATGAATATATTCTCGGTTGTACTTAATATGTTATATTTGTATGAATTTTTGTATTTAAGTAAGAAACGACTTTCAAAATATTGCGTTTTTTGAGACAAAATATATCAGCACGCCTATTAAGGGGCCATTCAAATATTACGTAAGCACATTTCTCTAAGTGAGAAGTGGATTTGATAAAATGCATTTATTAAAATGTAAGGAAGGCCATGGGGAGCTTAAAAAGGGGTCCTCGAGTGAAAAATGGTTGAAAGCCACTGGTTTAAATAATTAAATATTTAACTGCGATTATGTCCATTTCACATCTTCTACTCACAGCGTGTCGTACATCAAAGTATTGAATTTCTGGCAGAGCGGATGTCACTTTGTGACTATATCTGCTAATTTTATTATTTTCTGTGTCTTGTGTAAGCATGGTTCAGATTCCATCCTCCCTTTGGTCAGAAAAAACAAGCATCTCATCCCCCCCGAAATGCTTACATGATATTTGAACAGCCCCTAATATGAATTGAATTCATTACACCACCAACAGATGGCGCTCATCTAAGAATATTATTTTCTTAATGATTTTAATTAGAATTAAGCATAAAGGGTGGTAATAAAATGCAGGGGGAAAAAGTCCCCGATATTTCCCTGATAAATTTCTAAAAATTTCCCTGATATTTTCACGTCCGTGTTGTCAGCAAAAAGATGAAAAATATAAAATGTACAAATGCTATAATACAGTGCTGGAAAAAAGTTTAAGAACAAGCGAAAAAGCACCAAATGTGGAAAATCGGAGGACATAATTTTATGCAAATGAGATTAAACTATCATGAGGTGGAACTGAATATTTCTTGATAGTATTTATTTTAAGAATCTTAAAACTACTTTTAATATGCCATTCAATGATTTTCGGATGCTATGCGGCTTGGAAAAAAATATAAGGACAGCCGGGACTTTTTACGTCACAACCTAACTTAGAATCTTTTATCTTGTTTTTATCGTAGTATTAAGAGTCACAAATCATTTTATGTAGTTAGTTTCACAACTATGCTTTTTAAAATGCCAACAAGTAAAGAATTATCAGAGATTGAGCGAGACCAGATCCTTAGTTTCAAAGCGTGTGGAATGAGTGGACGCGAAATTTCGCGAAACATCAATAGATATAAGACTGATGTACATCATTTCTTAAATTATCTAGAAAACTACAGGAAAAAGGAACGCACAGGTAGGCCAGTTTCCGTTACTACTTGTCAAAAGAGAGCAATATTTAGGTAAGCCTGCCATAAAAAGCAGTGTAAGGTATTATTACCCTCCGCAGGGATAACACAATTGCCAAATATGGTCAACACAAGAAAGCCTCCGGGGCGAGATTTTTGTGAGTTTTCGTGGGGGAATTTATTATACAATAATTTTTGCCACCCACGTATTAATTACAGCTCAAACTAGAGCTTGTGTAATTTTGGAGAAAAAGAGACGCTTTCCCCATCCTGCGGAGGGACCCTGGTTCGAATCCAGGATGGGGAAAGCGTCTCTTTTTCTCCAAAAACGAATAAAGCTCTAGTTTGAGCTATAATTAATACGTGGGTGGCAAAAATTATTGTATAATACAAAGCAATCTTCATCCAAAATTAAAAGCAATTTAGAATTATCTTGTTCCAGCCGAACGGTACGTAACGTGTTAATGAGGGATCCAAACATTCAGTACTCAAAAATGAAAGCCCAACCACTTCTTACGAAAAACAGAAGAATCATAGAGTTCAATTAGCTAAAAAAATGTGGCTTTTGGAGATATGTTGTAAAATGTTGCTTTTTCAGATGAAAAGAAGTTTAATTTGGATGGGCTGGACGGATTCCATTATTACTGGCATGACCTTCGTCATGTAAAGGCCACATTTTCAAAGCGATAGTTCGGTCATGGCTCCGTGATGGTGTGAGGTAGGTTTGCTTCTGAAGGTGTTATCCCAACTGCATTTTTAGGGCCTAGAACGAATGCAGATACTTAAGTGAATGCCATAAGTATTCGTACACCTGCAGTGTGTTCTATTTAAGAAACTGCTGTATAATAATTATTAGATGTAGAGATATGGGACAAATGTCACCACAATTAATATAAATTTTTGTATTTACTTCATAAAAAAAGTAAAAAAAAAAATATACGTGCACTGCAAATAACAATAAAAAATGAACAAACTTACACATAGCTCATGTGTCAAAAATATTCGTACACTAATTGTTTTTTGGTCAGAAAATTCATTAATAAAATAATAATTCATTCTTAATATTTCGTTGGGTTCCCTTTGGCTTTAATCACAGCTTTCATGCGTTTTGGCAACGAATCCACTAAGTTTTTGGTGACATCCGTTGAAATGGATGCCCATTCCTCGAGAAGCGCAATTTTCAAATCATTTTTATTTGATATGCGTCGTTTTCTCATCCGCGAGTCCAGAATGCTCCATAAATGTTCTATAGCGTTAATGTCAGGTGATTGTGGAGGGGTATTTAGCTGTTTGGGAGTATTGTAAAGGAGCCACAGCTTTGTATTATACGCAGTATGTTTCGGGTCGTTATCTTGCTGAAAGATAAAGTTATTTTGAAGACCCATTTGAACAGCACTAGGACCCAAATTTTCCTTCAGAATGTTAATATACATTCTGTGGTCCATGATTCCGTCGATAATGTGCAATTTTCCCACTCCCTCTGCACTCATACAGCCCCAAACTTGCATACTTCCACCTCCGTGTTTGATTGTTGGACACAGGTTCGTCGGTTGAAGCTCGGTGTTATTTTTACGCCATACAATTTGCCTGCTAGCTGATCCAAATATATTAAATTTGCTCTCGTCAGAGAATATAACTCTATTCCAAAAGTCAGGACCTTTATCAACATGTTTTTTTGCGAATTGCAAAAGCTTCTTTCTGTTTACCTTTGACACGAAAAACTTTTTACGAGCTACACGTCCATTGTACCCTGCATTTTTGAAAATGCGGCGCACCATGCTTTCTGACAGTGACACACCTTGATTCAGCAGCTCTTTTCTTATCTTTGGAGCACTTAATTTTGGATTTTTCTTAATTAATCTAACAATTAAACGTTTGTGCTTTTCAGTCAGTTTTTGTGGACGTCCGCTTCCCGGCATATTTTGAATCGTATTTCTTTGACAATGCCGGTCAGTTATGGACTGGACTGTAGAACGAGGTCTGCCGACGAGCTATGCAATCTCTCGTAAAGATTTATACTGGTTAAGGAGCCTCATTATGGGCTTTTGTTCCGCTACACTTGTTTCTTTATTTCTACGATTCATTTTCGCATACTTTCTGCAGAAATGATAGTAAACGGGTTTATTGTTCATTGGCTTTTAAATGAAATCGGTGCATTTCCCGCAGATTGCTTCGGGTGCACAAACAACATTGCAGTTCTATCATTTTAGGACAGACTTTTGCATGTACGAATGCTTTTGACACGTGAACTGTGAATAATTTTGATGCTAATTTATTGTAATTTGCAGTATTATATACATAGTTTTAAGTTTTTTAGTTGAAAATAAATTATATTTTCATGGCAATCATGATGGCGTTTGTCCTGTCTCTACGTACATCTAATAGTTATTATACAGCAGCTTCTTAAATAGAACACACTGCAGGTGTACGAATACTTATGGCATTCACTGTATTAGGATATACTGGCCCAAAATTTATTGACTTCGGAATCGCACATCACCCCTGGAGACTATATTTTTCAACAAGGTAATGCTTCGATCCATATATCTGTTTCAACAAAATCATGGTTTGAGGTAAATGATGTCAAATAGCTTGACTGGCCAGGCAGGAGCACATATCTAAACTCCATGGAAAACCTGTGGTGTATATTGGTTCGTGAGCTATACAAAAATGGGAAACAGTATGACAGGCAAGATGAGTTAATTAGAGCTATCAAACTTGTCTGGCGGAAAATCCCAAACACTGTATTAAATTAATTTTGTGGTTCCATGTCTTCACGAATGATTCAAATCATAGAGAAACGGGGTAATTTTTGAAATTTTAATATGTTTTTTGGCCAAAATCCTGGTTGTCCTTATACTTTTTGCCAGGCCATATAAACTACAATTTATGAAAACAACAATATGTTTGTTATCTTTTTTGTTATTCAGCATTAAAATGATGCACTTTGAGTTCTTGTTGTATATGCTACTTTATTTAGTAATTTGCATATAATTCGTAAGACGTATCTCATAATTTTTCGTGTCCTTAAACTTTTTCCCAGCACTGTATGTGAAAAAACATCTACAATTAAGAAAGGAACATCAAAAATGTAAAAAAAAATAAAATAACGGAACTCATGCAGCTGTTCAAATTTTTTATAAATAGGTATAGGGATTTATATAGTATGTCAATAATTTTCTTTTTATAGATAGGTATAATGATTTTACAATATCTATAAAATATCTAATATAGATTTTAGATTCTTTCATAGTATCAACTTTCTGAAAACTAATCGAAGAGGTTATTTAAATGTCATCATTTTTACAGTTTCCTGAAAAACTGCGTCTTCACAAACAGTTTCAAAACAAACTATTTTGTTTAAAACTGTTTAAAAAAGATGAACTAAAAGGTGAAGTCTTAGAATAAATATAACGGCAAATTTTATGTCTACTAAAATTTGAAAAATAGCAAAATTTTTTTTTTTTTTGATAGATCGAAGAAGTCATTTCTTCTCCAATTAAAAGACTTTCCTTTTCTTCCTCCTTCAAGTTTTTGCCTCATTTATGAATAAAAATTAAGGGTGTGTATGTATGGGGAGGGTAATCGGCGTTCTACTATATTTTGATGTATTTTAATGGCAATTTTTTGAAGGGTCCGGTGTTCAATCTTCATCATGGCAGGCCCTAAATATTTGTCTTTCATGTCTATGCTATAATCCGGGCCTACTACAAGCAGTGTTTATTTCAGGACTTCTTGGCCAGGGAGTGCGAATGGCACTTTAGAGGTGTAGGTTTTTCGCTTATCATGTCGTGTGTAAATATATATAATCATATAAAGTGTCTCGAGGGAGGAGGACGAATGATCGATTACGGGGATGCGACATATGTCTGAAAGAAACACTGACTACAAGGGGCGCTGAACTCTTATCCATTTCTCCTTACTATATATCAAGCGAAAACAGACGTGTAAAAAATAATGTACAAAACATCTGCAGTGAAAATCTATTTTGAACGCATTGTTAGCATCAAAGAACAATTTAGATCGTCTTGTATAAAACGAAAAATGTAAAACAAAATTAATGCAATTTTTTATATTTGCATTTTCCAATCTTTTAAATTCTTCGGTTCTGCAATAATTCATTTTCAGAAAAAAAATAAAGCCTAGACTATTTTCCAGCGGGGAGGGACTAAGCCCCCCTTGGCTGCAACCCTAATGCGTAGAAGAATTACCATCCAAGAACTGATGAGCCGTTCGAAAGAGCAGTTCACGTTGAGATGAGTGGATGGATATTCAGCTGATCACGTTGATGAACCAGTTTGCCCATCTCTAACATTTGCTGCCATTTTAACGATCAAAAAATTTTCATTTTCCCTGATTTCTATGAAATTTTAAAAAATCCCCGATTTTGTTACCACTTTGGCATAATGCATTTGTATTATGTTCACTCTCGGCAGCAAACTTTTTTTTTTAAAGCAATTGAGCATATATTCACGCTCACATATAATTGAACATTTTCGTATTTCCCTTCAACTACGTTAAAAGGGGGAGTTCGACTAAATATTTTTTTTTTCTCTACAATTTTACATTTTGTTATATAATGTATACGTGCTTGTAGTAATAGTCATTTTTCAAAATTTTAATATTTACTCAGTATTTTTCACCTAATATTTTCCGATTTTGGAATTATTCGTGGTAGTCGTACCACCCATTACTGCGGATAATCGAAAGTTTACTGTAATTTTCTAGCTTTCACTGAAAATCATAATAATTATGTAATGAAATAAGCCTTTTTTTTCTCCTATAAACAATTAAATGAATTTTTAAATTTAACACAGACATTTCTTCTTTATTTCGACAAATTAGAGCTCTAAATAGAATGTCATAATTCTTTTTCATTTTAGATGCATGAAGCTGAAAGGGAAAAGTTTGAATTAAAGGACATGTACAAACTGCAAATATTTTTAGGTATTGCAACTTCTACTGGAGCAGTAGGATTTGGACTAATTGTCATAAAAAACAGTGTTCAGTGTATGATTGCTAAGCAATACCTATGTCAAGCTGCTTCTTTCTTTCTTAGTGGCTGGTTATTAGCTTTCCCCACACTAGACGGTTTTCATGGTTATGTTTTATTTGTATGGATTTATGGAATATTTTATGGAGGATATTTATATTCACTGAAACTGTGTGTGTTTGAAAAAGTTAGAGCAAGAAATTTCGCTAGAGCCTGGAGTTTCATTAAATGGTCTCAAGCAATTCCAAGTGCAATAGGTATACCATTAACTGGTAAGTGAATTATTTAAATTATAATTTTTCACTTTAAAAAAAAATGATGCAAAGAATATGGTTTCATATATTGCACAAATGTTTGTGGATTTTTTTTTTCATTTAATGATGCCTTTTAATTAATTGTTACTGTATCAGAAAGTTGGTCCTTTCTTCGAGTATTAATTGGTCGTCTATAACTCTATTTCACCTATTAAATAAAAAAAAGTCTGAATTTCACATAATTTTGGTACACACAAATGGCTACCCCACAAGAAAATTTCAAAATTCCATAGCCATGAAGAAGAATCTACCAGTTTTTCTCGCATCACCTATTCACTATCGTGGTTATCAGAATCTTATACATTATCCATTCATAACCATAGGTCAGTTTTCCTTATATTATTTTACCAAATACTGCTGTTTTGTGCTTGGTTGCCGGTATAGTATAATTTCGTGTTGACAAAGACTACAGGGTGGTTATAAAATAACTAACCATATTCAAAGTCGTCTGGAGGCTATTCTGAATACCAAACCCCTATAAAATTTGGTATACAGAACATGGGGAAGAGTGTTGCGGAAAAAAAAAAGTTTAAATTTTCATTACCAGGTGGTGCTTTTTGACAGAAAATTTATGCAAACTGGGAAACAACGTGGTTTTGCTACAAAAAACGAAAATTTACTTTCGCACAAAGATTGTCGTGATTGTCATTCCTTTAAACAACAAAGAACATGCGTTTTTGGTAAAGATTTTTTTACGAGAATGGTAGCGATGGCCCCGCTGCATTCCGAGAATATCGTCTAGTGGAAGGTTTAAGGAAAGGGCCCATGTCTAAAAAACGGACTGAAAAATATAGATTAAAAATTTAAAGTGACTGGAGATCTGAGCTTACCACCAGGAAGGGAAAGACTTCTCATTGCACCACAAGTTGTTGATGAGGTGGTTGTTGCTGTAGCAGACTGAGCTGCATGTGGCCCGACTTCATCAGTTATTGCTTGAGCAGTGTCACAGGAGCTCTTCATTCTTTGGTCTACAGTTCGTAAGGTTTTGAGGACCATTTTAAAATGGTATCCATTCAAGATCCAAGTGGTGTAACAGTTAAAATCGCAAGATCCGTCTCATTTTACTTGATAATGTAAAATATCTAAAAAATAAGCGTTTTACAATAAATGTTTTAAACAAAAGTTGATTGGCTTGAATGGGGAAAGTTTTTCATTATGCATGTTTTATTTGAGGGACCGTTTTCTAGGTCATACTAATTATTTTAAAGGGAAATCTATATTTTTTATTCTTATTCCTCATAAAAAAGTAACTTTTGTAGAAACTATTTTTGCGCTTAGTTTCAGAGAGATTTAAAATGTAAACCTAAGTAAAGGAAGTCATGCCATATCATGCCTGGTGCATATTTCTCCGAGATTTTCCATACATAATAACTATTTCGACTTTTCTCTCTACAGACAGATACTTCATTTTTAACACACAATAAACTAATTTATCTTAACACTTAAGCATTAACTTTTAAATGATTTAAATTAAATAGACGGCTGTAAGATGGAAGTAGATAGCAACTGAATGCTAGTAGCAAGCGGCTGTCTTGCTTCGCTACCAATTATTACCATGCGCATTATCTAATTTTTCTAAGGAATATAAATTGGTAGAATGACGTATCAGCCAATCATATATATATGGTGCACCTTTGTGTGCAGAATGTCTAAGTACTGCATACTTACCTTTCATGTTTTAAATATTAAATTAGTTGTCTATGACATGGCATGAATTTCTTTGTTCAAACTTACTTTTTAAATATCTCTGAAACTAAGGCATAAATTGAAAAAATGTTTTCTATAAAAGCTGTTTATTTTTTTTATGAGTAAGAATAAAAACTTAGCTTCTCTACTTTTAGTTGAGAGCTCTTATACCATGTCTTGGAGTTCTGATGGGTTCGTTGAAAAAATAACAATGTCATCAGCAAACCGCAAATGATTTAAATATTCACCATTTATTTTTATTCCCTTGTTATTCCAATTTATCTGCTGAAAAATCATCTGTAAAGCTGAAGTAAAAAGTTTTGGAGAAATGGTATCTCCCTGCCTCACCCCTTTGCCAAGTTTGATAGTTTTGGTATCTCTATGTAATATTACTACTGTTAAGACATTTGGTAAAGAATTTTGCAAGTATGTCTTCTACATATTCTCCAGCTTCTTTTAGGATATCTAATGTAATACCATCATCACCAGGGGCTCTTCCTTTCTTCATACTTTTTATTGCAAATGAAACTTCTTCTTTTAAGATTTTAGGAGCTGTTCCTTCGACTATTTCAATGTCTTCGTTTAATCCACTGTTACTTTCATATAGCTTTCTGTAGAATTCTTCAACTCTTCTAAGTATTTCTTCCCTATTTCTTGTTACGGTGCCATCCTCTCCTTTTAATGCAATGATGTGTTTCTTCCCAACAGACAAACTTCCTTTAACAACCCTAAGGCTCTTGTTATTTTCAATGGCTTTCCTTACTAGCTCACAGTTGAATTTTCTTATGTCTTCTTTCATGCTTTTGCGCAGAGTTTTACAAAGTTCTATGTACTCAATCCTGGAACTGGTATTTCGATTGTCCACCTTCATATCTCTTCGCCTTTTCATGAGCTGTTTCGTCTTCTCAGATAATTTGTGGTTGTGATCTTATATGCATTTATTTCATTGTATGTATATGATAATTAACAATTATGTGCTTGCGAGCTCTGTACCAATTTTACATAAAAATCAGAGAAAATGATATAAATTATGGTATTCGACATAATATCAAATGATTCAAAAATAAACCCTCTGGTATTTTAAGCTGCATTTAGTTTTAAAGTTATTTATAAAAATATTTAAATTATTTTTGCCGTTATAAGAAATGCACAATATATATATAGTACACGTTATAATATTTATATTCAAAAACATGACTGATAAAAATGCAATTACAATTTTGTCATTCAAAACAAACACTGGTCAAAGATCGTATATAAGTAAATAGAAATGGTAGTCGGAATTTTATAAATTTTTTATGACCATATACTCTAATCTTGTCGAATATGAAGACTTACCATAAGACCAATTAACTATTAATTTTATGAGGTAGTTGCATACTAGCGAAGCGAAATATTTTTATGATGGAGAAAGTCAAGACATGGTTAACAAGCCAAATAATTGAATCATACGTCAGCTAGCCATCCATGCCTTTCACCTATTGGAAAAAGTGGTGCTTCTCTCTGTAACTAGCTGGTTGGAACGAATGAGAGAATCAAAACCAAGTGAGTAGGTTTATACCCACTGAAAGGAATTACTACTGTTCGCTTAGTCAGTGACATCCAAACGAACGAGAGAATCAAAATGAAGTGAGTCAGAGCCGGAAGTAAAGGAGATGTCATACAAACATGAATAAAAGCTAAAGCGATGGCGAATTCATTTGAATCTGTGCATTTATGTTCATGTAAGAAACTATGTTTGCAGAATTAATTGATATTGTGTTTTCATTAAATGATCCTCATTTAAAAAGCCTATAGGTCGGGACTTTTCTTTCTTACTGAACTTACAATAGCAAACCAGCAAATCAAGATTCTGGTTCCACCACGCACGGTTACGTGACGTATTGAGTTCAGTTTAAAGGCCTTTCCCCAATAGGGATACCCTCTATCATGCAATGGATTTCTTCCATTGGTCTCTGTTCCTCCAAGTGTCTACATCAGTATTTTTTTTCTTTTTTCCATTGCCTTTATTCCTGCGATCCATTTTTTTCATGGTCTTTCTCTTTCTTCTCCCTACTAGCACATACTGCAACGTCTTTTTCGGCCATCTTTCATCACTCATTCTCATTACATGTCCAAACCATCTACGTGCCTTTGGTTGAATCTTTTCTTCGATGGTTTATTATTTTCCACTAACCTTAAAATGGTGTTATTTCTCACTTTTGTTTAATCGTGGTTTTTTTCTTTTTTCCAACATCTATGCCGAAAATCCATCTCGACTGCCTTAATGCTTTTCTCCAATTTATTTGTTACCACCCAGGTTTCACTGCTGTATGCAAGAATACTTTCAATAATTGATTTAAAAATTAATTTGTCATTTTTCAGCGAAATTCCTTGGTTCCAAATAACTAGGTGTAGAGTATGAATTGCCTTTCCAACAAGACAGATTATGTTCTTAATGTCCTGATAATTACTTGCATCTTCTATTATGGATCCTAAATATTTAAATTAGTTTCTATATAACTCTCTATAACTTCTTTCAATTTTTTTGTCCCCAACTTACAATTTCTCTGTGCGAATATCCCTGAACGCAAGATATTCAGTTTTATTAAAGTTGGTTTTCACTTCTTCTTTGTTATACTCCTCATTTAATTTTCTTAACATATACTCTACGTTGTCCCTTTCTTGCACGAAGAGCACTTGGTCATCTGCAAAGAAGAGTGATTGTAAAAGATCATTCCCAATTGGAATTCCCATGTGGTATATTTCCTGTTCCAATTATAAACAGCATGATGAAGAAATATTTTAAAAAGTATGGGTGACATACAGCAGCACTGTATGAGCCCTTTAGTAAATTTGAAATACTTGCAAAATTTTATTGTTTATTTTGACTCTAGCAAAGCTTTGCCAGTATAAATTATCTATTGCGAGAATGATATTCCTGTTGATGCCAGAACTCCTCAAATATTTCTTAAGTGTTACTACTTGTGGGACATTATCATATGCCTTTTCCAAATCAATAAAGGCCATATGTACCTCTTTGTTACGTTCTCTATTTTTCTTGAGTAACTGTCTAATTATGAAGATATTGTCTATACACGATTTCCCTTTCATAAAATCACTGTTTCTCATTAGTTACAAATTCGCTCTTCGGTTTTATCTTTTAAAACTCTTCCCACTATTCTCATAATTGCGTGTAATACACTAATGCCTTTGTAGTTCGCACATTCGGTTCTTTCTTGAAAATGGGTGAAACATAGGCTTCCCTAATTGCCTATGGAATTGGTTCCCCTTTAATAATGCTGCTAACTCCTTGGAGTTTT
This sequence comes from Dysdera silvatica, assembly GCA_006491805.2. Classification (NCBI taxonomy): domain Eukaryota; kingdom Metazoa; phylum Arthropoda; class Arachnida; order Araneae; family Dysderidae; genus Dysdera; species Dysdera silvatica. Next base: position 95,491,284 of record QLNU02015360.1, on the reverse strand, counting down.
TACTACCATATTTATAAAATTCTATGGGGAGTCCCCCTGGACTTGGAGCTTTCCCATTCTTTGATTTTGTTAAGGCTACTCCAATGTCACTTAATTCAATACTAATGTCAATTGCCTGTTAGCTTTCCTTAACCCCGGTTCTTTTAAATTGTACACTGTTTTCTAAGAGCAGGTCTTTGAAGTACCTAGTCCATTTATTTGACTCAATATTTTTGATGGAAAACTTTTCTTTGAATGGTTTCTTAAGAGTTTTAATGACATTCCATGTTTTTTTACATCTATTATATCCCATTCGTTATAAATTTTAATGCAGCGTTGCTATAAGCTATCATCCTTCTTCTCCAACAACCTTTTCTCGACTTCCTTATTGATTTGTTTATAAGATGTCTAATCAGCCTTTTTAGTAGATAGCCAATTATAGTAAGTTTTTTTTTTTTTCATTAATCGTCGTTTTCTTAAATTCATCAGGCCACAGAGGTGATGTATTTCTTTTCTCTTCCAGACCTAAAACTTCCATTGCAGTTTCTTGCAAGCAATTTTTCGGGACAATATATTTTTCCTCAAGAGCATTATCACTCAATAAAGTAATTTTTCTTTTTAACCTATCTTTAAAAAATCATATTTCTTTTGGCAAATTTAAATTGAATTTTTTCACCTCACATTGCTGTTGTTCTTGAAGTTGCTTTCTATACGTTATTCTTCCTGACCACAGGAAGAACACTTCCGATTGTACAAAGAAGTGACCTGTTTCACATTCTGGATCCATTTTTACTTTGGACCTTAAATGAACATACTTGTCTGGATACGACAATCAATTATAGATTGTAGTTTAAGTGTTGGTTGGTGGCAGGTAAATTTGTGGAATGTTTTATGTTGGAAGAATGAGTTTTGAATTTTCAAGTCAAATCCTTCACAAATCCCAATTAGGTGCTTTCCATTGTCATTTAAACACTCTTCATGTTATCTTACAATGTCGCTGGTAGTGGAGGAACCTATTCTTATATTGAAGTCTCCCAACATGATCAATTCCTCATTTCTTTTAGTCTTTTCTAATGTTTCACGTAAATTATTGTAGGTCTTTTTCTTCTACTCTTGTATCTTCGTTTACTGCATAAATTAAAATGATTATAACTTGTCTTCCAAAAATATTTAACTCTACTTTGATGATTCCTTCATTGACGCCCTTTCAATTCTTTATAGAACTCTTTCTTTAAGGCTATTGAAAACCCTACTTTCACCCTGTTGCTTATTTCAACTCCACTCCAAAGATGAACATATTTTCCCTACGGTTTCTGCCCTTTTCCCCAGTTCCAGTTTAAACAATCCCACAGATTTCCAACTCTTCAACATTCCTATAAACATCTGCCCTTTTATTGCATAGTCCTTGTACAATCCAAGTTCCCAAGTATAATGTCCGTTTACGTTTGCCCTTTCTCACATCAATAGAATCACACATTTCAAGACTGTTTTCAACTGGAAATTATTTCCGTTTGACATGGAGCTAGCCCATCGAAGCGTACCCCATGCTAGGGGATTAGACGAAGCAGGTGTTTACATCACTAGAGAGACGAACCCCCTAATGTTTCGTATTTTAAAACATGGAGCTCTTGCATAGGTGCCAACTTCTAGAAGTGAAAAATCTGTAGTCAATCGTGCGCGCGCGGGCAGGCCACCATTTAAACAAAATCATACATAATTTATGGAAAAAGGGCACAAAGGGAAATTAAGTATTTATTAAATTAATAATAAGGAATTAACTGTATTAAATGCAATATTCTGAGAATTTACAAATGCTATAGGGCCTGATTTGGCAGAAATTTTTTGTCAAATACATTCTCGTAACATTTCATATGTTGCCTGCATTTAAATATTAGTAAATTTTCTAATGTGTCATCAGACATGGTTGACCTGAAGTCAGTTCTAATTTTCTTCACTTGACTGAAGACTCTCTTGCATGCTGCATTACTGTGAGGGATCGTAAGTATTGACGGCATAACCTGAGAAAGTCGTTTAAATTTTAATTCATCAGTATCATTTTTTACTTTACCTATGGCCGCCCATTGTGCATTACGGCTACCTTCATTACTCAGTTTGTGGAACTTTGAAAGCCTGGAACTCACTGAATTCTGTTTGTAAAGCATCAACAGCTCCATCTTCTGTATTATTGAACAAAAGAACACGAAACTTTTTTGTAAAACATTTTAAACTGAAAAATTATGCATTTTCAAAATTCGATATTGTGTAACCTCTGCATGATGTAACACTTCTAACTCAAAAGGATATTTATTGCGCATGTAGGCACATGCTGCTTCTGACGTAATCATAAAATTCATATTTATCATGGATGTTAAAATCTCGGATTACTTTCAGTGTTCCATTTCCAATTAAGATAATATCTTTTTGATTACTCATCTCATAATAGTGTTCTCTCAAAATATCACCACATGATTTTATAATGCTTGGTTTTACAAATTTCACTAGCATTTTTCTGTACAATTTTAAGTGAAGAGATTTTAGCATATGAATATGCGGTTCCACGGAAGTTGAGCATTTGCTTTCTCAAATACAGGCACAGTATAAGATAAAAATAAACAGAAAGCCTTACTGATATTTTCCGACAGAAAATAAAACAACCTTTCTTCATGAGACATGGAGTTTTCAGTTTTTTGTTTCTTAAAATATCCACATAATTTTGAGTTTCCTTTTTAATTTCTGCGATGCTTTTTTGCTGTTACATTCTTTCACTTTCCCCGCATTTTCAACCGAAACTGTGATAGAGGGAATAGTAAAGAAAGTAATGTGATTTGATTCCTTTTCATGACCTCCTTCCTTAAAAAACTGATCAAAGGTTGCCACTGCTGGATTATACGCTCTAAGCATGTGCCAACAGACAACCAACGAGTGCTAACATGTTTTAATACCTTTTTTTCAGTCTATCGAAATTCTTGAAGAATTTTCAACCTATCTTTTCTTTTCGAACTCTTTTGTAAGTAAAAGTAAATGGCTACCAAAATTTCATCGATTTTAAATGGCAAACTTGCGGCACTCTTTTCAGCTGGTAATAAGGTGGCAGGAACAGCTCATAATTTCAATATTTTGGTGATGATTCTTTAACACCGCTGCTACACCTGCTTTTTTTCCTATCATAACAGGTGCATTATCACAGCTAAAGGCAACACAATTAGAAATTGGAAAGTTTTCAGATTGTAAAGCACTTACCAGAAGATTTCCAATATTTAACCCAGTAGCATCTTCTTTCAAAGTCGGCACAGATAAAAGACTGTAGCGGCACACTTTCCGTCAGGGGATGGCAACACCTACGAACTAGAACCAAAACTGACGCTAAGTTCACGGCAAAGTAAGTGATTAGAGAGAGACTTCCTCGTAACTTCGACGCCTTTGCATGCGTATGTTCTTCACGATTGTACAAGCTTATGTTAATCTCGGAATCCATATTATCGTATGTATGTAATTAAAGTTCAGTTTATTCGGGCCATAATGTTTTGATATTCTGTTTGTGAACCGGCCAATTTTATCGTACACCCACGAAACCGCGATAAGTGATGACTCTCGGACTTGCTCCAACTTTGGATAAAATGCCGAAAGAAGAAGTGCCAGGCAGCTCGACTCCACAGGAGCCACAAATTGCTAGAGTTAGTGTAAAAGTTCCACCTTTCTGGAAGCCAGACCCACGTGTATGGTTTCTACAGTTGGAAGCACAGTTTCGGAATAACAGCATTTCTGCGGACCAGACGAAATACGACATAGTTGTGAGTTCAATTGATACCGACGTGTTAAGCCAAATCTCTGACATTTTATTTTAATCAATCCCGCAGCAGAATGAAAATACGAGGAAAATAAAAACAGACTAATCACATCATTCGAGAATGGCTAAACAAACGATTTCTCATTGTGATCAAATCCGACTTTCTATCACAATAACCGCACCAAGCCGCGTACGAATTACGCGCACCACTCACGCGCACGACTTTTACGATCAGTAGCGTTTCTTTTCGTAATAACCGCGCGATCAAAAGCCGCTGTTACAGTCAAACAAGTAAGTCCTCCACAGGTTTGAGGCAACCCCGACTCACAGCAAAGCAGCAAAGCCTCCAACTAGGAGCAGCAAAGCCTCCAACTAGGAGCAGCAAAGCCTCCAACTCCAACTAGGAGCAGCAAAGCCTCCAACTAGGAGCAGCAAAGCCTCCAACTAGGAGCAACGAAACTACACTTTGTCACGTTGAAATACGTTTTGTGCGAAAACTAGCCCTCAACTGAGGCCGCAAAATCTTTTTCAACAAGCAACAACCAAGCTGATCACAGAGCGTTTCATTTGGAAAGATACCAATAAAGACTGTCAGGCTTGGACTCGCGCATGCCTAGCATGCCAACGCTCCAAAGTCCATCGGCACACACGAGCAGCCCTAGGCGAGTTTAAGGTACCCAATCAAAAATTCAAACACATAAACATTGATATTGTTGGACCCCTACCACCATGTCATGGTTATCGTTATTTATTAACGGCAATAGATCGATTTACCAGGTGGATAGAGGCCACACCCTTGGAGGATCAGTCCGTGGACACTGTCAGCAAAGCACTAATTGGATCATGGTTCGCTCGGTTTGGCATACCGGCAAAGATAACAACAGACCAGGGTCGCCAATCCGAGAGAGAATTATTTCATTCTTTGGGAAAATACCCTGGTTTTCAAAAACATCACACATCAGCTTATCACCCACAGGCAAAGGGTCTCATCGAGCGACAGCATCGTACACTCAAAACCGCTCTGAAAAGCCATCTTCAAAAATCAACTTCATGGGTCGATGCTCTCCCATTTGTACTTCTTGGGCTTCATTCCGCCATTAAAGAAGACTTGGGGTGTTCATCTGCTCGACTGGTATATGGTTCAGCACTGCACTTGCCGGGGGAATTTTACAATGATTCCGAGAAGACACAACAACACGATTTCTTAAAACAACTTCAAAATTTTGTCAAAGCATTAGTACCAACCCCAACAACAACACACGGGACAAAAAAATTTTTTGTACCCATGGATCTGAAAACGTGTACACACGCCTTTGTGCAAGACAACGCGACACACACAAACTTGCAGCCAAGTTACCACGGACCATATGCAGTCAAACGACGCACTGAGAAGATTTTTGATATCGAAATCAACGGAACTGTCAAGAGAATCTCCATTGATCGAATCAAACCAGCTTTTATGCTTGAAACAGAGAGGACAACAGCTCATGGCAGCAATGCCGTTTAGGACACCAATGAAGCAAACACCACAGAGACCTCAATGATAACAGGGATCACGAGATCGGGTCAGCAAGTTCATTTTCCCACTAGATATGTCACTATATGTTCAATTTAAACGTTGTCGCTGGGAGGGGAGTGTGTAGCGGCACACTTTTCTTCGAGGGATGGCAACACCTACGAACCAGAACCAAAACTGACACTGATTAGAGAGAGACTTCCTCGTAACGTCGACGCCTTTGCACGCGTATGTTCTTCACTACTGTACAAGCTTACGTTAATCTCTGAATCCATATTATCGTACGTATGTAATTAAAGTTCAGTTTATTCGGAACATAATGTTTTGATAATCTGTTTGTGAACCGGACAATTTTATCGTACACCCCAAAAACCGCGATAAGACAATTCACAATTTTTTCCCATGAAGGCTCAAAGGAAGTTACCACTATTGGATACAGCTTTGAATCAACATTGGTTGCATTTGAAAATGGATAGCACCTTAAATTTTCAACAAGTGATGAGGATTCCTTTGCAGACATTTCTTTCATAATTGCAGAAGTTTTGGTCTTTGCAGATCCATATTGTTTTACAATACTGCTGTCAGGAAACGTTTTCCGAAAGAGCATCCCCGCGTGATCGCAGCAATTCATTGGCAAATTATGTTCGATCAAAAACGATGTAAATAAACATTCAGCTTTAATCACGGAGATATCGTTAAATGCAAAAAATGAAGGCTTGATACTATGATTAGACTCGACAGCCTTGAATGCCTCCTTATGTTCAACAGTCTCAGAATGAATGGTAATATCGCGTTTACCACCGTGAGTAATGCTTATGTCTTTACTGTAACACATGCAGAAAGCATATTTTGGCCCCAGTCTTGATTTCTGAATAAAATTAAACATCGTCATACATTCGGCTTTAAACGTTTGGTAGTACCTTTTATTAACGGTCGACATTGTTAACATTGTTTTCAACAACATATACAAACAAAACTTTCTTTCCGCAGCAAAGAAAAATACCAGATATGTCTAACACATGGCTTCCCTATAAAGAGTCACGTGCTTGACCAAAACCTTATGGATGTAGCGCATTCTTTCTTTCCTTCCCCAACAACTACAAATACAGATGCATGATTTCATTGTGCAGGGGCATCACTCTATGTCATAGCTGGAGCTACAATTCCACGTCACACCTCACACGCACTGTCAACGGCAGATAAAGCTTTCTGGTTTTTTTACTGATATTTGCGTTTATGTGTATTATTAAATACGCACATACGCGCAAAAATTTAAATAAACATGCATCAAGAAAAATAGGTATTTAATTTTTTTAAAAAAAATCAGTATTTTAAAAAACACTGGGGGATTTTAGATGAAATCTCCGAAAATCGTTTCTGAACGGAAGACCGCTAGAATATCAGAAGCCTTTCAGGTAAATTGGAAGGTTTGGCACCTATGCTCTTGTATACAGATTTCTATCCCCAAATAACTGGTGAGCTTCCACATAAATAACATTTTCAACTTGTTTGAATTAACTCAGATTGATGAATTTTGCATCCTTTGAATACTTGATGTAGAAAAAACTTTTTGATTAATGTAAAATTTTAATGTTATACATTCTTCTGTTTTGTCGAATTTAACGGCCACATTGTCAGTCTTACTTTACTCTAAAGTCCCGGCAAAGAACTAGTTTATTCGCCTTATCGCCTTGCATCAGTTTACGTGGGGGGGGGGAACAGCTGCCAATCATTTCCTTTCGCCCCAACCATCTTTACGACGGGAGTGTCTTTCAAGAACACAGATGTCGTGCTACATTATAGTTTGTCAGGCTTAATATCCAGAAAAGACAATTATGGAAATGTACGTTTACCTTTTAATCCAGTCCTAAATCCTTTAAGGCTGACTTGGGTACATGTTTAGTCATTATCATTGGTCACATGTTAGATTTAGTAACAAAATTTCACGAAACACAAAGTGTAAAATGTCACACTCTGGTCGATCTAAGGTGGATGAGGACACTGGACGTGCCGGTAGTTATCGAGAATGCTAGTATAACACACCAGCAATCCTTCAGTACAATGAGTCACTGCACGAACATCCCCAAATCCACAATCGGCAAAATCCTTAAAAAACATTCGTTTTATCTGTATAAAATGCACTTTACTTAAGAACTCAGGATGACTAATCGTCACCTCGAGTTTTGTGAAGTAATGACTACGCAAATCACTGAAAATCAGTTTTTACAAAACATTTGTTTCAGCGATAAAAGCACATTCTTTCTTAATGCACATATAAATACCCAAAACTTGCGATATTGGGGTGATGAAAATCCCCATATTTTACAAGGAGGACACTGAACAACTACAAAAATTAAACGTTTGGGTGGGGAATTTAGGTAACCAGATCAGAGTCTACTCTCATTGATGATACTGTGGCATTCCGTTATAAGCACACCAGTTGAGTGGAAGCAAATGCCAGTTTACTAAAAGGTTTAAATGTTTGTACATTGTCGGGTTACATACATTATTCTTTTGTGGTATGGCAACAAATGTACATCACTGTGACTTCATAGACTATTGATATATCTGTAGAAAGTTTAATTAACTCTCTCTCCTTTGCTTTAGGCAACTAGCTAGTTTGTTTTGTTACTAGCGCAGTTGTTGTGCCTTATTGTTTATCTAGGCAGCTAAGTTATGTTATATGCAGCATGCATTATACACTTAGATGTCGTTTTGTTTTTTACAACGTATTGCTGAAAGTATAGATTGATGGTATGAACTGATGAAAGTAATTTACATTTTTTCTTTCTTCAAGTTAAAAATTTAATTTTGTTAAGTTCTAATAAACAGTTATTGTTGATGAACTGCTTAGCTTATTTCTGAATTACTATGACACCGTAATGACTATCATATCCGTTGCTATTTCTCGCTTTACCTGTTCAACGGATGACAAAATGTCCTTGCGCCATAATGCAACATGGAGTCAGATATATGCAAAGGGCTAGAAACGAGGTGAATGCACATTCTCCGAATTTAGCGAAATTGAGCAATACCATGGAATGCAATGCATATTAACACACCCTGATAATACTATAAACTGGGAATGTTATTTAGATCTGCTAGAAAATTTAGTAGACCCTCTAATTACAAAGGTTGTCGAAAATGCTACAACTGAAGAAGGAGAGCTAGAATTTGATGTAGATGGAATTGTATTTCAACAAGATGGTTGCCCTGCACATTATGACCAGGCTGTGCATCAGTATCTGGATAACAGATTCCCAAACAAATGGATTGGTAGGCGATTGAGTGGCAGGCTCGATCCACAGATTTGTGGCTATGAATTATATTTTTTCTCATGGGGACATCTGAAATCTGTACTAGAACCCAATGAACTTTGTTACTCAAATTAAAGAACAGAATTACTACAGCTTGTTGGGAGATACCATTACTTACATTTAAGCATGCGTGTCAGGAATGTGAAAATAGTTTATTTTATTGTCAAGAGGTGAATGGTGTGCATTTTGAGCAGTTATTGATATAAAGTTCAATCTAGTAGTACGCCGTGTAATTTGAATAGGAATTTGATCCTATTGGGGTGGAGGAGATTCCCCTGTTCCCCCTTCTATAAAATCTGCGCATCTGCACATGCACACTCTCTACAGAAACAAGTATAGAACGGGATTTTAAGTACCTATGTATGGGGAATTTTAGTAAAGAAAGAGATTTCGAACCCAAATTTTCACCTCTCCCCATTCATGACAGGTTCGACGTATCGGCCTGGGATGAATGTTAATAATCGTTTTTTAGTCACATCTTTTGAATAACATACAACTTGATATATGTTTCCATTTAAAACGTCTGAGTTGATTCCCACCCCCCTGACCCTACCTCTGGGGTTACACACACATACACCAAAAATTTTTCACTCAAAAAGTGTGCCCCAAAAATAATGGGATACGTGTTCACCAATTTTTCCATCTACCCAACCGTTTCCGAATAAATGACCAAAAATGAGGGTAACACTATGTGAATACCCTACCTGCTTTCCAGTAGATGTCTGGTGATTAATGGCAATGGAGTGTAAATAGAAACAGTTTTTCTATGAAATGAACAGGACCTTCAAATCACGAAATTCACTATAATTTTGATATATGGAAATGTCACTGTAATTTGACTGAATTAGTTCTCTACATGTCAATGATATTCTTCCTAATAAATATTAATATATATTTGCAGAAATTTTTAGTTTATTTTCTGATCACTATTGATCAAAGGGAAAGTCAGGAAGAGAAACTTGAGATTTCAATCTCATTCCTTTCAGTTAAACTGAAATGACCATTGAAAAAAATATCATTAAATCCCACGATTATAGGAATTTCTAATAGAGTAAGCTGCATCCGATATTCTTAATGAAACACCTTGTTAAAGAATGCTAGATTTTCCTCCTAACTATGATTTTTACATAAATTAAAGATATGCTGGGAGTTATTAAAAAAAAAAAAAAAAGTTAACTTACAAAAAAGTGAGGGACACAGAGTTAAAAAATATTAGTCTGAATCAGTGAATTACAAAAGCGTTCAACTCCTAAGTAAGAGTTCTTTCCAATCTCTAATCTGAATTCAACATTAGCAAATCAAACAGCTAAAAACTGATAAATAATGTGCATAAGTTTAGAATATTTTAAAAGTCCAGACAGTTTATATGCCAATTTTCTGTGATTAATTTCTCTATATTAATACTAATTTGATAATGTTATATTTATTCAGTTCAAAAGAAATGGCTTGTAGCAAATATATTTGCTATCACGAAAGTTCTTCAATCATGAGATATACATAATGGAACTCGTTAACTTTCTTTTCAGGTTATATTAATGAAAAGTGTGAAGCAAGGAGAGGCTTTTACTTCTCATCAACTTTTGTGTTTTTGGGTACTTTAATACTCTTTCTCATTGATCTTCATAAAAGTCATCTTAAGACAAAAAAGATAGCATCTGATATCAAGCACTGTTCCGATATGCAGCTCCAGCAACAACTATACAACAACAGACAATCACATAACAATGATTTAGGATTGATGCTTCCTCACGCTTATGGAGACCTACACAAAGCTCAGGAGTTAACTTGTATATCAGAAGAAATTTTAGTGGATAACTTCTTGGAAGATTGTATAGATGACTGCATTACCTCTTGCAATAGAGAAGAAAAATTCTTAATGCTTAGCGAATTTGAAAATAATCTTTTCAAAAACGAGGAAACATTTGAAAAAGAAAGCCCAAGACATTCAACTGATAACAAAAATGAGCAATATCAGTGCTGCCCAGTTTGTTCACATGCAGACGAGATCAAAGATAATGATTATTTATCTATAAAATGCCTAACAAGATCTTCCTGTAACGAAAATATAACTGATAAAATTACCACATCTTTGTAAAAACAGCTTCCTCTCTCAAAAATACTAAAATGATTTTTGAACATTACTGAAATATCAATAAGTATTTGAAACGTGAATTTTGATGTCTATAAGTACAGTTAAGGATATGAACTGAAGGAAGTTGAATAATTTACAAATACAAAGCTTTGTTTATACATACCCATTTAATTATGATAAAAATGATATTACTGTAAAAATTAGTAATATTTAAATGCTTAGCATAAATACAAAATAAATAAAACCAAAGATACTTATGAATTTTATTAAGCTCAGTTTTGTTTGTATATAGTGTACAATATTAACACTTTTCGTGAGGTAAAAGTAGACATTTATCCAGAATTATGAAGAAAAAAAATTGATACTAAATCTGAGCACCAGAATATTTAGCTATTAAATCTTGTATATATGCATTAGACGTAGATCTCAGCTCCTGTTTAAGTTCTTCCAGTGAAATAACGGCACTGTCATTGTTATTATACATAACTTCTGATGCCTTTTCTAAAAACACCTTTGTAATCACTTCTGCTTCCTAGACATATAAAGAAGTATCTAGTTAATAATAATTTTAATCATTTACAATAAAATCTCTTTAAAATAACTACCTTCGGACTATGTTGTAATTCATTATACAAAATATATTAAGGTATAATTATTGCAAAACAGCATGTTTTACAAAATATGTATTATGTAAATCTTTTTATGAGTCATAAACAATTGTGAAAATTTTATGTATTTGCTACATACATATTATTCTTATAAGATATTATTACCCTTCTCAGGGTTAACACACTTTTCAAATGGTTATCACATAAAGCCACCAGGACATATTTTTGTAATTTTTCATGGGGAATTATGATGACAAATAATATTTTACACCTACACCTATGCTCAAACTAGAGCTTAAAAAAGAAAAAATATTAGCACCTACAACTAAACAAAAACCCAAAACTGAAATTTGTACCTCAAATACAGCTTTCTGCCTTCGCCTTGACAATTCTTCAGCATCATTTGCTATAAACTTGGACTTCTCAAATTCTTCCAGTTCTTTGACCTTTTCCTTGGCATACTAAACAGCAATAAAAATAGTGTATTGAAGTAAAAGGTAAAATTAAAGAAATTAAATATACATATGCTAATTAATTAAACAAATATTAAAAACAAAAGCAATAAAACCATTTGTACATGTGAACTAGCAGAAAAACAAAACCTATCACAATTACATAGTTATTACAAATTTACCTCAATGACAGTTTGAGGAAAGCATGCCATTTCAGCTACATGAATCCCAAAACTTTGGTCACAAACACCTAAAAAAAATTAAATACAATTGTATATCAAACATAGCTTTCATAAACAATAATTGTGATGTACTTTTCTTATTAACAAAATGTCATAATGGGAATATACACTGTTAAAAATTAAAGCATCCCAACTTAGAGAGGTTCTGAAGCAAACTAAGGTTTGTAATGCAAACAAATTTGGCCAACAAGTATTTTAAAGGATGCATTCATGATTTAATGTTTGAGTTTCACAGTATAAGTAAGGGCTGCAAGAGTCATGCTGCCCTGGGACTTACAGGTTTCTGAGGAATTTAAACTGCTTAAGGCCTGGGAACCAACCTTGGGATTATGGTGAGAAGTTTTCATTTTTAGCACAGTTGGGAGTCGAACCCAGGATAACCACATGCTAGGTGAACACCACTGCCAGGCTTTTGTGATTTATTAAAGAAAAAGTCAATAATTATAAAATTTGTTACTAGATGGCACTGTAAAAATAACTTGCTTTATTTGCATAAGATTTACTACTTAGCTGTATAAAAAGTCGTCACTTTAAAATTAGTTTTGTTGCACTACAGCAGCAATGCCGTCACTGTAGAAAAAGGTGCAATTAATGAAGCTACAACTTTCTCAGAATTCCGATGTCAGAAGCACTTAAGGTTGTAAACCTATGACTTATTATTCTGTTCAATGAAGAAACAAGACATCTTTTGCGTTTAACTAGGTAAAGGTAAAACATGAGTGGATTTCTTTTATGTTAAAGATGTGGCTGAAGTTATTATGGGTTTATCAAATCAATTGTTATGTGGTAGTAAAAGTGTGCCAGCTGTTGTCCATGAAGTAGACAAGCCATATTCCACAGTAAGACTAATGATGTGTCAGGTGGTTGTGGTATTATACTTACAAGATGCACATGCAACAACTAAAGTATAATGACCTAAACATATGTGTTACAGTAACATTTCAGTTCCTAGCATGAGAATGACAGTGGATATCACTTATCCAAAAGATATCCTTTGAAGTGGTAAGGCCACTTTCTGATTAAATGGATAAGTGAATACACACATACTCATTAAAAATAACATGCAACCAGATAGAAATGTCAGACTGCTGAAAAACTTTGCATGCGGTTCCATCTCAGGCAGATATGTAAATGATTAGAGTGCGTTGATTAGACACTTGGTTTTGCTACCAAAAGTCGCAACAGTGCTACCTCTGTTACACTATAAAAGGGCCCCTAGAAGCTAGAGTTATGTAGTATGCTTCTTTTTTCAGTTGTTGAGAGCTTATTGACTACTAGACATGCCTCTATGATGAAGTTAAAGACATTTTGGCCAGTTAACTGACTTTGAAAGGGTAAACAACTGAGTTGAAAGAAGTGGGATGGAAGTTTCAAAGACTTGCCACCCCTCCGCCGCGGTATCTTGACCTACTAGCACGGGAACCCTGGTTTGAATCCAGGATGAGAACAGTGCCTCTTTTTCTTCAAAAACAAAAAAGCTTTAGTTTGAGCTAAATAAATATACGTGGCAAAAATTATTGCATAAAAAACTACAGCATACAAGGACTGGATAAAATAATTCAAAACCCCAACAAAGATCATGTCTTATTTATTAAGATATAGGACTCCCTCCTCCTTTACACATAATACAGTTGAAATACATTAAGAAATGGTCAAAATAAAATCATGACTAGCATTATTATCAATTTTGTGCTACTGAATTATAATGATGTTAATTCAGGGTTTGTACACATTTCCTTATATGAAATTTAAGGACCAGAAAAGAAAAAAAATTAAGGACTTATTAGCAAACAGGAATCGAACAAATCAGATATAAGCTATGAAAACTATTTCATATCTATAATTCTCTTTTAAGAATAAAATAAAAGTAAGGGTGTATTATACTATAATTAAACAATCTCAGAATCAACAACTGTGAAACAAGAAGAACTAAGAATAAAAAATAAAATTCCTTAAAATTGATCAAGCGGTTAGCTTTAAACAAGATAATATAAATCAAAATAAGGTCATTAATTGAGGTTAATGGGTTTCAAATTTATATTAAATTTTAATTCAATATACACTCTTTATAATCAAAATTTAATTCGATCAAAGAAATTAAACGTTGCAGACAGCACAATCCCAGCTGCAGAATTTAAGGTGTACTGTATACTCTTTTTTAGTTCTTCCTGTTCAAGATATGACGGTCAATCACAAATATGGCATCTTCGTCACGAAACTACGTAAAAACAAAAGATTCCAAAGAATGTCGTTAAGTCACCAAATTGAATCTCTCTCAATCGGTGGAAAGGATCTTTGCCACAAACCATGGCACTCCCGTTCCAGAATTTCAGGAAATAGACTAATTTAAAAAAAAAAAGGCAAAATGTTGCTAGGAGATGCTATCGTCTTTTTCTTTCCTCCTATATGAGCATTCTGCTTTTGTTCTCCAACAGACCACTATACCTACCATTAATTCATGCTTGTTTGTGAGTTTCATAGCGCAAGGACAGAGTTGAGATCTACAGTTTTCCAAGTAATTCCAAACATCGTAAGGCCTAGGAAACCAACCCCCGAACTGCAGCTCGCAGTTTGATGGTAAACTTTTTTCCTTGGGGGGTATCATTGGGAGTCAAACCTTGGCGAATGGTGAATGCCTTACCACTACACTACAGCAGGACCTATCATTAACTCAATGCAAAATTGGTTAAAAAATTAATTTGTTAACACTAAATTTTTAGTCTGCTTGGATAGTATTATTACATATATTCATAAAATACATCAGATCATTAACGAATTCTTAGCCCTCCACCATGTAAAAAGTGTCTAGCTGCAGTCCTAAGAGGATCCACTAGCATTAAGATGGGGAGACAGGAAGTCCAGGTTTATTATAAAGGGGCACGAAATTATAAAAAATTGACTTTCCTTTTTTTAAACTGTAGTTGACTTTTACCACAGAATTCCGGCGATCATTCCTTACTCCATGGGAAAGTGCCTCCCATTCTTGCTTCAGTATTAAATTATGAAAAATTTCATGAAAAATAACAACCTTTCCCAAGCAATAAGAAAATAAAAAAATTTCACCATCAAATCAAATAAATCCATTGATAAAAATATCATTATTTTATAATAATGGATATAAGATAATCATAAATATCCCCCCACCTTAATCGCAATTTTCCATCACAAAATGTTTCTTGGGTAGGAGCTTAACTATGAACAGTGGCACCCCCATGTAGGGGGCTGAAGGGACCCAGGCCTGTCTTTTGGGTTAACAAAACGAAAAATTATTACGCCAACAGACACTGGTAAATTATTTTATTAAAAATGTAAGATAAAATTAGTGATGTTCCCAACATTTCCTTGAACTCTGGTTACATTGATGAGACTGCTGTTGAGGCAAGCAACAGCAGAAGTGGCCCGCGACTGTCTTCAAACAACTTTGTAAGAGGTAAAGATGGAGCAAAACATAATATCAAACGCTGTTGAAATAGAAATTCTGACTGCAGATATTTGTAATTAGGCCAAGAAATCTAACCTCACTGATGGAGATAAGACAAGAGTGCTGGCCATTGTAAAATTGTGCAAACATAATCTACTACTTCTAATTATTTAAGTATATTGCATTATAGAATTATTAGTAATTCAATAATGATAAAAGTACACAAAAAGACAACCGTAATTGATATGGCGTCTGGCCCTTTATTTCCACCAAACATTCCTTGCACCCTTGTCCCCCTTGGGAATATTATGGGTGCGCCACTAACAATGGAGACCAAGTAGGACAATCCGTCCTTCTGAAAATGGTTGGGATGAACGCTAGACACATATAGAGTAGGGATGAACTTCTCATAATGGATATCTAATTAAGAAATATACAGTGTGGTGGGGGCAGGGGGAAAACACTGCGGTACCTCAAGGCACTCAATCTGTGCCTAAGGAGCCACACACTTTAAATCTGGGTTTGGAAGAGGTGTGAAATCTATTGGCCATTCTTATTCTAAAGAAATACTTCGAAGGGGGTTCTCTATGCATATATCTAGGGGGAGTTTTGTTCTTCTCTATGCACGTTCCCACTGTTTGTAAAAACCATATTACAACCCGCATGATGTGAAGTTTTATGCTTGTTCTTTATGTTGATTCATATTCTAAGAATGACAGTAATAAAAATTTAAACTAAACCTACTTTTTGCCGATTTTGAGCAAAAATAAGGGCTTTTAAGGACCAAAAATGATTTCCTAAAAAATTAAGCACCATACGAACCCTAGAATTCCTTGATGGAAGTAGGCAATTGAAATCTACTCCTAACCTTGTTCTCAAGAATACCCCCACACAGGCCCTACATATTCAAGTCTGGTGACTAGGGTGGTATATGGAAATGTAAGTTGTACCAAAAATATTTCTATACATGCTATCTCACTGATAACATACACTGATCTGTTTTCAAGGTAATGTTCCTTATTGAAGTCGTACATTTTTCTCATATTTAGACTGGGATACAAGCAGCTACAATTGGGGTTGTGTCGTAAGTGTAGTGATTTGTATACGCTGGAAAACTGTTTATGTGATTTTTTACTTTATCAACTCAGCTACGTTCTATTCCTGCTTAGCCCCTTTCTTTTTCCTTCAAGGCCCGGCACATTCTGCCATCTGATATTCGGAATGTTTGTAAAACATTTTTTACGAACATTTATACACTGCCCAACATTAAAAAAATATTTATTCATATAACTCTTTACGTTTTGCTTTCATCATGTTTCCATCTTTACACCATTGCTTGTCTCTTAATAAGCTGCATATGTACCTTTATATTTTCCTGGGTAAAATTGCCCATTTTCCAAATGACTCAAAAGCCACTTTTTACTGTCCTTCACTTACTTTTACAAATAACCCCTTGTTGAATTTCAATTCTTCATTTTCAAATATTTTACTGTTCCCAAAATTTCTTCTACTTTTCCTGACATATGCCATTATGATTGATTCCTCCGCTTCTTGAATTTAAAAATGTTAATTAAATGAAAGTAAGCTCATTCTTGATTTTAAATACATATATTACAGAATTTCTAAAGCCATCATATATCTCATTAAATGAAATATCAAATCAGTGCTTGGCGTAAGTCAAAAGAAAATATACATATGAATTCTTCTGCTTAGTAATTTTCAAACTAAATAAAAAGCAAGCAAGCTTGGGCTAATGGTTCTTGTTTTACTTTACACATTGAAATCGTTTTTTTAGCATTTAACAGCAATTTAATAAAAAAAAAGAGAAAAATTATAGCTCTCACCTCTTTACAAATTATTGGTTATTAAGTTCAAAAGTATAACATTAAAAAATTAAAGATACATAAATTTCAGTTAAAAAAATAGAAAATAAAATACCTGGTTTTATTTTGTATAAAAAAGCAATATTTTCATCAGTTGTCAGAGCTGTAACATGAAGATTGTTTACAGTACTAATTTCATCGCTCAAAGCAGCCAGTTCATGAAAATGAGTAGTAAATAAGCAATATGAATTCAAAGTTTTCGCAATGTATCTGTAAAAAATTGACAAATTATAATAGTTTGCAATCAAAAACAAATAAATGCTATTTATGACATTCATAACTTTGTCCTTAATTTTATAATATCTGTGACATCTAAAATGAAAAGCAAAATTTTAATGTATAATGGCACAGTATGGAAAGTCCAATATTTGACAAATGTAATGTTTATATATCGCCGAATCCATAATTTTTTTTTCTTTAATGAGAAATGATATATTCACCGTAAATGATTTGAAAAATATGGATATTTAATTAGCATAGGTGCCAACTTCTAGAAGTGAAAAATCTCTAGTCAATCACGCACGCGTGGGCAGGCCACCATTTTTTAATTAAACAAAATCATACATAATTTATGAAAAAAGGGCACAATGAGGAAATTAAGTATTTATTAAATTAATAATAATAGAGGATTAAACTGTATTAAACGCAATATTAATTCTTAGAATTTACAAATGCTGTAGTGCAAGATTTTGCATTTGAGAAATTTTTTGTCAAATACATTCTCGTAACATTTCACATGTTGTCTGCATTTAACTATTAGTAAATTTTCTAATGTGTCATCAGACATGGTTGACCTGAAGTCAGTTCTAATTTTCTTCACTTGACTGAAGACTCTCTCGCATGCTGCATTACTGTGAGGGATCGTAAGTATTGACAGCATAACCTGAGAAAGTCGTTTAAATTTTAATTCACCAGAAAGTCGTTTAAATTTTAATTCACAAGTATCATTTTTTATTTTACCTATGGCTGCCCATTGTGCATCAATGCTACCTTCATTACTCACAGTTTGTGGAACTTTAAAAGCCTGGAACTCACTGAATTCTGTTTGTAAAGCATCAACAGCTTCATCTTCTGTATTATTGAACAAAAGAACAGGAAATTTTTCTGTAAAATATTTTAAGCTGGAAAATGATGCATTTTCAAAATTCGATATTTGTGTAACCTCTGCATGATGTAACACTTCTAACTCAAAAGGAAATTTATTGTGCATGTAGTCACATGCTGCTATGAAATAGCTTCTGACGTTTTCATAAAATTCATTTTTATCATGGATGTTAAAATCTTGGATTACTTTCAGTGTTCCATTTCCAATTAAGATATCAACATCATCTTTTTGATTACTCCTCTCATGATAGTGGACTTTCAAAATATTATTACATAATTTTGTGACGCTTGGTTTTATAAATTTCACTAGCATTTCTCTGTACAATTTTAAGAGAAGAGATTTTAGCATATGAATATGTGGTTCCGCAGACTGAAGTTGAGCATTTGCTTTTTTAAATACAGGCACAGTATAAGATAAAAATAAACAGAAAGCCTTATTGATATCTTCC
Organism: Dysdera silvatica; assembly: GCA_006491805.2. Lineage (NCBI taxonomy): Eukaryota > Metazoa > Arthropoda > Arachnida > Araneae > Dysderidae > Dysdera > Dysdera silvatica. Next base: position 95,472,434 of record QLNU02015360.1, on the reverse strand, counting down.
GACAGAAAATAAAACAACCTTTCTTCACGAGACATGGAGTTTTCAGTTTTTTGTTTCTTAGAAATATCCACATAATTTTGAGCTTTCCTTTTTAATTTCTGTGATGCTTTTTTGCTGTTACGTTCTTTCACTTTATCTGCATTTTCAATCGAAACTTTGATAGAGGGAATAGTAAAGAAAGAAAGTGGGGTGATTTGATTCCTTTTCATGGCCTCTTCCTTAAAAAAAATGATCAAAGGTTGCCACTGCTGGATTATACGCTCTAAGCACTTTCCAACAGACAACCAACGAGTGCTAACGTGTTTTAGTACCTTTTTTACATCAGTCTCATGAAATTCTTGAAGAATTTTCAACCTATCTTTTCTTTTCGAACTCTTTTGTAAGTAATAGTAAATGTCTACCAAAATTTCATCGATTTTAAATGGCAAACATGCAGCACTCTTTTCAGCTGCTAAGTTACTAAGGTGAAAGGAACAGCCCATAATTTCAATATTTTGGTGATGATTCTTTAACACCGCTGCTACACCTGCTTTCTTCCCTATAATTATGGGTGCATTATGACAGCTAAAGGCAAGACAATTAGAAATCGGAATGTTTTTTAGATTGTAAAGGATGTACAAGAAGATTTCCAATATTTAACCCAGTAGCATCTTCTTTCAAAGATGGCACAGATAAAAGACAATTCACAATTTTTTCACATAAAGGATCGAAGAAAGTTACCACTATTGAATACAGCTTTGAATCAACATCGTTGCTTCCATCGGTTGCAATTAAAAATGGATAGCACCTTAAATTTTCAACAAGTGATGAGGATTCCTTTTTGGACATTTCTTTCATAATTGCTTAAGTTTTGGTCCTCGCAGATCCATATTGTTTTGCAATACTGCTGTCGGGAAACATTTTCCTAAAGAGCATCCCCGTGTGATCGCTGCAATTCATTGGCAAATTATGTTCAATGAAAAACAATGTAAATAAACATTCAGCGTTAATCATGGAGGTATCGTTAAATGCAAAAAATTAAGGCTTGATACTATGATTAGACTCTACAGCCTTGAACGTCTCCTTATGTTTAACGGTCTCAGAATGCAAAGTAATATCGCGTTTACCACCGTGAGTAATGCTTATGTCTTTACGGCAACACGAGTAGAAAGCATATTTTGGCCCCAGTCTTGATTTTTGAATAAAATTAAACATCTTCATATATTTGGCTTTAAACGTTTGGTAGTACCTTTTATTAACGGTCGACATCGTTAACGTTGTTTTCAAAAACACCTAAAAACAAAACTTTCTTTCCAGAGCAAAGAAATACCAGATACGTCTAACACGTGGCTTCCCTACACAAAGTCACATGCTTGACCAAAACCTTATCGATATAACGCATTCTTTCTTTCCTCTCCCAACAAATACAAACCTAGATGTGCAATTTCGTTGTGTAGGATCATCACTCTACGTCATAGCTGGAGCTAAAATTCCACACTATGCCACGTCATGCATGCGCCGTCAATGGCAGGCAAATTTTTCCGTCTTTTTTACCGATATTTGCATTTATTTATACGTATTTATTATTAAATACGCACATATGCATAAAAATTTAAATAAATACGCATCAAGAAAAATAGGTATCCAAATTTTTTTTTAAAAAACTAGTACAGTGAAAATCGTTTATAATGACGTTGGTTATAACGACTAACCGCATATAACGATGGAATTTTTACAAGAAGTTTGGTTTGCTATTCTACTCCATACTAAATATATCGGTTATAACGACATCGTATATAACGACAAAACCTGCTATAACGACAGCGATTTTGTAGTCTACGTAGATTCTAAGTAGGGAAATTCGTATCGGATATAACGACGCGACTTGACAGTCATAAAGCAGAACCACATAGGTTAATTATTAAAATTTAAAGTTAGTTACAAAATTCAAGCTTCATTCTAATCCTGTTTATTTACAAATGTCTGAGAAAGTTTTATTACTGCTAAACCTGAATATTAAAGATAATAAACTTAAAAAGTGATTTATTAATTGAATATCACGAGGGTCATATTCTTAAGGGTCTCATTCTTTTTTTTAAGCGTAGAGCCCACAAAACTCTTAAACCGGCACTGTTCTGAAGTCATTAGTATAATATAATAAATATTATTCATTACATTTGTTTTCTACATTATATACTTTAGTAGTATTTTCTACAATTTTTTCAATTTAAAAAACTAAGAAAGTACTATGTACTTAGTGTGGCTATAACGTAATATAAACTGAAATCAAATTCATTATAATTATGTTTTTATTTAATTTTGAAACCAAAAAGTTTAGTACTTTTTATTATCAAAATAATTTATAAAACTCTAGAGTGCATTATATAGCTACTATGATTTTAAAAATATATCGTTTATAACGACCGAATTTGCACGGTCCCTTGGAGGACGTTATAACCGATTTTTACTGTATTTTAAAAAACACTGGGGATTTTAGACGAAATCTCCGAAAATTGTCGTTTTCGACTGGAAGATCGATAAAAAATCGGAAGGATTGGCACCTATGTATTAGTAACAAAGTAAAGTAACTTCTAAGTAACTTTTCTTTGGTCTTCAATATTTAAGTTACACAACTTTAAATATTAATACTCAATATTTGAATTTATGTAACTTTTACTAAAATTTTCCCACTGAGTAAAGTTATCATACATAAACAAAAAACTTCCCTTATATATTTTTATATTTCTTCAAATAAAGTGTTTTATTTAAAAAAAAAAAAGGCCGATTTATTTACTTACTCAGATATTGCCCAAGCAAGTCCAAGACCATCATATGTTGACGTTCCTCTACCGAGTTCATCTACAATAATAAGTGAATCCGCAGTTGCTGCCTAAGCAATAGATATGAATTAGAAATGCAAAGAAAAATAAAATCACAAATGCATTTCGGTCTTTACTTCTTGCATAATAAAAACCGAAATGCACCTACATGAACAAACACTAAAATCTCTCTCTCTCTCTCTCGAGAGCGAGAGAGCGTGTGTGTGTGTGTGTGTCCCAAAAGTCTGGCAACTTCGAAATATCTTGATGGGGAAAGCAATTTCGCTGCCGATATTGATCTGGAAAGTTTCGTGGTTTAAGAAGATCTATCAGATGAACTATCACAGGTTAGGGCCCCCACATGAACCAAATTCCTTTTTTGTAATTGGAAAACATACTTTATCACGAAATTGTGTTCAGCACAAAAATCTGCATTAAAAAATGTACTACTTTATAGCATGTGGACTTTACAGCATGTGGGGGGTCCAGGAAGACCGATCTTTGTGTTTAAACATTCAGCTTCAGAGGAATATCATTTTTTGATACAGGCTGAGATTTTGCTGAAAGTCTGAACTACATGAGAGAGTATAGTGGTGCAATACTGAATGTATCCTCTAAAAAATAACGAAGTAACATATGTCAAATTTCAAAAACCTACTCCTTTACTTATTAAAAAGACATTTCCCAAAGTGTAGTGCGAAAAATAGTCTCGTTGTGAAGCTAACTTGCAAGTCATTGTAGCTTTGGTGGTACTCTTTGTGGTCCATCTACCGCGACAAGGTGGTGCTACATTGGATAGGAAATTTTTTTTTTTTAAATTGTCCCTAGAACAAAAACCAGGGAAAAGAAAAGAGTGAATATTACATATGAAATAGTACTTAAGATAATAAAGTACTGAAAATTGTTAGTTTTTTTTTTTTATTTTTTACTGTTTCACACAACAAATGTTCAAAGTGCTTCCCCTCTACGATTTGACAATCACTCAGGTGATAATAAAAGTCATTCATTACATTGTATAATGTGTTATAAGACTTACTGCATCTGACCCTTTATTTACAAAACATCGTTTGTTTTAGTAACATGAACCTTATTTTTTTAAATGGCCCCAAAGAAAATAACTTAACGGTGAAAGGTTCAGATACCTTGGTTGCCATTTTGTGGGACCACCTTTGTCTGTCCACTGATCTGGGAAAACAGTATTTAGAATTCCCCTTACTAATAATGCACAATACGCGTCTGCACCATCATGTTGGAAGAAGACATTTTGTATGTCATTAGGAAAAAGATTTTTAACTGAAGGTATAATTTCATTTTGCAGAATGTTCACATATGTATGACTATTTAAGTTCCTATCAATCTTCAGACGTGTCAGGGGCATACTGGGGACTGCCCAAAGAGCCATCCTTTTTCTAAGCTGCTATTGGAAATATGACTACGATATTCCATATTCAGAGATTGTATGTAGAGGTCGGTCACTTGAAATGTCACATGTCAGGGCCATATAGGAGCCCCATCCTTTTTCTAGGCTGCTATTGGAGCTACTCTACTACTACTAGTTGCAAAATAATTCATTTTTATGTTTGGGCTACAAATAGTTCAAATCCGCTACTTTTGGAGCACAGTTTGCTACTTTTTAATCTTCAGATCTGGCAACACCTACGTCAATAATATTTTCATCAGTGGCAAAAATCTCATTCAGAAAGAAATTAAAAAAACTGCTTTTGACAACAATAATGCAACATTATATGCATTGGTGGATCCAAAAAAAGGTTTGTACCCCTCTCCTGAGACAGGACGAGGAAAGACTAGAAAACAATTGATTTACTATGCAAAATTAAGGAATATGACAAAGTAGTTTGTACTCCGTCGTCGCACAGAAGGATCTGTCCCTCCAGATTTTTTTTCTAGACCCGCTTATAATTATATGTGTATTTGTCAGGCCTGAAAATAAAGAGGGTTGGATGTTCACATAATCATTAGAGAAATGTTGACATTAGTCCTATAGCAGAAGTTGATACAGATGTTGAACTAAAAATATCTGATTTGATACTTCCCTCTCACGGAAATCCTGTGCAAGGGCCTGGTATACGTACTTTGGCATACATAAGTAATTTTGGGGTTAAATATAGTGTAAACTGGGAGGGCAAAAATAAAAAACAGGGTATGGAAAAGTGGATTTTACCTCTTTTTTCTAAACAAACTGGGGGGGGGAAGAGTCCCCCTTTGTTCCTGCCAGATTACATCTATGCATGTATGTATCCGACTCTCACAAAATTTACAAATAGGGGTAGAAAAATTAGGGAGGTAAAACACCTTCACTCAGCCTCCTATAATGCTAATATTTTTTATCAAATTGCGTGTGTGTGTGGACGGGGGACGGGAGGTTCCCCTATGTATGGTCTTTATATATACACACATACATATATACATATACATATTTGTGTATATATATTTGTTTGAATTGTATATGTTCTGTTGTTTAGCAAATAGAGTTTCAAACGTACTCTCAAATTTTGATCACTTTGTATAATCAGTAGTGGCCAATGTTCCACTTCTGGAACATGATGAAAAATGATGATAATCATTAAGAAAATTTTTTTTGGATTGTATATCTAAGTTGAAAAATTAGAACACTGAAAATGAAGGAAAAAACCAAAAATGTATTGGGATCTAGGAGCGGACTTTAAAGGGTTAA
>QLNU02015360.1:95441735-95466841 GCA_006491805.2 Dysdera silvatica | reverse complement strand
ATATTGTAATGTTATTAGTAAAAAATGTACATAAATCTGTTAAGAATTCAAACAAGCATTCATGCATTAACAGACACTTCAGCGTAAAACGCTACTGAACAGCGCATGTAGAAAAGTATGTCTGCATGGAGAAACCCGTCAATTTATAGTGGTTTATCAAGGTGATGTAAAATGCATCACATTATGATATGAAACACGACCAATTCATTTCACACACCTAGTGATAGCTCAAATGTTATTGCCGATAGATGATTATTAATAAACATGGCATATTAATAGTATTTCATGCTTTTTTCTTATTGATAATTTATTTGAAAATTTGTTCATAATTTTTTAATTTCTTCTCTACTGCTTATCATAAGAAAATGACACTTTGCCGTGAAGTCAACAAAGCAGTACATTTTTCAATGCAGATTTTTATGCTGAACACGATTCCATGATGGAAATAGCTCATCTGATAGATCTTCTGAAATCATGAAATCTTCAAGATTAATGACTGCACCAAAATTGCTTTTCCATCGGGGTATTTCGGGGTTGCCAGACTTTTGGGCCACCCTGTATAAACAAACATAAGTAACAATAAACAAAATAAACATTTTAAAAAGAATACTGATTTTAAGTTGTAAGTTAGACATAGTCAGAAAAAATTAGAAGATACAATGTTATCAAGTATATAATAACAAATGTAAATCATCCTCTCCCAACCCCCAAATCCAAGGAAAACCACATACTCCAATCTCTGCAAGTGCTTTTTTGGGTTCCGAGATACATAGACAAAACAAGAGAAGGAAATAATATATTAATACAGTCAAATCTTGACATAAAAAATCACCTTTAAGATCAACTCATGTATATGGTTATTTTTAAAAGTCCTATCTGATTGAATAGGAATTTTGTATTATACTTTTCTAATTATATAGTCTGGTCTTAAATACAAAATCTGCTTTTATGGTCAGTGCAAGTCCTGAGAATTTTATAATGCAGTACTGTCAAGTGTTGATTACTCTTTGAAAGGTGTGTCTAGAAATTGATTTGATAGGGGAGGAGGTTGGTTGTATTTTTATGACGCATGGACAGCAAGGGTCATTCTGTGCCAAACAAGATGAGACCGTATATATAGTATATAGGTGGGGGTGTTTCTTCTATATAACCTGTCTCCTGCCCCTTTTCCCAGCAGGTTCTTAGAGCGATTAGACTACATATGCTGTACTTGAAAAGCTTCATTTAACATGATCCTGAGGTGTGGGGGAGTATTTCCTTCTACCTGTCTGTATGCAATATGTCTATGAAACCAAACATTTAACATTTGTGCAGATATAGTGAAATTTGTCTTATATTCTAAGGACTTGGAAAAGATTAATTCTAGAAAAAATTCATTTCTAATTCTAATTTCTAATTAAAAATGCATTTCTAATTTCTAGAAAAAATTCTAAAAGACATATTCTAAGGACCTGGAAAAGACGTTAAAGACATTTATATTTACAGTAGTTTTGTTACAGATTTCACTGTATATAAATATTATTGGGACCTTTGAGAAATCTGACGAATCTATGTCAAAATCTTGCATAACTTTTTTTTTAAAATGCAAATGAAAGTTTCGTGTGTCTTACTAGTATTAAACCATTCTGTATCAATATAATGTTTAAAATAAATTCAAAAAGAATTTCTTAATCTAATACAACGAAATCCTTCTCAATGGACAGCCCTCAAAAACTGTCAGAAAAACGTTCCTCCAGCAAGGAACTTCCTTTATAACAGTAATACCCCTCTTTTACTGTCACATTTCTTTTATGGGCAAATTTTTCTGTCCAATGAATGTTCACTGAATGAGAGTTTTTGATGTAATTGTTTATTTTATAGTTCTCAATTTATTAACTATGTTTTACGTAATGTTTTTACTATATTTTAATATGCAGTTAAATTGAACTCTTTTTAATCATGTATATGGCTATGGCTATCCTGCTAATAAGGTAATTTGTGAGTTTTATGACATGAGGACAGCAAAGGTCATGCTGTGCTGGAACCAACTGTTTTCTGAGTAATCCAAACCTCTTAAAGCTTAAGGAACCAACCCCTCAATTACAGTAAGTAGTTAGCCAGTAAGCATTCTTTTATTTGGACCATAAGGAATTAAGCCCAGGATAACGGCATAGTGATTTTTCAAAGGAAAAAAATGTGAAAAAAAAAAATGATTATACCTGCCCCCCAAAAAAAGGATATAATACAAGATTTATAATGGAAGTTACAATAGTAAATATTATTAGTAATGGAACACAGTATACCAAATACAAACTTTACTACCACCTTTGTTATAGAAGTTGCAGGACAGAGACTGCATTTAAAAAAGAGATGGTTTCATTGCTTTTAGTATATTGCGTTCAGTCGTAAGGAAAGTATTATACATGTACATGACTAAAAGTAGTTCTGCAAAATTTAACTAGGTGGTTGGATAGTACATGCTGTTTTATCTTAGTGGTCAAATCTACTGTGATGAAAATGGATGTAGAAGTTGAACAGCAGGTGAACATTAAACTTCATATGAAGTTACGGAAGATAGTCACTGAAACACATGGAATCTTCTCCAGTAGGCTAAGGTGACTAGGCATTATTAAGAGATAATATGTTTAAATGGTAAAAGAAGTATATTTTATGGTAGGGCATCAGTAAAAGACAATCTAAGGTTTAGAAGGCTGTCAACAATGTATACTGCAGACAACATAGATTACATCAGGAGTAGGCTACTCCTGATGCAATCCATATGGAACCAAATCTAAATTAATGACACAATAGACGAATGTATTATCTCTATGTCACCATAGGGCTCAAGGTTGGTTGTAGCATTTTAAAGACACAACCATATTTTCAATTAACTTTAGTATCAAGAAATAAAGTGAAATTAGAAAAATAATTTTAATTCATAAGCATATTCTACGCTATTTAAAAAAATACTTGTTTCAGAGAAACAACCATTAGTAGCTATTAGAGATAAATTCAGGCTCATTTTTCAAGTCCTGAGTCTGAAGACTTGCAACTTGAGTCTGCCTGAGCCCGAAATACTTAGTGGGAATTTGAGCTTGAAGCTTCAAATATAACTTTAACCCCTTAATGTACGATTTAAATTTTTTAAAAAATTACTAAACTACACTGTTTAATTTCCTTTGAATTTTCATATACAGTGAAACCTTGATGCATCGTTCTCATTTTAGTCATTTTCCCTGCATATATGATTCACCTTTTTTGGTCTCTGATTATCCACCACACAAATAACACTAATAATTCGCAATTCTATGATCCCTTTATTTATCGTTTCATACCATCCATCGTTTTCTAAAATCGTGATCCTGCTGGAATATTTTCCTCATGTGGATTGTTGTTTTTTTCTTTTTTCTTTCCACCAGGAAAGTCTGAAATTTTGTTGGTTAGTAAAGAATTTTAAGTGCAAACACAGAGAAAGCATCTCCCATTGTGAGAAACAATTTTGTTGTTTTAAAGTGAGAACCCTGTAGGAAAGGGAAGTTAAACTGATAGAGAGCTATTACGTTGTGTGCAGGTATGCTCAACTCATGAATTTGAGATAAGTTTGCAATTACTGTTAATATGACGAACTTGTACATATGCAGGAACATACTGCACTAACTTACTTGTTTACAGAGGATGCTGTGACATTTCAATGAATAGAAAATGCTTGTCATTGTTACGGTTGTGTTACTTTTGAATTTTACTTCATTGTAAGTGCCTACATGCATTCTTACATGCTTTCGTTTCCATCTGCTCTTGGTTTCACTAGCATGTGCATACTTCATATCCCTGTTCATTTTTAACATACAGTATAGCATATGGATAAATTTATTATCCTCGAATCACATCCCAACATAAAAACTGGGTTTGGTGATTGGTTAGTTGGTTGTGTTTTTTATAGATCAGGCTCATCATGCACCAAACAAGGTGAGAATATACACACAGGCTTAATATAAAATTAATGGTAAAAAGTGTTAAAAAGAACTTAACAAAGGTACCAAATGAAACAATATAAAAATCACATTAGATGGGAATAACCAATATTAGATAAAAATTAAAAATGATTTCATGATTAAAGCAGTCACATAAAATGTTGCAAAGTCAAATATTTTTGGTTAAAAGTTAATGATCCATGCTGATTAAAATTGGGACAAATACATAAAACATTTAATGCTTCACCACATGTGGCACACATCGGGGCGCCTTCTCCCTTTAAAAGATGATGGGAGAAGCGTGTATGCCCGATGCGAAGTCTAGCCAGAGTGACCTCTTTATGACAGTCACTACTATAGCTAGACTGCCACACCTCAAGACGAGGTTTAATGCGGTGAAGCTTATTAAAAAATTGCTTGTCCCATTCCAACTGCCATTTTTTGTACAGATGGGATAAGACATGAGTGTTAAAATCTCCAAATGGAATGGAAATACACTCAGGTTTTGCAGTTGCAAACCTCGCAGCAGTGTTAGCCTGTTCATAGCCAGTGACACCCACGTGGCCTAGAACCCAACAGAATTTCGCAATATACTGTGCGTTTTTTATATCCACGAGATGTTTGTAAACTCTGTGGATTCCAGTGTGATGCGAGACGTTGAATGAAGTCAGGCTTTGCAGAACACTGAGTGAATCTGTACAGATGACAGTTGGAGATACGGCATTATTCAAGATGTATTGTAAAGCTAACACAGTAGCATGAATTTTTGCTTTGAAAACTGAGCAGAATATCGGCAGTTGTTGACTCTGTATGACATCTCCACAGATATATGCCACACCGACATGGTCATCCGCTTTTGATCCATCTGTGAAAATTATAAGAGTATCCTTTTTACCTAATAGATAGATCAGCGAATGCCTGCCGATAGGCAATGTCTGGGGTATTGTCTTTTGGATAGATTCAAACAGATGTCTGTGCCAATATCAAACCATGGAGGAATGATGTTTGGCACAGATTCCACTACCATGGTTTTTGAAATGCCCAATTCACTGGCAACATTTTCCATCCTCATGCCATAGGTTGGGATACTTGAAGGACAAGCATTAAAAGGTGAAATGAAACAAGGTTGATAAAGTGTTGACAATGCACAATGGTCTTTTAGTGATAGAATTTTAAGCTAATAGTTGAGGGAGAATTGTCAGTGATGTAAAATTAATGGACGTTCCAAGGCTTCAGCGTATAAACTAGTGACTGGGGAAGTCTGAAAAGCCCCAGTGCACAGTCGTAGGTAGACCCTCACAATGTATGGGGTCAAGTTGTTTGAATAATGATTGGCATGCTGTGCCGTAAATCGGACAGCCATAATCTAATTTAAAACGGATTAATGCCTTCAGCAATGAGCATCCGTCTGCTCCCCAGGATGTGTGAAACTAGACCTTGATAATGTTAAAGACTTTAAAACATTTGTCAAGCAGATGTCTGTCTCGCATAGGTCTGATGTGGAATCGAAATGTTACACAGCGGTCAAAAACAACCCCAAGGAAATTTGTCTCCTGAACAACTCAGATAACCTTTCCCCATTCAGAGCTCCAGGTCTAAATGTAAGCTATGTTTGTGACAAAAATGTATGCAAACTGTTTTTTGCAGTGAGAAATTAAACCCGTTATTAGCTATCCATTCCATTATTTTATTTAGAGCCAAATGAAGTTGACAACTTGGTTCATATTACCTGCTCCGCACAAAATTTGCAAGTCATCGACATATAAAGAACTTTTTACAGTGGTGGGAAGATACTTAAACACACCACTAAGTCTTAGGATAAACAGAATAGGATTTAAAACACAGCCCTGTGGAACACCTTGTTCTTGCGGGACAGTATGAGAAAGAGAGGCTCTGATACTTGGAAAGTTCTGTTGTCCAGAAAATTTATGAAATTTGACATATTGCCCCTAAGACCACATTGGTGGAGATCTCTGAGGATGCCATATTTCCAAGTCCGATCGTATGCCTTTTCTATACCGTTCCCTTGTAACGAAGACATCACTTATGGATGTTTCTAAACTTAAAAAATTATCCATTGTTGATCTCATCGAATGGAAACCACTTTGACATGGTGGTAAATGACTTCCATTTTCTAGGTAATACACCAACCTATTACAGACCATCCTTTCTAATAGTTTGCAAAAGCAACTAGTTAAGGCAATATGTCGGTAATTTGAAGGATTCTTTGGATCATTGCTTAGTTTAGGAAAAGGTATAATAATAGCTTTGAGCCATGCCTCTGGGAATAACTGCTCTGTCCAAATCCTATTGAATAGAATCAGAATATTTTCGAGGAATTTGCAGACAGGTTCTTGATCACTGAATAATGTATTTGGTCAGGTACAGGAGTAGAATTTTTGGACCGATGTAATGCACATTCAAAGAAGGTAAATGGGATATTACAGGGAGATGATGTGTTTCACGGAAATTAAGGATCTGTTTTTCTTGATGTCTTTTAATGGTATGGAATGAGGGAATGTAACTGGTACTGCTTGAGATGTTAGAAAAAGTAATAGCCAGTGTATTGGCTATTTCCTGGACATCACTGATTTTTATATCATTGTTCTCTAAGATAGAGAGTGGATGTGAGGTGTAATTTCTATTTATTTTTTTGATTTTATCCCAAATTACCTTTGAATTTGTGGCAGATGTTATGCCAGAAATACATGTTTTCCACGAATCCTCCTTTACCTGTTGTCGGGTGGATCTTGCCTTGGCTCTGGCTTTTTTGCATTAAATTTGTTTGTGTGTAAATATACCCCATGCCTTTTTGTTCTTTATAAGCAATTTTACAGTCATGGTTCCACCAGTGTTTTGGTATTTTTGGAAAATGTGCCAAGGTTTTCGGAATTGAATATTTTGCTGACAGCAGAATTTGATCGTTGAATATTTTAACTGCTTCATTTCTGTCAGGGGTTTCTACCATAGTACTATTGATGTTTGATAGACTTCAAAGAAGTTCCCAGTTAGCCTTTTCAATTATCAATCTTGGGTTCCGTGATGACATACAGGAACCCCTCCCAGTATATTTAAGGATAATGGGGAAATAATCACTGCCAAGCAGATCTTGCTTGGCTTCCCATATCTATACCGGGAGAAGAGATGGTGAACAAATTGAAAGGTGTATTGCTGAGAAACTTTGGTTTTCAGAATGTACGTGTGTAGGTGTTCAAGTACTCATTATTGTGACTGGTTGTAAATGAAAGCTTCTATTATTGCACATCCCCCTTGATTGGTGCTTTCACAGCCCTATATAGTGCTGTGAGAGTTTAAATCCCCAAGAAAAAGGAGTGAGGTTGGCAGCTCATTAATCAAATCAGAGAGTTGGTTCAAATTAATATTCTGATTTGGTGGAAGGTATGTAGAACATATTGTGATTTCAGCTGCTATTGAGAGGCGAATGGCTATTGCTTGTAGTGGTGTATTGAGGTTAATGCTTGTAAAGGGAAACTAGTTATTGACAATAATTGAAACCTCTCCACAAGCTCTACTGTTATCTACATTGTCTTTTCGAATAACGGTGTAATTTCGTATAGAAGTCATATCGTTATTTTTATAATGAATTGCCATTTATACTGAATTGCCAGGCAGGCATGTCGGTATGTATTAATGAGGTGTTTAATACCCTCGATGTTACATCGGAAACCATGACAGTTCCAGTGTATTATAGAGCACAAGAGTCATTGTGGATAGGTGATGGTGTGCCTATCTCCAGTTTTACGCTCCGATTCAACTTGTTGGCTGATCAGAGAGAAGATGTTTTTTTTAGAAATGGAGTGTATGATTTCATCCTTCATTTAAGAGAAGGAATCTTCAACATCTTTAAGAGAGGTGCCTTCCCAATCATTGATTATTATTTTTTTTTTGGGGTCGGTTTTTAAAAACTCCTATGTTTGTCTTTAATCTGTCCTTTTTTATTTACCTAAGTATTGTGTTTTGGTGGTGCATTGACTTTATTTTGATGTAGTTTCACTTTTCACCTGTATTCCAACAAATTTGGCGGTATCAACAGCATTGGAGCGACTGAGGCATGATGGAAGCCTGGAAGAAAGAACTAGCCTTAGTCCGGAAGAGATATATTGCCTGTTCGAGTTCTGCTTGAATTCCACGGTTTTCGGCTTCAAGGGTAGATTTTACCGACAGAAGAGGTGTACGGCGATGGGGTCACCTGCTTCGAGTGTGGTGGCAAATTTGTGTATGGAGGCATTTGAAAACAGTGCTTTAGATGAGTGAATTTACTGTGTCAAGGTGTGGAAGCAATACGTCGATGATACGTTTGTTATCCTACCAAGGTCTTCAGTTGCTGATTTTCATCTCTATTTGAACAGCTTGAACCCTCATATTCAATTTACGTTAGAGGAAGAAGATAGAGGTTCATTACCCTTTTTAGATGTTCGGATAAATAGAGATGTGGATGGGCGACTGTTGACTACGGTGTTTAGGAAACCAACACATACTGATAGGTATCTTGACTTTCGTTCTCATCACCCGGCATCACACAAAGCATCTGTCATTAGAGCCTTGCACCGACGAGCCTTTACACATTGTTGTAATGATGACCTTCGCAATGTTGAATTACGACGCAATAAAAGAGTGTTGAAAAAGAACGGTTACCCGACTAAATTTATCGCTCGTAACCAATGTGGTGTTAGTGGTGGAAACAGGAATGTAGAGGATGAGACTAGGAAGACATCAGTGGTTTTGCCATATGTGGCGGGTGTCTCAGAAAAGCTGTCTCGAATTCTCAGTTGTGTGAATGTTAAGACCTACTACAAACCTGTCTACACCCTGCGTGATCTATTACTTAAAGTTAAGGATCGCGTCCCTGAGGAGGAAAAATCTGGTGCTATTTACCAAATACCGTGTGGAGACTGTGACAAGGTGTATGTTGGACAGACGGGAAGATCGATACGTCTACGAGGGAAGGAGCATATGCGTGCGGTAGCTAGGGGAGACGATTCAAACCAGTTGGCTGAACATGTCTTCAGGGAGGGTCACGAACCAGATTGGCATTCGATGAAAGTATTACATCAGAATGTGACGAATCTGGGGAGTAGACTTTTTCTGGAATCATGGGAAACCTACGGTTTGAGGAGTCGTGCAATAAACATCGCAAAACCTCTACCAGAACCTTACAGGATTTTTGCAAAACCTCGAGTTGGGGGTGTTCATCTGACATCGTCGGGTGCGGGGGCTTTCCCGGCGAGGGTTTCCCCAGCTGGAAATGCTCCGCACCAAATGGCGTCAGATGGGGATTCCCAACATGCGGGTATATAAGCTTAGGACTTTCACGAACTCTTCATTCTGCCTTCACTTGACAAAGGGAGCAGTTGGCTCCCGAAACGTCGTGTTTTTAAACCTTACGCCAGTGTCAAAATAACTGTTTATTTATTTTCTGTGTTGGCAGGTCAATCTGAATTTGGTATTATAGTTTGTGTTTGAGCGTCTATTGTTACTTTTTTAATGATGGGTTGGGTGACTGCTAAAGTATATGATTTTGCTTGAATTGAGTGATTTCATCGATATTGTATTTTGGCTTTGGGGTATGTAATAAGGCCAATAATTTTTATTTCTATTATGACTTTTTCTTCTTGCCATTTGGGACAAGAGCGTGAAAATGCTGCGAGTTCACTCTTGCAGTTGATGCAGCCAAGGGTGTTTGATGAACATTCCACATCACCATGGCTTACCACACTACATTTTGAGCAGGTAGTATTGCCACGACAGGAGGTTTTGGGATGTCCGTAATGCTGGCATTTAAAGTATCTTGTTGGATTTGGTATATAGGGACGTATTCGGCAACGTAAATATCTAGCTTTAATCAATGTAGGTAGTTTTGGTTTATTGAAAGTGAGAATTATGCGTTTGGTTTTAATGATTTGACCATCTATGTTACTCCTTGATCAGCTAGTTCTGTGACTATTTCATCTTCAACTTCAAATCAAATCTATTTCTGATATGATCCCTCTTGAACTATTTATTGCAGTGGTTCCTGACCTTTTTCAAGCCGCGACCCACTTTTATAATAACCAAAAGATCCACACACCCCCACAATTATTTACGACCCCAAAATACATTAAATACAAAATAACATATGTATATTACATTTTGCATATTATATTAACACGTTCACTGCCAACTACGAGAATACTCGTAATTGGCATAGGAAGCTAAAATATTATTTTATATGCCAACTAAGAGTATACTCGTATGAATTTATTTATTGCTAAAAGTAATCCGTTATATCTATATTTAAAAAATAAAACAACAGAAAATAATTTAAAAGCATGAAAATGCTGATAGGATCTTGGCGCATGTGAACGGACGTACCATATCAACTTCGGCAGCTAAAGTGTTAATTATATATATATGAGGTTCGTTCAAAAAGAAACCGAACTTTTGAAATAGCGTGCCAACCGGCAGAGGAAGTGCACTGGGGCTACTAAGCGCACCTATCAGCATGTTTAGACAGCAAACTGCCATTTACCGCATTTCGCTCTGACTGCCTAATCACCGCAAAGGCGTCCAAAGCCCGGGCTTTAGGACTAGATTCTATTCTGCACATGTGCATGGACCACGCACATAAGGATTGTTCACTGTGCAGTTCCCACTCCCGCTGGAGTCTAGTCCCAAATCCCGGGCTTTAGACACCTTTGCAGTGATTAGGCCCTGGGCTGAAGTGAGCACGTGCACAAGCTGTTTGTTGGATTAGTGCCAAAGTGACAATGAAAGATCTTGAAGAACAATGTGTGCGTGTGTGTGTGAAATTTTGCTACAAACTTGGCAAAACTTTTACAGAGACATTTCAATTGCTTAGCCAAGCATAGGGGGAGGACTGTATGAGTCGCACATGGTGCTATGAGTGGTTTAAGCATTTTGAACACCGCAGAATGTCGGTCGGTGACGATCCAAAGCCTGGATGATTTTGGTATTTGAAAATAATATGCAGCATATTTTTTTTAAGTTCATAAAATGCAAACACTATAATATTGTCAATAAATTCTTAGTTTTTCATAAACATAAAAATTTGACCAGAAACTCTAATAAATAATAAAAAGGTAAAAATATTTATTTTCTTAATTTCATATTATTTTAAGAAAATAATCATATATTGTTTTTCGTAAAATTAAACATTTCAAAATAGCCAAGACTAAACTTTCACCACAGTTGAATAATAAAACTGTAGCTTTTATTACTGCAACACTTAATTTTTATTGAAAAAAAAATGACAAATAAGATTTTACTTTCTTAATTAAACGTTGAATGCCATTAAAATTATTACACTTTTCCCAAAAAAACAAAATGTGCTTTATTCAAATTTATTTTAATTAAAATGTAACTAAGAATGCTTGCTTTGTTTTTCTCAAATATGTATTATAACAGAAATTGTCAAAAAATGGGTCCCTGAAAAGATAGGATGCCTTTATTTTTACACTTTATTTGAAGTGGCTTAGAAAGAAATTTAAATCCTCTCCCCACCCCCTTATCATTTAAAATTTTTCCTGGAGTATGCATTGTATGTTAAATGCCATTAAAATGTATTCAGTTATATAAAGTGTTGTGAATTAGCAATAGCATCAGTTCAAATTCAAATCAGTTTTGCATAATATTAAAGGTGGGAGTGTGGGGGGGGCAAAACACCCTCTTTATGGGACCATGGATCCATCCCCAAATTTCCGGAGTTTTCACATGGGTCATAATAACCCCTGAATCTCTAAATATGCAATCCATAATCAAAATAATCTAGTATTCCCAATACTTAAATAAATTGAAAAACAAGTGAACGGCAAACTGAAACCAGAACCAAACCTCTCCTTCCCTCTTATCTCAATTTGAAGATCCGTTTTTAAATTCCAGCCATTTGCACTAGTTCAAGGTCTGAGCAGACGATGCGATTTCCAATATCTGCCCTGTCGGAATTTGTTAATTAGCCCCTCACTTCTTCACTTCCCCCTTTAAAATGAAAAATACTTTTTAACCAAAACCTTTATTTTACATAAATATTTAATTAAAAATGAATTGAAATTAACAAACTGAATTTGTATACGTTCCCCTCAAGAATTAGTTCGGAATACCTCTCTTCCTTTCGCATAAAACAAAAACGTCTGCTTGTGTGACTATTCGCACAAATCTTTCACCATTTTACTAAAATTTCAAGATTTCCTCTGCAACAGTTCAAAGATCAACTGCGGACCGGACATCGAATGCCATGTGGGTCTTGCTCCCAAAGGCATAAACTATGGTTTAAGCGCCACGTTTGACACTACAGAAATAGTAAAACTCCGAAATTTGACAGTACAAATGGTCTGTACTCAAGATCTGTCATCACACCAAGCTCCTTTATTACCTAATCGAGTGATGTTCAGCATACCCCAATTGCACCTGCAAATTTGCTTCCACATGCTTACGCAGATCTCTTTGCCCAATAGCAGCTCTATTTCAACGTAACTGGTCCCACTAAAACTTTTAACGATTTCACGGAACAATCGAAGTTTGTTGTGTTTCGAAACCTCGCCCTGAGGCTGAATATGAATACCGGCACCTTGTTTCATGTTCAGTGAACAGAAATATTGTTTTAATCTTAGCTCTCCGTGCGACTACGAACTTCATCAGTACACAGCGGTAAATAGTTCCTCTGTTTGGTTCAGGTGCAGATCGAAGTCCCTCTTTGGAAATATTTTTGTATTCTCATCTTCGAGAAATATCTTCAGTTTCGTAGCAATTTAAGTATATATATAGCTGTATATGTAATAAAATAAGAAAAAGCTCCTGAACACCTCATGTTTGGATAACTACACTACCGAACTTTGGTCACTACATCACAGGCTATAGTATATGGAAATAGTGCTATTTGCAAAATGTACCATATTGAAACATAGGCGTATTTCAGTAAATAATAATTGTTAAACTGTTCTCTGTAATTTTGAATGGTTTCACGGAACTAAGAGTTCCCAGCACATATTGTTTGCTTTTTTCCCCCATCTCCCTGAAAAACAATGGATCGAAGTTTCACTGTACACATATTTCTACAATCCTCAAAAACAAATTACACGGTTGTATTCTTTGAAGAATTTCCATATAGGAAAGTCAGTTTTCAGCTTCAGTTGCATCAGTCTCAGGAGCCCGGGCCCACCAGAGCCTGCAAACTATATGAAATATAGAGCCCATCTTAACTCTAGTAGCTATAGTTAATATAATTCTTTAACTTGTCCCCAAAATACGAAATTTTCACTAGCATTAACCACATTTTGTCTGGTAGCCTTTCAAGTTGTTGTGAACTTAGCTTTTTGCTTTTAGATATATTAATATATTTTGACCAAAAACAACAATGATAACATCATTAAAACTGAAAAATAAAGCAATTTTAAGCTTAATTAACCAAGATTTAACACTTTAGAAGGGAAAAAAAATAAATAAAAGGGAAAAAAAAATCACGTACCTTCAAAATATGCTTTATTTCTAACATTTCAGCCATAAACGTTGAAATGCCCTTCATTGGTCGATCACCAGCTCCAACTCGAGTTAAAATTGCATCAACAAGAGATATTTCAGCATCATCACATGGAACAAAAGAGCCAATTTGAGCCATCAAAACACTAATTGCAATCTAAAATGGAAAAAAAAACCCCCCTCTTTCTATATTTAGAATTTCACCAATGTATACTTCCCCGCAATCCCCACACAGTATCTGGCAAATTATTCTAGTTAGTTCACCTTCTGGATGTGTTATTAACTTTAATTAACAGGTCGCGTAGAGTGATAGCTGGTTTTTGGAATGTCCTGACATTAGCTTTCTTCAAAATATGATCTCTCTCTCTCTCTCTCCACAAAGATCACCAAAGAGATCAAGAGCGATCAAAATTCTCTCCACATAAGAAAACATGGTTCCTCCAGTCAATTTATTTTTAGCAGACCCTCCACATCCATCACACGTTATCCTTTTTAAGTTGGTTGTATGTTTACAGCACAAGGACAGCAAGGGTCATTCTGCGTGAAACAAGGTGAGATAGAAAGGATAAAATCGTGTTCAAAGTAATGGAAATGTTTAGATATCTATTCCTTACCAGTGCTTTCTTTACCCTCCAGACCTCAACATCGTTCAATGTGACACTGATTATAGAGATCATACAATGGAAGCTTTATGGAAAGTTGGGTGATGCCAGAAGAAATTCAAACATCAATCCATATGGGTTGGCTTTCAAAATACTGAAGTTGATAGGCCTCCACCTTCACTTCTTGTAACTTTTATACACTCTTAAGACATAAAAATTGATGCACCCAGAAAAAATAATCTGATTCGTACGCAAATACCTTTCGACCTAACATGAAAATTATTAAAATTTAGCATCCAATAAATAAATAGCTAGAGCTCCAGCGCATTGGAACTGAGTATGCTGAAAGTCTATAATGAGCAAAACTCAATCTCAAGTAATAATAAAACACAAATAATTTTTTTTGTGTGCATAATAAATTTTATAGTTAAAAATATTAGCTATGCATTTCGAGCCAGGCAATGTGCTGGCCTTCACAAGAAATACACAGTATATTTGTTGTACGTTACAACACAGTGTATTTCTCCTGAAGAAGGCAAGCATATTGCCTGGCTGAAAACGAATGAAGTTATTAGTTATTTTTAACTATTAAATTTATTATACACACAAAGAATGTTTTTCTGTTTTATTAATTCAGTGCATTTACATTTTGTTACTCAATCTCAAGGTCAAAACTTCCATTAGATTTTGACTGCAACTACCTATCTTGACTGTAACAATGACTTTCCGATGGGTTCATGTCATTACGAGGATATGTCACAATTTGAAAGAGGATGTACCATCAGATGGAAAGTGACTGGATGAGAAAATTAAAGAATCTCACATTATTTGGGTTGAGATGCAACAATTAGATGATGTTGGTTGGAATTGATAAACAATGGCAGATTTCAGTATCAAGAGGACAGGGATCGACAACAGAATACTTAGCAGACCAAAGTGATTGTCAGAACAGCTCTCATTAGCACTCCATTAGTCTATCAACCATCCGACATGTGACCATCCAAGGAATGAGCAATAGAACCATTGATAGATGACCCAGAGAGTGGAATCTAAGCTCACACCACCCAATATGCCACTTGCGCTTCACCAGAACACACTGTCAATTGCGATTACAGTAATGTCATATTCAATTGATCTGGAATTGCTCTGACTGGGGACAAATTGTCTTCAGTGATAAGTCCTATTTGGAACTGAGTCTCGACAACCAGCACAGATGCATCTGAAGACATTCTGGACAAAGTTGGGATCTTACTTTTACATTCTCACACCACAAAAGCCAGTAACAGGGAGGTATGGTCTGGAGTACCATTTCTTTTAATAGCTGGACCCCTTTGGTAGTCATCCAAGGCAACCTTACAGCACAGAGGGACGTTGATGAAATTGTATGATTCCTTGTGTTGTCATTCCTTTTGCGCCACCACGAGTTGAACTTTCAACAAGATAATGCCCGACCACACACAGCATGCCTTTCACTACTTATTGTCTTTGTGTTTCCAAACACTTTCTTGACCAGCTATATCACTAAGTCTCCCTCTCATAGAGTAGTAGTTCTCAACAGTCAGGCTGCAGCCTGGTACTGGGCCCCCGACATCAATTATACCGGGATATGAGAGATTCTCCTAGAGCAGTGGTTTCCAACATGGGAGTCATTGTGGGGTTCCTGTTTGAGGTCGCCACAACTATTTTTAGTTGCAATTATTTTTGTAAGGAATTTTATACCAAATGTTTCCAACGCTTTTATATTTCAACATGGCTACACACATTGCAATATTCTACTAATGGTTGTTAACTTTATATCTATAATATATATATATAATTAATATAATATATTTTTATATTTAATGTGTTTTCCTTACTCTGTTAAAAATGCTTTTATTATGCAATGTGGCTGGGCGGACAGAGGTTGCAGATCTTGTGGTTACTATAAAAACGGGTCACGGATTACTTGGCTACTATAAAAGTGGGTTGCAGATGGAAAGAGGTTGGGAACCACTGTCCTAGAGTTTGTCATTTAGTTTTCTAAGCAGTTTTCATGAATAAATATTTAATGATTAATAAATTTGAAGTTTAAGCTCATACTAGAGCGTTTTTTTAGTATAGAAGAAAAAGAGACATTGTCCCAATCCAAAAGTCGAACTAGGGTCCTTCTGTTGAGCTGGTAGTGTCTTAACCGTTAGACCAACGAAGATAGGTATGTTCTCTTTCTTCATATATAAGGATTTAAGATATTATTACCCTGCTCAGGGATAACACAATTGCCAAATAATGGTCAACACATAAAGCCACCGGGGTAAGTTTGTGTAAACATCCTCTGCATATGTAGTTGTAGCTCCATAACCCCCACTGGAAGCATATAATTCCCTTAATGAACTTTCCGTGTACGAATTTCATTACAGAAAATTGACATTCATATTTACGCCAAATTAGTACTTTTTGTGATAATTGTAATTTAAATTAAACAATCAGCGTGTGCTTTTCATTTGTTAGCACCTTTATGGTTAGTTTAAAACAAATGACCTGAAAGTCGTTCCTGCAAACGTGTGTTATAACAATTTAGACTTTTTATTTGATTATTTTACTTTGAAAGTCAACACACATGCATAAAATTCTTATTTTCTGAGTATTGCAACCCAAAACACTCATCACCAAATGCAATTAAATTGATAACAAAAAGTGTTTAAAATAATCTGCATTCTTTATTTTATTTTCTCATTATAATATATGTGTAATTTTTTAGTAACACTTTATGTACTGTCAGGACATAAAAGTTGAAAACACAAAAAATATTGAAGTTCTGGTAGATTTATTGGTGTATTTACTGAAAATCACTTATCCTGTATTTATAGATGATATTTAATGAACGTTGTTTTATTGATTTAATATAATTCTTACCAAATTATGCAATTTAAGAATTGTGTAAAATGTTCAAAAACATTTTAAAAATTCAGTAAATAGAGGGCTAACATATAAGTTGTTACAGTTTGGAGGCGTTAGCTATTAGGGAGGATTATAGGAAGGCAAGCATTAAAACTGAGAATTGGAAAAGTGTCTGAAATAGAGGTGTCCGCTATGTAAGACATCCATTAAAGAGGTTTTACTATATTACTTATGATAGTTAAAAAAAAAAAAAGTGGACACATGTATAATTACATGTTATGATAACCTGACCCCAAGATATTGTTGAGGATGAAATATACACACACACACAAAAAAATTCTTTAAAAAATCTACTTTAGAACATGGCCATAGAATAAATTACATCAAAATATAACCTAACGAAAATAATAATACATTTTAAGGAATTGCGACTTAGCTTCTAAGGTATTAATAATAAAATACAAATGTATGACTTTTATACTATCACAGATTTCCCAAAAATGAAATACATATTTCAGCATTGATTATGTATAGCCGGTGAAACAAAAATCTAAACACTTGTTTGCCATTCGCGCAATAATTGTGCTACAGAAAAATTCAAAGGTTCCAATAGTTAGTGAACAATGAAATCTACCAATTCATGTGCACAAAATTTGCATAAGGGACCGTCTCCATATTTAAACTTGCAGAAACTTTGAAAATTCCAATAGCGACATGTAAATTTCATATCATAATTGGATTTTAGACTATTTAATCAGGCAAATTTAAAATCTTGGCATCATTCTGACTATTAAAATTAAAGATATTCCAGAAAACGTCTACAGGGGCTTCCACCATGATAAAAAAATAAACTTGTAGGTTGGGAATTTAATTTTCTGTTCAAATTTGTTGAAATCAAAAAATTATAATACCCATTGACTTTTCTTTCTATCACTGATTAAATTTACAAAAATACCTTCTAAATGATGATCAAGAAATGTCAATCGACAACAGTTTTAAAGCATAAAGTAACTTTTTTTTTTACTTTTTGTAACTATGCGATGCCCCACTTAAACAGTAGCTTTAATATTAAGCAAACAAAAACCTACTGATCAGATTGCGCTGGATTCTATGTATAGTAGGTAAAAAACCATAGGGTTTTAATTCCTGTCAGAAAATTAATGTTTCTATTCACACTTTTAATCAGATATGGTTTTCATACTTCATAATAGATATTATTTTAAAAATGAGAAATATCAAATTTTGTTTGGCCCGAACTTTTAACGCAAAAAATATTGGAGAAATGTGATGAATATTTCAGAAGACATTGATAAAAATACAATGAATCATTTTAAACATTATGAGCTCGATATTTGTAATATTCAAAACTCATAAACCCTTGAACCAAATGAATTGAAATTTAGTATTAGAGGTTTTTTTGGTTACAGATTCGAAATATTTAATCAAAACTAGGTGTTGCCATTGGAATTTTCGAAATTATTGCAAGTTTTAGTATGAAGACAATCCCTTATGCAAGTTTTATGCACATGGATTGCTATATTTCATTATTCCCTATAGATTGGCGCCTTTGTATTTTCTGTAGCACAATTACTGTGTAAATGGCAAATGAGTGATCGGATTTTTGTTTCACTGGCTATACATACCACAGATGAGTTCAGGCTCATTTTTCGAGGCCTGAGCCCAAGCCTGAAACTTCAAATTCAACTTTAACTGTTTTAAGTATGATTTAAATTTTTAAAAATTTGCTAAACTACATTATTTAATTTTCATATACACATATTTCTACAATCCTTGAAAACGAATCACATAATTTTATTCCTTTGAGAATTTTGATACATAAAATCAGTTTTTGGCTTCAGCTGCATTCATTTGATGAGCCTGCACCCAAAAACAATATGAAATATAGAGCATGAGCTGAGCCTGTCTAATTTCCAGTACATACTACTCCATATTAGTCTCATATAAAATACCAGTTTATAAGTAGATACACTTTTCAAATTTAAATTCTGTCCTTTAATATATTAAAACGTACAAAAACGGTTGCTGCTAATAAAATTATATTTTTTGGAATAAATTTTTCAAAAGGTTTCGCAAATTAGCTAGTTGGATTACAGTAGGAAAAATTGTCAACTCTGGCAGCCCTTAATTTACATAACAGAACATAGCTTATAACATCACAGAATTCCATTTTTCTTAGTAAATGTAGGTTGTGCTTGAACAGAGGAAAATTCTTTCATATTAAATAGAAAACCTATGCTATACTGTAAAGGTGGGGCTTAATGTCTTGGTTTGTAAGTGGTCTTTGGCAAGGAATGGAGTGTGAATATCGCTATATGCAAACAGTAGCCTTTTCAAATTACATGATGGCTCTGGCTCGTCATTGTGCATTTTGGCATGGAAACAGCATGATGAGCAAGCTTTACTTAAGAGGTAAGCTCTAAGGTAAAGGCACCTTTTCAATGCCCCCATATGCAATAATTTCATCGTAGACAATGCAATATCCAATTAGAGATTCTTTCCTCATATTTTCAATCAACATCTCCTTATTAAGTTATTCCTTTCTACTCCCACGTTTCCACGTGACATATTAAGAAACGTTTTTAAAAGCGACAGTTTCCTCATACTCATTTCCTAGTTTTCTCATCACTTTCATTCAAAGGGATTTAGTCACTCAACCTTTGGTAAATATGTCTTTAAATCATTGCAAATTTTTTTTTTATAACCTTTCACTGAACTAGCATTGCACTTCGTCGGCAAAAATGCTACTCATTCTGACAGGGTTCATACACATTTTCTTACATGTAATTTAAGGCCCATTATGGACCAAAAATAAAGATTAAGGACCTTTTGGTAAACTGGAATTGATATTTGAGTTTCGCAGTGGAAGGACAAGAGTCAAGTTGTGCCGGAACCTAATTTTTCCAAGGAATCTAAACCTCTTAAGGAACCAACCTCTGGATTAAAGTGAGCAGTTAGTTTGTAGGCATTCATTTTTGACATGACTGGGAGTCAAACTCGGGATAACTGGACAATAGGAGAACGTGTTACCACTGCAGGGCCAAACAGGAATCTAATGAATCAGAAATAATCTACCCAACTAACTTCACACTTATACCAATGCAGACCGAAAAATTAAATATTAAACATGAATTTAAAGCATAATTCCAGACTTTCCCCAAGGTGCAAAAAATTTAAGTACATTTCCCGGCGGGTAGACACCCTGCCAATTTCTTGTATGTACAATATCAAATAATTACAGTTGTAGCAACATGTCACATACATAATAGGATTAACTGGAAAAGGGAAACAGAGAAGAAAAAGAATGAACATCAAATATACTTACAGATCGAATAAAAGTAGATTTACCTCCCATATTTGGCCCTGTAATAATGTGCAACTTTTTATCACCTGAAATAAAATTCATTTTATGCAATGTGAGAAAAATATAATTTGCTTTCGTAAAACAAACACTTGTAAAAATTTAAACCAAATGGAATTTAAACAACTTGCACAGCAAACAGTTCTTTTATTCCATTATCCCCCCCCCCCTGTTTCTTTTTAAATATTACTACTGCAGTTGTTTAATTGCCTTGTTACTTAACTTGCAGTAGTTTCACAATTTCCATGTAAAATGCAAATCAAAAACTCTAATCTGAGCATATGATAAAGTATAATCACAACTTCAACTTAAAAATCTTGCAAAACACAATTATGAAGTAAAAATATATGTTTACATCATGCAAATTTTGAATTAATAATATTTTATTTACATAACCAGATGTCTATAATTGAAGCTCTTTAATGCCTACAGAGCTAAATGTAAAACAGTTTTAAAAAATTAGAAGGCATATAAAAAATACAATACACCTAAAAAAATAAAAATAAATACAGATATATATATATACCAACCAGCCATAACATTATGACCAATCCCTAATACTATTTTGATTCCAGGGTTTATCCTGGATTCATAAACTGAGGTTGTTCAAGATTCTCGGGGATTAGATTTTATTTACTTATTTTCACTGAACACATTGTGTTTAGATTTTATGAAGGGGGATGTATCAAAAATCTGGAGGGATGTATAAATCCCTGGTTGGTTCACCTTTAGTATGCAGAACAGCTGCAATTCGCCTTGATGTGAAAATCTTTGCTAAGTGGTCGGAGGTAGATTATATAAAATCTTCAAGCACAGGTCACTCAATTCCTATATTTGATAGTTAGTAGTATATAGTAGTAGTAGTTGGGTCATGAGCTCTGAGCTGGTGCTCTATTACATCCTAAATGTGTTCAATAAGATTAAAATCCAGTGAGTTACAAAGTCAGGATGTCAACTTGAATTTATCATGCTCTTGAAACCACTGTGGCACAATTTTGGCCATGTGGCATGGAACCTTGTCCTGTTGGAAGATTCCATTTTCATTGGAAAAGACAGATGCCATGACTGGATGTAACTGGTCAGTCATAATATTGACGTAGTCTATAGCTTTCATAGTGCCCTCTACAACTATCACCGGGCCCAGGAATGCCCATGAGAATATCTCCCAAATCATAATAGAGCTACCACCGACCTGTGTTCACTGAGTTGTAAGGTGTGTCCCACCGAAATAAAGCTACCGTGATTGTGTGCCATGACTGGCAACGAAACAAACCAATAAGAACGCAGCAAATATATTAAGAAAGTCTATATACAAATACATATTTACAAGGAGTAACTCACTCCCTGCCCCACCTGGGCAGGAAAAAAAATGAACGTGTAAAAAAAGAGGGGAAAAAGTGTCCCGCCGAAATAAAGCCACTACTGTTAATAGCCAATATATCCGCCATGATTATATATGACTTGGAAAACACGATGTGGCATACCATTTACCAATCCCTGGAGGACAATGGCATCAATATTATCCCAGACTTCAATGATGGCAGCCTTCAATTCTGCCACAGACTGAAACTGTCTGCCATTGGCATATACAGCCCTACTGAGGTTACCCCCACACATTTTCTTGGGAAATAAGATCAAGGGAAAGGGCGAGTCATTCCATGACATGTACCCCATTATGCAAAAAACATTCACAAGAGGGTTTTGCAACGTGAATGGGGGCGTTGTCCTGCTGGAAAATCCAACTTGGGCCACCAATTCTCTCTGCAAATGGCAGTAACTGGATTTCTAGCATTTCTTGGTAATCGGTAGCCTTTATGCGGCCTAAGGGGAAAGCCAGGTTAAGTTTACCACCATAGCCGAAGCCTCCCCACACCATTAATGAGCCTCCACCTTATTATCTTTTGGAGAAGATTTCCTCTTCTTCCCTCATGTCACGCCAACAGAGTGCAAGGCCGTCTGGGCCATACAAATTAAGTTTTTTCTCATCTGAGAATATAACACGATGCCACTGGTCTTTCCAGGTTTGATGATATTTGGCCCAATCTACTATCCTTTGCTTGTGGATAGCTTTCAACATGGGCTGCTGTTTCCTTTTTTATATTGGAAGTTTTTTGTATATTTTACAATCCGTGACAGAGTTGATTTTGTCACAGGGATGTTATCCTCTTTGGCCAATTGTCTGAGAGAAATACCACCTTGTGAAAGACGATGCACAATATCTCTTTCCTGCCTGGAAGTCATTTTTCTGCCTGTACACCTCCTTTTTTTATACCTGTACGCATTGCCCTGATTCACAAAATTGTCTATTACGGTTTTAGATCGTTTGATTTGCTTAGATATTTGTCTGTGTGAAAGACTTTGTTCCTTAAAAGCTGTTAGCTGGCCTTTCTCGAACTCTGATAGCTGGGTTCGTTTTCCCATTGCAATACTGCAGGAGAAATAGAAAATACAACCTTCTGAAGTCAACATTCGACTGGGATAGAACAGGTAAGTTATTTGACAACTTCCTGACGTCATAAACCTGTTTACCTGTAATAGCTCGAATATTGAGAGTTACCTAAAACACTAATAGGGATGGTGGCTTTATTTCGGCGGGACACTTTTTCCCTCTCTTTTTTACACATTCATTTTTTTTTCCTGCCCAAGTGGGGCAGGGAGTGAGTTACTCCTTGCAAATATGTATTTGTATATAGACTTTCTTAATATATTTGTTTCGTTCTTATTGGTTTGTTTCGTGTCCAGTTACGGCATATAATCACGGTGGCTTTATTTCGGTGGGACACACCTTAGTTGATCTCAGGTAGTTTTTAATTCTCGCAAACCATAAAAAGATCATTCTGCAGAACAGTCTCTGGCTGCTGCCATACTCGTGAAATCTGCGTATAAAAAATTCAAGGGACCAGGAAAAGATACCGTTATTCAAAATAAATAAATAAATAAATAAATAATCGTCATAGACAAGAATAAATATGATACATTATATCTATCGGGACCAGGGGCGGACACAGACTTTCATTTTGGGGGGGTCAAGGACAGAATTTGCCATGGTCTTGGAATAACACCCTTCATTTATCATGAAAGTTGGAATTTTTTACAGTGAAAAAATATATATATTTTGAGGGGTTATGATTTCTGCGACACCCCCCCCCACCCTCTGCCGCGCGTGTCCGTGCTTGGTCAGAACCAGAGGGAAAATATAGTAAAAGACAGTGTCGTTATAGACAAATTTCACTGCATATGGCGAACATAAAATATTTTATATTAGTAATCAGGGCAGTAATTAGACCCTCTTTGCAGGAGGCTATGAAAGCTGTAGTGGCCTAAAATTCGTTAATATTTTAGTGCATTTAATTGTATCCAATAAAATTAAATATCTACAATATGTAGACATAAAATATTTTAATTGAGTTAATTAATTTTAGAATAATCCATTTTTTTCTGCAAAACTTAAAAGGCACAAAACGATACATGTGAAATACATAAACTGATGTTTAAAATGGTTTATGCGAACAAGCCATTTTAACAATGAAAAAATACAAATCTATTTAACATTAATGAATACAATTATTAACATCAATTTTGCACTGAAAACTTGTTTAAAATTTATAATGCTGATGATGATGAATCGATTTCACCGGCATTGGAGGCTCATCATTATCATTTCATCATTGTTATTGTAGTCGATATAATAATAGTTAACAAAATAAGAATAGTAATTTAATAGTAATTTATATATGTATATACATATTGTCTTATATAAGAATTATATAATTTGAACAAAAAAAGAAATACATTTTATTCTGAATATTTTCTTACGATCATATATTTGAAAATAATTTAAATTATTAAATGCTAAATTGAAGTAATAAATTATATATCTGTTTTGAGAGCAACATGCTTCCAGTTTAATAGCATGATGTACTCTATAACACCAGCAAAAATTTAATTGCGTAACTTTTATTTATATCAAAATTTTTAATTAAAACAGTTATTAAGAAAATACGAAAAATTTAAATCTTGTAGTGGACAATATTTAATATATAATGTGGTGTCTTTTATGTTTGTGGGGAGGGGGGCACTGGACTAGTCAGATCAGTTAAACTGGTCTTTTTCCGGTGTCTCCAATATCTTTGTACAATTGCTTCCTAATTTTTATTTTTAGATAATTTTGTATTAAGTTAAATGTAATACGTTAATCAAATTCAAAGTTTCATGAATCACGTATTGTAATATGTTGTACATTGATATGAATAAAGATGAATAATAATAATACGTTACAGTACCAATTTGCTGTCATCCACGATTAATTTTTAAAACTTCTAAAAAATAACACATTTGTATAAAACTTAAGTTGCAAAAAATGAGGATACATAATACAATTCTTAAATCGATTAAAAATATTTGAAAATTTCAGAAACATTTAATTAACCTTGCTGGCATAAACTAAGGAAAATAATCATATATGTTTAATTCACACATAAATTCAAATCTAATTTTGAATGATAATAGCTATATCCAAAAAAAAAACCACCATTATTTTACATATGTACTTCGAAGTAGGGTAATGAGTTCCCCTTGTCGCATCCTGGCTACAGCCCTGCTCGTAATCCCCCAAAGGAATACGCGGTACTTGATATGAAACTGCAACTGAAATTCAAACCATGCAGAAAAGACAACTTGCTTGCGGAATCTAAATAATTCAATACTTATCTTTCCCTTCTATTTATTACTCTCCCTTGCTGGAATAAGAAATGCACGGATGTGATAAGAACGGCTGGAATAAGAACTGCAATGGATAAGAAATGC